>JARHVA010007207.1:610000-612500 GCA_037957365.1 Torreya grandis | reverse complement strand
ACTTGTAAAACTGTTTTTCATGACCCTCATAAATGTGTTTTATGCATAATATAATCTAAATGGCACAAAAATGTGCTCAAATAAGACATATAAATTATTAAATATTACTTTATATCCATCTCATCCAAAAATCCAAATCTACTTGCAACCACTTAAATCAATATTACTAAATTATTTTGTTCCTGCTAGCACATCCATTATACCATCAAAATTAGGTATAAGAAATATATATTTTATGTTAATTTTATTGATTCCTCTACTATACACACATCATCCATCCTCCATATTTATTTTTTTCTTATAAATGTTGGTTTTGCTCATCGACTTGTGCTTTTTCTTACTACACCCTTTCTCACCATTACAATAACCTAACTAATCAATTCTACATGTTTTGTTGGACTCATCTTATAATCTTATTTATTGGGTAGAAATGATCATAGAATCAAACCAATAGGATGTTTAATATTTATCTTTGGTGATAAATCATCTATTAACTCATCAAGTATTACATCTACATATTCTTTTAACACTTCTACTACTTTTGATGGTATTTACACCACTTTTTTGTCTTCTTTATTTGTTATCGATTCATAACAACCTATCATATTCATGTCTTTGATAAGTTATTATGTACAAAACATGCTTTATACTTGCCCTTTTTATTTAAAAGCAATAAAATAAATTTTAGAACATTTATAAAAAGTATATTTATCCTTTATTCCATCATGAATTATTTTTTTGGTATATTTCCATGGCCTTGCCAATAGCACATGGCATACATCAATTGGATCACATCACACTATATTTCATAAATATAAGTTTTTATAATATAAAACTTGACTAAACACATTTTATATACTGTAACTTCACTACCTTTCTTAATCCATGAAATATGATAAGGATAAGGATTGTTTTCACTTTGAAAAGCAAGAAACTCTATCATGTCCTCAGAAACCATATTTTCACAACTACCACCATCTATAATTACTTTATGTATCTTACTTCCATGTGTGAACCTTGTTCAAAAAATATTCATACGCAACTATGAATCACCACCATATTTATTTTTCACCTTCTCTTTCCTTTCAGCTATAATATTTTCCACATCATGAGATTTTCCACTATATATATTATTGTAACTTCTATATTTTTTTTCTTGTTTCAGCCTCAACCAAATTTACTCTTAGGTGATTCTTTTGACTTATTTACTATTGATCATAGTGTGGACACTCAAATTTTAAATGTCTTAGTCCATATATGTAACAAACATAAGGCATGTGTAAATCATTCCATCCTCTACCATGAACATAGCCTCTTCCTCTTTAAACATATAAAACTTTGTCTCCATTATCTTCTTAATTTTTATTATCATGGGATGATTATCCTCTAATGTTGTTGATCCCACCTCATCCCCTTAATAAATATGATTGTCCTCTTTTTTATCCTAGTTGATCTCCTGAATTTCTATCTATTTTAATTTTATTTTCCCTTCAAATTTAACTGATAAGCCTTTTACATAAAAATTCGTATATGCATTATCAATCAATCTGTGATAGAAAACATCAAACCACTTACATAACTTGCATCCATTTTTTCATTTGTCTCATCATGCTGCACCCATATAGAAATTTTGTAAAACTCATATGCATATTCTTGTATATTGTTATCCTTTTTCCTTAGACTATGCAATATTATATATAAGGTTTCTTCATAATCTATATGAATAAATTTATACCTTATCTTATTTTACATCTTGATCTCAGTATTGATATTTTATTTATCCATTCTCTACCTATCTTTCTATAGGTCATCCTACGAAATCATTGAATGACCCTCCAAATCCATGCATGAAAACTTCACTTTCTTTTATTATTTCATAATTCTCCATCTGTAAACCCTTTCCATACTATTTAACCTGTCTATCAACTCCTCTAGTTTTAAACTACCTCCATAATCTAAAACCTCAACCTTGATTCTTTTGTTTCTTCACATTAAAACCCAAACCTTCATCTCTTCAATTGATAGAATTTATCCTTGTTGTTATTTGTTTTGTTGAAATTCATATTGATGATCTATTTATTCCTCTATTTCTTCTTGATTTTATATTTCTCTTCGATTGATGACAATTATAATCAATTATTCCACTTGGATCTACAACTATTGCATAGCTCAGTTCATATGTTCAATTCATCTTCTTCCTATCAAAATGTTTACACATGTTATTCAATCAAACAATATTATCACAAAATATAGTTTCAAAACTTGATATAAAATCCCAAATATTTTACCTCCAAGATTGAAACTTACCCTAATGCTAGATGATGAACCCAAATACTAGCAAAAGAAATATCAATCGACATAATACATAGAATTATGTGAAAATAATATTCTTTGTTGATTCTCATTAAATTAATAAAAAATTAAATAAGAGTAGTTAAATGAAAATCAAATTGAAATTGTAGTTGACATCTATAATTAGAAAATCTATTAAAATAAAAAA
>JARHVA010007207.1:575000-602500 GCA_037957365.1 Torreya grandis | reverse complement strand
ATTTGTGTTTTTTCCACAAGATGTGATAAAGGTCCATGCCAAAGGACTTCCCTATTATATTCTTCAAATTTTTCTAGTACATTGTGGGTAATGATATAGTTACTTTGGTTGAGGACTCTTTCCTGAATCATAGAATTGGCCCTAAATTGAATTGTACTATTATTTCCCTAATTTTGAAAGCTGAGACCTAGAATTCCTTTTGATATTTCAAGTATATTTCTTTATGCAACATAGTTTTAAAAAATTAGCTTAAAATTTATCTATTTTAGGCTCAAAAGCTTCATAGATGAGTTGATCTAAATTGATAAAGAAGTCTTTGTCCTGATAATAAATATACAAGATGGTGTCATCATAACTCATGAGATTAGTCATTCCTTAAACATGGGGCATAAAAAAGGGGTGATTCCTAAGTTGAAAATTAACAAAGGTTATGATAGGTTTAACAAGATATTTTTAATAAATATTTTCAAAGAATTTAAATTCCATAAAACTTGGTACAACTAGATTTATAGTTATATTTCAAGTCTTAGAATCTTAGTCCTTATAAATGGTGAACTAGAAGGTTTTTTTAAGGATTTCTAAGGTTTAAGGTAATTTAACCCTTTATCTCCCTTCCTCTTCATCATTATGGTTGAATATTTATGTCATGAAATTTATCTCTCTACTATAGAATGTGATATTATAAGAATCAAGGCTACAATGGGCGTGTCAAGTTTCACTCACCAATAATTTGTTGATGATAATATTTTATTTGGTCTCCTGACTCTGGAAGAAGTTACCTCATTTGATTAAATTTTGGTTGATTATAATAAGGCCTTATGTCAATGTATAAACCAAGTGAAATTTGATGTTTTACTATTCAATACCCCATTTACATTATAGGAGGTAATTCTTGTGACATTATACTTTATAATTAGCAAGTTGCCTGTAAAGTACCTTGGAGTTCTTATGTTTATAGGAGAAGGAAGAGATTCCCTATGGTAAAACATTATTAATGATTTACACAATAAGATATTGTAATGGAAATATAAATGGATTTATTTGGTAGGTAGGATAACAATTTTAAAATAGATTCTATGTGCCTTGCCTATCTACACCATCTCAACTCAATACAATAATGAAAAACTTCCCCTAGAAAGGCACTCAAGAGGCTAATAAAAATCCTTTAGTTAGATCATAAAATTTTTATCTCTACCAAGTGAGTAGTGGGATAAGCATAAAAAGGATTGATATCTTTAATCTTACCTTTGAATAAAAATTGGTGTGGGGTATGGTCATTTAAACTTAAGAAAAATGCAATAAACTTATTCAAAATCAATATTTTAGTGAGTTTTATCTTCTAAAAATCTTTAAGGTGATAAATACACACAAAGGGATCACACCTATGGAAATTCATTAGAAATTATTTTTTATCATAAAAGACCATGTTTTATGGGTGATTAATGATGGGAGGAAGGCCAACTTTTGAATGGTAAGAAGCCCCTAAAGGAGAATCAAAACCTACGAGATGTAGAAATCGTGTTGAGGCATTTGTGGGATGACAAGGTGAGAAATTATATAGAACAAATGGAGGAGGGAGTTTTATTCATTTCGATTTGAAGGGATCTTGATATGGTTCCAATTCTAAATAATTAGAAAATACAATATTTAGAATATTCTATAGAACAGGAAAATATTCATGAACTCCAAAATTGATCATGTTCAATAGATGGGTGATAAAAGAACATGGTACATGGTTAATAAAGGTTACAAAATTGTGTAATATGTGGATTCATCATATGGATGGACCAAATATCTATGCTATAAAAAATTGACTCTCTAAAAAGATGGGGCTATTACATGGTTGGATGTTCAAGGGTGTATCTTTATGAATGATAGAATACAAAAAATAAGATTTTTAGGCCCATCCATGTGTGTAATGTGAAATGTAAATGAATGAGGGATTAATTTTCCCCCTCTTGAAAGCATGTTTATGAGGTAATCTTGGTGGTGGTTATGTAAAAAATTGTTGTGAAAATCGGCCAATCTTGAAAATTTAAAGAAGGGTGTCATTACCTGGCCAATGGGATCAAGGAAGGATATATTGTCTTGCTTATGGAAAATTTTCCCATCCATATTGATTTATCCATTTTTAAATAATGTAATGAGTGAATATTGGAAGACTGTACTAATTCCTTTGAAGATATTACCATGAAAGTTGAGATGTCTATGTCTGAGGTTTTGTATTTGTATGCAAAATATTTTAGAGGTGGGACCTTAGATTAGGATTCATAAATTAATTATTCTTGGTACTACTTAAAGGTTCTCCCTATTAATGGATTGGACATATAGAGAAATCTAGAAAGTGGGATAGGAAAACAGATTGGAATCTCCCTTCCATGGTAAAATTCAAACATAAATTTGATAGGGCTACCATAGGGGATCCTATTATGTTAGGTGTCAATTATGTCATTAGGGATTATGTTGATTCACTTATTAGAGAATCATCTAATAAACTAGTGGATGGTTTAAACAATGAATTAGAATCCCAATCTCTAGTTTTAAGGCTTCAGATTGCTTGTCGGTGTAGGATTGGTCAAATTGTTCTTGAAGTAGACTCCATGGTAATCATCTACGAATTATGGAATGAAAAATTAGGATCCTAGAATTTATAAAATATTCTATGTAGGTCCTGGGAATGTCTTAGCACATTATTAGAATGGGAGGCTATTTACTTCTTTCCTCAGGCTAACCAAGTGGAAATAAACTTAGCTAACACAAGAATTGATCAAATGTAGGATTTAATTAGTGAAAATTATTATAAGTCTTGGGATGCGATGTCTACCCTTTAAAGGCAAGTGTGGGACTTGATGACTTGATGACTTAATGATCAAGAATGACTTTTGAAAAGGTGTTAATTGGAATATGTCCCTTTTTAGCCTTAAATTAGGGAATTCATTATGGTGAGTTGTTGGCATAATTATTTGAGCCTAGTAGGGACCTATTTCCATGTGTATCAACCTATACATAAAGGTGGTACATAGATTAATAGCATGGATTGAATGATAAAAATTTCTTTAAGAGATCCTCCATTTTATGTCTTCATGTATAATAGTCATATGGCCTTTGAGGGTCCCCTCTTTGATGCCAACCTCAAACACATATTTATTATCTAGGTTGGCAATGTAATGCATGAAGTTAAGGAGGTGGTGGGATTTATGTTTTTGGAAACTTCACGTGGGAAGAAGGTAAATTACTTATGTTAGAATTTGTGTGTAATTTTAGTTTATCTTTTAATTATAAAATTTTACCTATGAAGTTCTTGTGGATATTGATTTGAAAAGGTTTTAGGTTGGCTCTCGAAGTTGTTTTGGATATTTTCAAGTTGAAGGGACATGGTCTTGGGGATTTTATAGTTTTGTATTTTCTTGATTGATCCCTTTCAAATCCTTCCATGATTTAGATGGCCAATCTTATCACTCACATTGGAGAATGACAAAACCATTTGCAAAGTTTGGGTTCCTCTAGGTATAAGATGTTTTTATTGGATAATGGAGCGTTGCGATCTTTTTTGCATATTTAGTGGTATCCTTCCAATGTTGAATTTCTCTTTGTGCTTTATTATAGTGAAAATTATCTCATGGATTTATGGTGTTACAAAACCAATGTCATCATTGGTTCTCACATTCAAAGGTGAGGGGCCTGTTATCAGGCTTAGACTAGTCTCGACTTACATGTAATATAGATTATAAAGTATACAAGTTAACTCAAGTATTGGATGGAATTTTATCACATATCGAGGTGGTAGGGTGAAATGTAGGTGAAAAGTCTCCTTAGTGAATGGCCTCGAGGTCAATAGTGAAATCAATGCAACAACTAGATCCATGGAAATGGAGGGGTTGTTGATGATTTGTTCTAAGGATGTGGTCTAGGAAGGTGATGATAGGGTGGTTATTGTTGGGGTAGTCTTATAATTTTTTGGTAGTTGTTTGGTTGTTTTAACACTAGTAGCATGGTTCTGGTGCACTTTTTTTTTGTTTTTATTATTTTGAAGATGTAATGGTCTATTAAGGTTTTCTCTTTTAGCCTTTGTGGCTGATTTTGTTCTCCCTATTGATACAAGCCTTTTTATTTGGGTTTTTTCAATTAATAAAATGGGCAAGGGAGCCTATAACCCTTTATCTATAAGAAAAATAGAAAATAATTTTATCCATTAATATGAGGACTTTTTATGATATTTTTTATTAGTTATTGTACTTATAATACGACTTGCATATGACTACATAATTTTATTTTTTTGTTCTTCTAAAACCTTGTTTTGTGGCATTATTTTGGTTTTTCTTCTCTCAACTATTTTTATTCTTTTTAAAATAAATGCATATTAAAAATATTTATTTTTATATATATTAATTGTATTGTTATTGTTATTGATTGAATCAGCATAGACTAAAATGTTATAATTTAAAAAACAAATAAATGTTACAATTACTGTATTTTGTGCTTAAATATTTATTTCTCAATTAAGGTTTTAAAAAGATATGTGTTGTTATATGGCCAATAATCAGCATCTATTCTGTAAATTAAAAGAATATAAAAGGTCTTTTCACTATGGAATTTATTATTTTATTTGAATTGAACTTGATATATTATTATTAAAATATATTTGGTAGTCATGAAAAATTTAGTACCTAATATTGTGTTAAACTAACATTGATAATATTGAACATTAGGGCCTAACTTTTAATACATGATCAAGAGTACAATACTTATGTACATATGAATTATAGAATGTATTTTAGTGTATGTTTCCTTTGATATTATTTCCTTATATTTATCATGTACTTTAAAACCTAATAATGGTTTTTAATATTTAAACATATGTTAAATATGATTTGTTTATTGCATTGTATAAAATGTAATTAAAACTTTAATCAATTTTTTAAGATTAATCTTCCATGAATTTTTTCTCCTTTTCTTCTTTATAATAATTAGTAGGAACCCTATTTTTCTCTATTAGAATTTCCATTATTTTACACAATCTTTTCTTCCATTATGTTTCTAATAATTTTAGAGTGCTTTCTAAATTCAAGAGACATAATTAAAAAAATCCCTAAAACATTTTAAATGCATTGAAATTTATTATTGTAAGAAAAAACTCAATCAAAATAAATAGAGGTCATAATTTAAATAAACTAAAAAACCACACAACATCATCTCAAACTAGACTCGTGTTCGGAAACTAGACACTTCACAAAAATAAATAGATAATAATTTAAATAACCTAATACAATTTTTTAATAATAGAGGTAATTCATACAAATAAAATTAGGTAATTATATATTTTTAAATAAAATTTTTCTTAGTTGAACCTACGAAGGAGTTATATAGTATAAGGTAGTGTCATAAATACATGTCCTATTAGGGTGTAGATAGTAGTCTACATGGGATAGGAAGACATAGTTTTAAAAAATCAAGATCATGAATATGAAGATCCTACTTGATTGGTTATCCATTATTATTATTTTAAATTTTCATAATTAGTGATACATATTGTAAAATCTAGTTCAACAGATACAAAATTGATGACAAGAAGTTTAAACTAGATTGTGATCTTAGTCATTAATTTACTATGCAAGTATATGGAAGATATAAATGAGGTAATCAAGGTGTCTAAATATTCTAATTCGTCCCTTTAAAAATTTATCAATTGAATCCCTTAGTCACTTCCTCTACAAACTATGCTTTTAATCTTTTCGTTGAAGCTATTGGAAGAAGTCTATACTAGGCTATCAAAAAATGGTTTGGTTATAATTTTCTCAAGTGGTGTGTATATGCCATTGATGTGTATGTATACCATATGTTGGATTGATTTATTTTCTTGACTTGTAAAATTTTCAATAACATTTTCCATCTATTTATGTAACTCCATCAAATGATGTATTTTAGCAGTTACATAATTATCGGCTAAAGCAATGTCTGGTAGTTGTAATAAATTGAGATGTTGATATGCATTTTACCTTACCACTTTTATGATAAAATTTAGTTTAGCATTTAATATCTTGACAAAATCATAAAGTTTTACCACATTTATAAACTATCATTGTGATCTTACCCTTGACTATTAGCTAGAACATACTATGTTATAATGGGCTTTCTCTAAGATATCTATGGTGCCCATTGTATCCTTTGGAGTTTCTATTCTATCGTGTTCCTCTAGTATTTTGTTATTTTTTTGTATCTAATGAATAATATTATTTAAGACTCCTCCATTTACATCTACCATGGAAATGTGGTCTTTGTTGATCTCATCCTCTTCTCTAGGTATAATTTTCCTTTCCTTGGTCAATGAGAATAGTTCTTATTATTTTATAAATTTAGTGTGCTTCCATATATATATAATTATTCATCACTTCATCTTTTTTATTTTTATTGAAGTCTCATCAAATTATATGGTCAATTTAGGCTCCTTAGTGATAACCAATATTTTTATAGATGACTATTATACTTGCATATATTATTTCCATATGGGAATCATTAACACATCTTGAAGCGGGGGGGGGGGGGGGGGGGTAGTATTAGAGGTAAGGGGTAAAGTTTATTGTTTTGGAGTCATGAGAGTAGATGGATATGGAGGACTCTATGGAGGAGGCATGATAATGGAGGTAGATAAATAATTAGAATGGTTAGGTGTGGATAGAGAAGGAAAAGGTGGGATAATCAACCTCTCTTTAGATATATTACTCTATGGAGGGGTCTTGAATACATATTTGGTGAGGTTAGAGGACTCCTAGACCAAGAAAATGGTTTAATATATTTGGATACCTACATAATATACACACCAAATTGGGCAAAAATATGTGCATGTAGAGGATGTGTGGATAATTTTGATTGGGATAATAGATAATTAAAATGTTGAATAGCAAATATAGTTCCTAAGGCACATGTGGAAAGAATTAGATACCTAAAGGTAGCACAGGTTAGAATTTTCATGAATAAATTAGCTCATGTATGTAAAAAAGTCACTAAGTTACTAGTGGAACCAACATTGGTATAATAATCAATAGTTTTAGTATTTTCCATATGAATTGAATCTAGATAATCTATGATAATTGGATGGACTATTATTGGTGTTGGTGTAATAGCTTAAATATAGGAATTGGTGACCTATGCCAAGATATTTAGATAATCCACTCAAGTGATCATGGGTGCAAAACCAACATTAGATGATACAACCACCATAGTAATAATAGCCATGATTTCTTAGTTTTCCCCTTTATTTATATAAGGATATTGACATTTTTCCTCAACTTGTCATTTTCCTATACCCTGAGTACGAGGAGGACTACGAATTGAAGTTTAAAAATATCCTTGTAAATTCACCTTTAAAAAAATATCCAATGTTGTTTATTCTTCTAGGTCCTCTTCATGACTTCCATATAAATCCCATTTATTTTATAACTCATCAAAAGTTATCAATAACTCATATTGTGTTGTAGTATCATGATTATATAATTAGGAAGGAACAAACCTTCTCACATAGGTTAATACAAAATGGATGGATATCATATGTATTGTAAGAGGAGAAAGAGGATGACATTTAAACCATTATACTAAATATAACATGGAATTTTATTATTAGTGTTTACATTGTGTCTAGATTATATTGTTTTTTTCTCATTTGTCTTTCGGACATTTTTTATAATCCTTTCCCTCAACTACTCATCATTTTATTATTATATATCCTCATCTCCTTTAAGAAAGCCATTTTTTTCATATTTTATTTCCTTTTTTTATATCCTATCTATATATTCTCTTGTTATATATGAATCATATTGGATCATCAGAGTGAACATCATAGACATCTAAGCTTTTCTCATTATTACATTAATATTATAATCATCCTTAGGATTGAGAATGTTCAAGTCATGCTCATATTCTTGAAGGACATAATCCTAATTTAATTTCCTATGGAACTTATTTACTTGTTACTTTATCACCTTCCTGGTATCCCAAAAAAATTATTCATCTAGTCCAAACTTGAATGAACACCTATGTTTTGAATTCATGACCAATTTTTCCCATTTTTGTAATTGTTGCATCCCAATGGTAAGGGCTGTTTTATGATATTTTACCAATATGGAATTGATCAAATTGTCATCCATAATATAAGATAATTAATAGGATATCTCCTCCTTGACCAATTTATCACATACCTACCTTGGTAACAAAACTAGGGCTACTAGTGTACATTATTATATAATGAAAGATGGTTTCGATAAAATGTATTAGTGCCCAAAATTGCATGATGGAATTTGTACCCTATTAATGAGATATTAATTCCTAAATTTTTCTAACCATTACCCCATATCCACAACTGTGTTCTCTTGGGTTATCCAAATCTCTACATCTGCATCATGTCATAAAACCCCCTATTCCTACTATTTCCTTGTGTGAACCTTGTAAAGTCCTAGTTTCAAATAGAATTTAATATTTTCATGATTTAATAAGATTTTATGGTCCATTAAGATTCAAGTATATCTCATAAAAATATAAAAATAAGGAACAAGTTTGTAAACTTGTATATTATAAATCCATCTCCTCGACCTACCAAATCCACCTCAGCAATGAGGAGATTTACACTAATTAACCCATGTTTTTTTCAGGGTCTCCTTCTCCATGTGTAGGGTTGAATTGAAACATGGCTTTTGAAGAGGTAAGGCATGGGACCCAAAAGGAAAATGGTACACTTTAGAAGTTAAGATGTAAGTTTGATGAGTTAAAAATGTGTCTAAAAGCTCCAATGGGGTTTTGAGATGTAAAATGTAATTATGAAAATTATAAAAGTGAGAAGAAAGTATATGGGGACTATTGGGTATGGAATGCTTGTGTAAAATACAAATCTTAAAAACACAAATTAAAAATTATTTCCCCACTTTTGAAGCCCATAGGAAAGAGGACATGGTTGAGGTATCAAGTATAAATCAAAAGTCTTAAAAAATAAAAGGTAGCCTATGTGGGATGTTAGAATAGAATAGAATAATTAAATGAGCATGGAAAATGTCTTAAATATAGCTCAGTAGTTCATCATGAAGACCTGTAATGTGGAAGGTCAAAGGCAAAGCAAAGTTTTAACAAAAATATAGCCTGTAAAACATAATATAAGGGAATCAAGAGTAAAGTTGTGGTAGTTGGCAGAGACTTGAGCACTGACTACATTTTTGACTTGTAAATGGAAAATTACATTCCCATCCTTGAAACCCATGGTGGTAAAGGAGACCATGTGAAGCATAGGAAGGGGTCAATGGAAAAGCAAAACTAAGGATCACTTTGTAAGTTGATAAGTTTCAACTTGCATGCAAAATTTTAAATCCTATATAAAATAAAAGGCATAAGTAAATGTTGGATAATGAAATATGGGACATAATTCAACAAGTTACTAAAATTATAAATGGTTGCATATCTTTGGATAATGCAACATGGTAAAGTGCATCTATTGGGAAAAGGACAAATTTCCAACTCCCTCCCAAAGCAAAACATAGGACATGTGTTATTTTCTATACAAAAATAAGGTATATGGAATGTATTATAGGAAAGACCAATGAATTATTGAAAAGTGATGCATGAGTAGCTGAATCACCATGCAAATCACTATCTCTTTCTAAAGTAACTTGACTTTAGCTTCCATGCATGATTTAAACAATCAGAGCTAATTGTAGTTTACTTTCAATTTTTATGGTGATGAATTTATATAGTCAGTTAATAATTATAGTTAGTCTTTTGCTTTTAATGAAGATGCTAGCTTTCTTGGATAATAAACAATGCATGATAAATGCATGTTTAGTTTTTAGTTTTCTATATTATTTTTTAACACAACGATCCATGCTATATTGTAGTTTCATTCTTATATATAAGCATGAATAGCGAAATAGTTATTGATTTTGAAAAAAATATAGAACCGTGTATGCTCTGTTCTCTTTTTTTTCGAGTTAATTATTTTTTTATTCTTTCTGCTATTATGATTATTTAAATGGTTGCTTTAGAATATTCATTTGGTACCAAAGCGGGTATTTTATTTTGGGTTAAATATTTAGTGTTTATAATATTTCCAAAGGTTTATCATATCAAATTCTAACTCCTTGCCCATTCCAAAATTTTGTGGAAATAAGTATGATTATTGGTGCATTAAAATGATAACTTTTTTGATAGGAAAAGATGTGTGGGAGATTGCTAAGTTAGGTTATGTATAGCCAAGTAATTGGAATGCCCTCATAGTCAATGATAAAATATATAAGGAGGCTAAGAAGAAGAATTCTCAATCCTTATCTCATAGTCAAATAGCTCTAGATAATATCCTATTTCAAATAATTACTAAAGTAAAGATAATCTAAGATGCCTAGAAGACTCTAAAATAAGCTTACCAAAATAGTGATCACGTCAAAGTTGTCAAGTTACAAACATTAAAGATAGAATTTGAGAATTTTAAGATGAAAGAATCTAAACATGTGAGTACATATTGTGTCAGACTAAAATATGTGGTCAATAAGATCGCTGCACTTGGTGAAATTGTGAAAATGAGGTTGTGCTCAAAAAGGTGTTGAGGACTCTCACAATAAGGTGGAACCATGTTGCCATAATCATAGAAGAAATAAAGAATTTGTCTACCCTTAAATTTGATCATCTATTTGGATCTTTGATGTCTCATGAATAAATATTGATAGATTCATTTGGAGATAGTGACTTTTCCTCCAAATTACAAATCACAAAGAATGAAGATGCCAATAATATCACCAAAATAAATCAATGCCAAGGGAGACGTAAAAATCAGAATTACTCAAGAGTAAATAGAGGTATAGGTGGTTTTTGAGGAAGAGGTGGTTTTAGAGAAAGAGGAAGAGGCCAATTTGATAAAATAAAAGTATAGTGTTATCATTGTAACATATACGGCCACTTTAAAAAAGAGTGTAGATTAAAAGAAGGCAATAATGATAAAAGTGTTAATTATGCTCAAGAAGGTGATGAGAATCCTCTAGATAATTTATTTTTATCTTATGAGAAAGCTGAAAATGTTTCTAAATATGTTTTGTATTTAGATTCAGGATGTTCTAACCACATGTCAGGGAATGAAAATCTTTTTTCTATAATGGATGAAAGTTTTAAATCCAAGATCAAGCTTGGTGATGAAAAATAATTTGAGGTTGCTGTAAAAGGAGCTATGGATGTCCATACAAAATAAGGGATTAGAAGTGTTAAAGACATTTATTACACTCCACAATTAAATCATAATCTATCGAGTGTTGGGTGATTGTGTGAGAATAATTATAAATTTGTATTTGAAAATCAGAAATGTATAATTTATGATAAGAATCAAGGAAATATGGTGGTTATATTTGTGCCTATGAAAAATAATAGAATGCTCCCATTGAAGTTTGGTGAACATAATAGTAGCCTTGCCAATATGGCATATGAGGATAAAAGTTGGTTGTGGCATCTTAGGTATGGGCATTCAAATTTTCTTAGTATTAAGATTCTAACGTCAAATGCATTAGTTTATGGTTTGCCTAAGGTTGAAGATCATAAGGAAATTTTTGAAGGTTATGCTAAATGAAAGCATACAGAGGAGAAATTTCCAAAGGGCAATGTATGGAGGGCCTATCAAACACTTCAGTTAGTTCATTCAAACATTTTTGGTCCTATGCAGATTAAGAGTTTGGGTAAGTCATCATATTTTATCACATTTATTGATGATTACTCAGGAAAATGTTGGGTTTATTTTTTTAAGACAAAGGGTTAAGAAATTGATACATTCAAGAGGTTCAAAGCCCTTGTAGAAAATGAAAAAGGGTACAAAATCAAATTCTTAAAGACTGATCATTGAGGATAATTTTATTCAAAAGTCTTTCAAGGTTATTTTGATATGCATGGCATCAAAAGATAAATCACCACTACGTACACACCTCAAAAAAATGGTGTATCTAAAAGGAAGAATCATACAGTGGTGGGGATGGCATGGAGCATGCTACAAACAAAGGGATTAAGAAATTATTTTTGTGGAGATACAGTTACTACAACATTATATATTCTCAATTAGAGTCCCACTAGTGCACTTGATAGGATGACTCCGTATGAAGCCTAGTATGATAAAAATCCAAATGTTAATTCTTTCAATGTTTTTGGTTTTTTAGCCTGTGTTCATGTTCTTGATCAAAAAAGAAAAAAGTTAGATCCCCAAACTGAGTCATGTATTTGTGTTAGATATAGTGACAAAAGGAGGGCTTATAGGTTATATAATCCTCTCACTAATAGGATTATTGTGTCAAGAGATGTAATTTTTGATGAAGGGGGAGTTTGTGGTCATCAAAAAGGCCATATGGAGAATTCAAAATATGTTTTAAATGATGTTAGTATGGATGATATTGATCATGGGTATCCCACTAATATTTTTATTCCAAGTGCTAGAAATCCACTAAGTAGCCCCTCATCTAGTTGTTCAATTCTAAGTGCAAGTCCACATTCAAGTTCTAGTTCTACAAGGTAAGAAGATTGAGTGACATCTATCAAAGGAGTTCAAATCAACATCATGAGGAAAATCCAAGAGGTGAGATAATAAATTTTGCTTTACTTACCAATGCTGATTTTGAACCATCATGTTTTTATGATGCATGTACTAATAAGGTTTAGATGCAAGTAACGCAAGAAGAGATGGGTTCTATTCACAAGAATGACACTTGAGATCTTGCAAATATTCCACATGATAAGAAGAAGATTGGCACCAAATGGGGCTACAAGACTAAGTATAACAATGATGGAAGTGTTACGAGGCATAAGGTAAGATTAGTTACTAAAGGCTTCACACATAAGTATGGCATTGATTATGAAGAGACATTTGTACCAGTAACAAGACAAGAGACCATTATAATGTTGGTTTCATTAACATCTCAAAAGAATTGAAGCATGCATCATATGGATGTGAAAAGTGCCTTCATGAATTGGTACTTATAAGAGGAAGTATATGTGGAACAACTACAAGGTTTTGAAGTAAAAGTAAAACAAAGTCATGTCTACAAGTTAAAGAAGGCTTTGTATAGCCTCAAGAAAGAACCAAGAGCATGGTATGCTAGGATTGATAGATATTTTAAAGATAAAGGATTTCAAAGAAGTAAGAGTGAACCTAACCTTTACTATAAACAAGAAGGTAATGATATTCTTATTGTAAGTTTGTATGTTAATGACTTGTTGTATATGGGTAGTAGTTCTAAGATGAAGAATGAATTCAAATTTTCCATGATGAGTTAATTTGAGATGAAATATTTAGGTCTAATGAAATATTTTCTAGGAATGGAGGTTTTTCAAAGTGAGAATGAAATTGTAATTTGTCAAACAAAGTATGCCAAAGATATGTTGAATAAATTTTATATGGTTGATTGTAAACTAGTCTCCACTTCAGTTGCTCATTGAGTTGTCTTGTGTAGAGATGATGGTGCTAAAATAGTTGATGAGATAGCTTATAGGAGTATTTTTGGAAGCTCAATGTTTCTAACTCACACAAGCCCTAATATTGATTATTTAGTTTCACTTTATTCAAGGTATATGATAAAGCCATTTTAAATACATATGAAGGCACCAAGAGAATTTTTAGGTATGTGGGAAGCACTCTAGATTTTGGTATTCATCACTACATTTCTAAAAGATTCAATATTATTGGTTTTAGTGATTCTGATTGGGGAGGTAGTTTGGATGACTGAAAGTCTACATCTAGTAATTATTTTTATTTTGGTTCTAGTTTGCTTACTCAGAGTTCAAAGAAGTAAAGTATAGTTTCCCCTTCTTCTACAAAAGAAAAGTATGTTTTAGTCACCTCAGTAGGTACACAAGAATTATGGCTTAGAAAACTTCTTGAAGAAATTGGAGAGATACAAATCTAGTCTAGAATGATTTCTTATGATAATATTAGTGCCGTCAAATTGGCCAAGGCTCTAGTCCATCACAACAAGACAATTTTTATTTATTTAAAGCATCATTTTATCTAAGATTTAGTCCAAAGGAAATTATAATTGGAATACATCAACAAGAAAGAATAATTAGCAGATATATTCACTAAGGTAGTTGCAAAAAATCAATTTTTGACACTTAGAGATTAGATTGTGAGCCCTCTCAAGAATCAAGGGGGAGTATGTTGAAAAGTGATGCATGTGTAGCTAAATCACCATGAAAATCACTATATCTTTCTAAAGTAATTTAAATTTACCTTCCATGCATGATTTAAACAATCAGAGCTAATTTTAGTTTTTACTGTGCTGAATTTAGATAGTCTGTTAATAATTATAGTTAGTCTTTTGCTTTTAATAGAGTTGTTAGTTTTCTTGGATAGCAAAAAATGCATGATGAATGCATGTTTAGTTGTTAGATTTTTATATTATTTTTTAACATAGCTATCCATGATGTATTGTAATTCCTTTTTTATATATAAAAATGAATAATGAAATAGTTATTGAATCTACAAAAAATACAAAACTGTGTATGCTCTACTCTCTCTTTTTTGAATTAATTATTTTTTTACTCTTTTTATTGTTATTATTATTTAAATGGTTGTTTTATAATATTCATGAATAGTGGGAAAGAATCTTCATATCCATCAAAGTTAGGGGATACTTATTCTAGAGTTACATCAACTGAATTACAGGGGATGATAACAAATTTTATTGATGTTAACAAGGAGTCATTCCCATTAAATGATGTTGAACATGGGAATGGATTATTGGTTATAGATAATAATACCTCTAAACATGATCCTTCTACTTTTGAATGTGATAGCAATGGTGAATTTCATGGTAGATAAGTTTTACACAATGTGGATCTTCTAGCCTACAACACTTTGCCTACTAGCGAGGGTTAAAAAATTGTTCCCAAAACAAATAATGTATTTCAAGATGATAGCCAAAGGTTTTATGAAGGTGTTCCTCTCTTTGATAATTCCATTATACCAAATATCTTGAAGTTTGGAATATTAGTTAATAGCCTTGGTGAAAGTAGTCCATAGGTTGATAACATTCAATTTGATACTGAAATAGAGAAGACTTCTGATCAGTTTCCCACATCTTTAGCCGATGTAGCACCTGATGTTAATAATGTTGGTTTTAATTTCAATCTGAGTTTCGAGTTGAAGGGAAATTTAGATCATGAATTTCAAAAGGATTCAATAAACTTGTGAAATTTGAAATATCTTGAAGTTCAAAAGATACTTCTGATAGAAGGACTAAACCATTTAAAAGAATTCATAATAATGACACATGCTTGTTAGATGACCCAGAATAACCTAAGAAATAGTTCAAGGTCTCCAAGGTAGTGTAAATCAATTTTGAATCACCTAAGGATTTTATATTAGGTATAGACATAATTGATTGTATTGCTTTGGATTATGGAATGGTTGCAGCCTTGGTAGAAGATAATCAATTACTCTCCCCTATATATCCTAATCAATCTAAAGGTAATGAGATCCCATGCAATGAAATGTATTATAAATATTATAGATCTTGTATTCATGAAATCATGGATGATTTTCTATCCCTTGCACTAAATATTTTTTATGGGATTGTGAGAGACTTCCCATTAAATGCATCTCAAGTCTTTGTAAAGTTTAGATCTTTGGTTTATCAGAAATTTCTAACATCAATATCATATTTGGAATGGAATTTTTTTTTATTACATGATATTGAAGTTGACCTAGAGACTAGAAACAAATTTGGTATAGAAGAGTCTTTCATTTTGTTACCTTTGTCCAACTCTAAGGATCTAAATGTGGGTCTGAATGTTGAGAATGGTGCCAATGATGTAAGTGCTCATTTGGAACTTAACAAAATTAATCATTAATTAAGTTCCAAGATGGATAATTCTACTTCTTAGGTTTTGAAAAAAAGTAAAATTTAGGAGGAGGTTAAAAAAGTCAGAGGATATGGATTTTGCATGATCAAAGAAATCAAATTCAACATCTAGTGCTTAGAAATAATCACATGTTTTGAGAATGGATTTTCATGAATTTGTGATAAAAATTAAAGTGTTAAATAAATCCCACTTTGATACATCTCTTGAAGTGGCAATGGCAATTTACATTAAATTTCCACTAGGTTTTTGACTGCCCTCTAAAATTCAGTTGAAAGTGAGGTTTGCATGATTTGGGTAATTAGATATCTCAGTAACTAGAATATATTGTCATTAAAACTATGTTTGGGTTATTTTTAAGTGCACATATAATGAAAAAGCATCTTATAAATATGTAACTAAGAATACCTTGTTTGGCCAAGCTAATCTAAAATATAAGCTTAAACAAATGTTTCATCCAAAGAAGGAAGTTTTTTCACTGAAGAGAAGTTTCAATTCACAAAATAAAGGAATTGAGACATTGCAAGGCAGTTGTGAACTGCCCAAAGAGAGAAAACATAGTGAATAAGTTCCTTATTGAATGCCAGATGTGAATCAAAAAATGGAGAAGCAAATAATGGTGAAATAAAGGGTTCACTTCTAAGAAGTTTTTCTAGAAGGTGCTTTTCCAAACTAGGTTGGAATGGAGTTAGGTGGAAATTCTAGAAATTGCAAGTTTCAAAAGTTGCATTTGAGGCTCCAAAGTCCCCTCAAGATTTTGGTGGGAGAAGTAATTTGAAAAATACAATTCTTAAAAATTTAAGTTGAAATACACAATCAACTCACCCAATCCTGTTAGTTAAATCAAGTGGAAGAAGTTAACTCAAGAGGAGCTCCAGAGAGATTTCATGGAAGAATGCAATTCTACATTTTTTCAAATGTGTTAATTGCAAATTGTACTTGGATCTCCCAAACCCATCAATAAACATTGGTCAAACATGGGGTCCAAGTTCAAATTAGAGATTTCAAGGCCAATTGTAGTTTTGCATTAATGCAAATTATAAATTACACTTGGATTCTCAGTTCCCTGAGGGAACTTTAAAGGGAATTCTAATTTTGCATTTGTGCAAATTGTAAATTGATCTTGTGGTTCCTAGTTCCTTGAGGGAACTTTTGAAGGAAATTAAAAAAATTCATTTGTACAAATTGCAAATTGTACATGGCATTCACAATTCAATGTGGTAATTTTTGTCCTGGGAACTACAACTACAAATTACAAGTTGCAAATTTGTAGGTTGAAATTGGCACTTAGAGTTCCTAGTTCCCTATGGGAAATATTGAGGGTAACTACAAATTAGAAGTTGTAATTTCCATTGGGAATTCTTAGTTCCCTATGGAAAATTTTCAAGGGAATTGTAATTGTGAATGGTAAGTTACCAATTTGCAAGCTGTAAACGTGCTAATGGGTTCTAGATTTCCACCAAATAAAGAAAGTGTAAAATTGGTAATGGGACCTAGAGTTCCGTATAAGGCTAAAAAGTGAAAAGTAATGCATTTAAGAATTGAAAAGTTTGGAGCCAACCCTAAAAAGTCAAAAATGTGAAAAAATCAAAGTGTGAAAAAGTAAATCAATGTCCAAAGGTGAAAAGGGTAAAAATAACCTAAGTCTTGTATTTTTCTCAAGTTTTACTTATTTGAACACCTCCATGGGAATAATATTTTAGGTTTTCAAGGCCAAGGTTGGCCATTGGAGGAATATCATTCAAATTAACATAGATCTATAATATTCCCATAAAATGATTAAAAGGCAAGAGTTGTTATTTTGTATGGACAAGAGGAAGGGCAAATATCTAGGGGATTCTAGCGATTCAAATGAGTGGTCAAAGACATGTCTAGAGATTTGCCGAAGAAGATAAAAGGTTTATTTGGATCAAAAATTAATATTCTCTTTCAATCTTAAATGAAATTAATTTTTATCTAAGAACAATAAAGCTTTATTCCAAATATTCATCATTACATGTAGAGGCAGTTACAAGAATCATTTTCCTTATAAAGGCATCAATATTCCAAGCATGGAAAAGAACATATTCTAGATTAAAGCATATTGGCAAAAATTTGAGATCTATTTTCAAGTTTGAAATATTGTAAATTATAACACATATTCCTAGATTAAAAAGTGGTGATAAATTATATAAAAAGATGGCTTTTCCTCTTTTCTAAGGTTGTTGTTGGTTGTTGATTATTTCTTCTAGGTCTAGGCTCTTTAATTTTTGGGGTCCATTCTTTTGTGTGCATTTTGTGTTTCCTACTAAGGTGGTTGTAGTTGTACACCCATTATCAAGCTTTGAGAGAACTGTAATATGTCTCCCCTATCGAAGGAGTAAACTCACCATGCTTGTCTCCATGATAGTATTTAAAAAAATGATGTGTGTAAAGTTTATTTGAAAATTTAATGAAAATAATTATGGTTCACTCTTTCCTATTGATGAAGTGTAATAATATATTTTTTTAAAAATTCTGATTAGATATCTAGTTTAATGCTTATCACTAGTTGTATTTGGTTCATATATGTAAGATTATAAACCCCTTTCTGTAGTTTGATTTGAAAATATTTTGTTGAATACCTCTTAAGGTCACCTTGGGTCTATGAATTTAATAAGAAAAGGTATATGAAATTCTAGTTGAATTATATGTTCTAAGGTTTTAAGAATAATTTGGGTATTTGCATTTCATTGGAACCACTAAATACAAACCACTCCTGGTATTTCCCTTAGCTTGCATCTCAGTCTTATGCATTTTTCAAAATGAATAATGTCATGAATTGTGAAAGAATCCCTACTATTTCAAAACCACCAGCATAACACTTTTTATAAGTAACTATCATACCCTATTCTACCGTATAAATAATTCACCCTACAAAATATTTTAAGGGTTATTTACCTGTAGATGTTTAAATATTTTCTATGTAAAATGGTTCTATATTTTGGTCTTTGAAGCTTATTATTGAAATCTTACATTTGAACTTTACTGTTAAAAACTCTTTCGCATTAAGGCTACAATGACATACCCATATGTCTTCATTAAATTGTATGTGACTTACAGAATTTGGTCATTTGATATGACAATTCTTACCAAGTAGAGTGAATAAGTTTGTTTATGCCCTCATCATATTTGTGTTTCTTTTAGCCAAAAATCCCCATAGATTGTGAATTAAAGTATCACTCCATATGATAAATCTACCCCTTAAGTCCTCTCACCTTGGTTTAGGTAGAGATAAAAGTAGTAGGGAGCTAACCACATCCTATGTCGATGCCTCCTAGTCATTGTCTATGTTCAGTCCATTCGAGTGGTAAACATCCCTGGATATAATGACATATCAATGGGTTTATCGTCCACATTTACCATCTAGTAAAGTGTGGAAGGATGAGTATAAGAGGTATAAAACTAAGAACTAACACTTCACTAACATTGTTGAAATGGAAAATTATTATCACTTGTGTTATCAAGACTTCTTAGAAATGGCTATATTTGTTATTATTATCAAGTTCTCTATCAGGAAATATTTGTTAAACTAATCTTAGATACATATTTTTAGACAAAATTTTATTCATATTATCTCATGAGTTTGAAATTTGGTGTTATTTCAGCATGCTTATTCTATCTTGGGCATCAAAAAGTTTAGAACTCCATTGGGGACGTGCTAGGAATTGAGAGATTTGATAAATTGACTTTTGCTAAATTTCTTGCAAAGAATTGTTAACTTGTCATTTTGGAAGGTGATTCCCCCTCTTGAACATAAATCTAGAATTTTTAGCATCTTTATTGTATATCTTATCAATAATATTTATCAAAGTTTAATTTCAGCATGTATCACACCCTGTTCATAAATTGTTATATTTTAGAAGTTTGATACTAGTGGTGACTCCAACTTTATCATCTAATTTCAGGGAAGATCAGTGCCCATTTTTAATATAGTATGTTACATCTTTGAGTTCTTTCTTATGTGTAAAGCTATAAGTACTAAGGTCATTCTTCAAAGGTGACTCATTAAAATAACTTGTCTCACCCTTAAGTATTCATCAAATAATAATGATACAAGTTTGGAGGCCAGCTGAGGGACAATGTTTAGCTGAAAAGGAGTGTCTAGACTATCAAGATTCTTTTACACCCAAATTTTTTATTAAACTTCCTATTATTAAAGATTATCATAGCTCTCTTAGTATTTTAGAACCTTATAGTCCAATTTACTATCCAACACCTTATTAACTAGTTGAATCTCCTCCAAGTTTGATCCCTTAAGTCCACCTCACTCACCCCCTCACAACATTTTTTCCATTAGATCTTGAACCCACGACACAACCAATCATGAGGCATAGGAATCAAGATGAGAATGAACATCTAAATTCCATACTCCTAGATTTAGACCAATTATATTTAATGAAATGGAAGGTTATCCTAATGAATTCCTGAATGAAGTAATGAACCACCTTCCTATGTTTCAAGGGAATAATGTAGTGACTAGTGATCATCACTTGATGACTTTTCATATTATCATTTAGGATTATGAGGTTGAGAATAAGGATGTTTATAATAAGATGTTTGTGTAAACATAGGAAGAAGATGCTAATGAGTGCATCAAATCCCTTCCCTGTGTATGCATTGATTCATGGGAAGAAATGAAGAATGTTTTCAAAATTCAATATGGTGATATGATTGATCCTAGGTTTCTCCTGGCAGTATATTTAAAACATTAAAAAGAACCCTAATGAGTGTGTGAAGTATTTTAACATGAGGTTAAATAATACCATGATGTGACCACTATAGAACATTAGGCCTAGTGATACAACATTATTTATTAAATACTAGTATGCCTTTGACAAGAAGGTTAGGTATTACTTGATGCATAAGGGTCACACGAACCTAAGATTGGCATTCAATATATAAATATAAATTGAAAAATACATAAATGCTATAGGTAAGCCTTGAACAAGAAAGATGATGTAAAATTGATTAATACAAAAAAAAATGCAGTCCATTAAGATAGCCAATATTGAAGAGACTATCAAAAATTTGGCCTTCACTAGCAAAGATATGTCATACAAGTTGCTAGATTTGAAAAGTAGTTGCCTCATGGGTCTACAAGTCAAGAAAGAGATCATAATCCAAATCATTCACAAGGGATGTCTAACTTTCACATAAAGGATAATGACAGAGGGAAGAGGCCTACTCAAAATGATAGAAATCAGAATAGAAGAGTTGGGAAATAAGTGCCTAATATGTTAAATTTCAAAGTGAATATGGTAAATTTTGATTTTAACATTGATTAGTGTGATAAATGCTTCCTTCCTCATCCTCCATGTGATACTATTGAAACAATTGATGAGAATATAAATGAACCTAAGTCTAAATCATTTGATGATGAAATTTTGATGGTTGATTGTCAAGTCTCTCAATGAAATTTGTCTACCTCCATAAAATTGCTATGTGATACTACCATTGATTAATTTTTGATTGTAGTAAAAAACGTATGTGTTCAAACTTTTGAGTTTTCTTGTGATGTTAATATGACAAAAGCATATTAATTATCTAATCATGATTTTAAATTTTTAAGATCTATTATGATTATTAAATATGATGGGTTTTTCCATCAATTAATGATAGGAAACTACTTATTAATGTAGAAGTTTTCCAAGATAAAGAATATAACTTGAGAAGTAGGAAACAAGGTGCTGCTTCTCAAGACATTACCCTTACAAATCCAAGGGTAAGGGATGCATGTAAGGATCTAAAGAGAACTAAAATAGTCCCTAATTATTCCAAGATATCACCCATTTTTGAAGTTACTATACTAAGATGTGTTCTAACCAATAATAGAAAAACCATATTGCCTAGTATCCCTAAGGGTCTGAATGATGTTAGAACAAATCCACCCTTTAATACTATTGTAAAATATTACAATTTATCCTAGCATATTCTAATTTAGACTTTAAGTTATTATATTCCATCTAAAGGAGTTGTCACCCTTCCACCCAATACTCTTCTTCCTTAGTATAGCATGTGTGATATGGCCCGAGTGTTGATCTAACAAAACATCATTGTGCCACTTGTTGATTTATTATGAATAACTAAACATGGGAAGAGGGAATTTGATTACATGCAATTTGGTAAGGATTTAGTGGCAAATCAAAAGACTTCAACTCAAATACCCTAAATGAATATGAATAATTAGATGAGGTTATTGAACTAGCTTGGGAAGTCTATTTGTGAACTACATTGGTAGAAAGTCAGCTGAGTGTGGATCTTTTTTACACAACCCTACTTATTAATGGTTTGATTATCCATAATAACATTCTTGATTCTGGAGCCTCTTACAACATGATGCCCCTATGTATCCTAAATATGCTCATAGTGAAATTACATTAGTTTTTGGTAAGTTCTATGTCATAGATTCATCAGGGGTTCCTTTTGTTGGACAAGTCAAAGTGTTGGTAGTATAATTGGTAGTGCATCTAGGTAAAAATTTGAACATGGATGTGGTAATTTTAGAATGCTCCCCTATGTTGGGGATGATGATATCACAAAAATGGGCTACCAACATGGGTAGAAGTCTATAGATGGACTAATCTTATGTTACCATTCTATTGGAAGGTAATATGATAAGACTTCATTGGGACCCAAGGATGCTACATGTAATTGAAGATCCAAAACATGCTCTCAATAATGTGTTATGCATGGATGTGGAATTTGACACCTTTGTTTGGCATGTGGATGTGGTTAAATAAGCAGTTGTTCTTGATGTTAGGTTTGACAATAAATTTTTTTATGTTTGGAAGATGTCATTTGATAGAGGTTGCTCCAATCTTGGAAATAGAGATAGGGTTGTCTTTCATGCCCCCAATGGTACATGTTTTAAGTTTTATTTTAATTTGTCCTTTGATTACATGAATAATACTACTAAGTACGAGGAACTCTTATTTGGTTGATAGATTTCCTAGAAATATGGAATCACAAGTTTGACTATAAAGGGTGATTTTGAGTTAGTGGTTAAGTAGGTTTACAATGCTTATGCCACCAAAAATAAAAGGTTGAAATAATATCATAGTGTATTTTGGGATTTTTTAGAATTTTTTGATGAATTCAATATTTGTTATCATGATAGATGTTTCAGAAAAGAGGGTGAAAGACTTATAGGGTTAGGTGCTCAGTTTGATATCACAAGTACAAACCTTAATTAAAAATATCAAAGTGGAGGTCTTTGTTAGGCAATCAATCAAAGACAATGTTCATCATTGGTAGGATTTTGATGATGATGATGATGATAAGATTAAGAGGTTTCTCAATTAAGAATTGGAATTCCATGATGAGCTCGTAACCTTGAAATCCATGGTTCATGTTTATGACATAAAATAAACCTTGTTTGGCAAGGACATTATTTAGCTGAAGATAAACACACTCCCTAGGGGATTGGTAAGTTTAGAAGCATTTTTTGATGGAGTTGATATAATCAAAACTAGAGGATAATTTATCTCAAAAGACATGACTGAGTGTAATTTGGGTTCTCATGAGAATCTTAGGAAGGTTTGGCTAGTTAATCACCTAAGAAAAATTGAGAAACAAGTTTACATACATTTGATAAAAAAGTACTAGTATTGTTTAGCTTGGTATTACTCTAAATTGAAAGCATATAGGGAAGACTTGTTTCAAAATGTCATCTTATTGTATCCTGATAGAAAGAATTTTAGGTAGAAAGATTGACTTTTTAACCCCATCTTGGTCACCAAGATTTGGGATGAGTTAAATAAGCTAAGGGATGGTGAAATTATTCAGCCTATAAGATATTCATCATGGGTGCTAAACTTAGTCCTTGTAAGGAAAAAGAATGGCCACATCCACTTGTGTGTGGATTTTTTAAATTTGAATAAAGCTTCTTTAAAGTAAAATTACCCTTGCCTAATATGGATAACCTACTACAAAGTGTTACTATATTAAAAATTTATCCACTATAGATGGTTTCTCGGGATATAACCAGGTTGTGGTGAAGGAATCCGATAGACACAAGACTATATTTACAATGCCTTGGGGCATGTATGTATATATGAGGATGCCTTCTGGGCTAATGAATTCCAGTATAATGTTTGAACAAGCTATAGATGATACTTTCATAGGGGTAATTAATAACTTCATATCTATATATTAGGATGGTATTACCATGTACTCCAAACAATTGGAGCATCTAGAAAAAGTGTTCATTAGATGCAAGGAGTGAAACATTTCACTTAATCCTAATAAGTTCCACTTTGAAGTACAAAAGGCTAAGTTACTAGGACATATACTATCTAACTATAGTGTCATTATTGACCTTGATCGAGTGGAATCCATTGACAAAGTGCCTATCCCATAGTCCAAGAAGGGAATTTAGTCCTTCTATAAACAAATCAATTTTATGAGGAGGTTTGTTTCTAATTTTATTATAAATCACTTTGCCTATCATGTCTATGTTGAAGAAGGACCAAAGCATAAAGTATGAGGATAAGGTCTTATAAGCATTTAATGACATTAAAGGAGCCTTGAAGTTAGCCCCTATCTTGGGTGACCCTAATTACAATAAAAGATTTCAAGTATTCTCTATTGCATCACATAATACTGTAGTTATTTTCTTTTTTTGAAATAATGATGATGGTCATGAGCAACGCATAATTTTCTTTATCAAAGATATGCAAGGTTCTAAAATAAACTATACCACTATGGAAATACAAGCCTTCACTCTCTTGAAGGTTGTTAAGATGTTCAGACCTTATATACTAAGTTTGAATATTGTTGTATGTATCCCACATACCATGGTGGAGGACATCTTAACTTAGATTGAAGACACCATAAAAACATGTAGGAGGTTCAACACATTTCTAAAGTATGACATGGATATTTAGACCACCAACCTATTGAGAGGGATGGGTCTAGCCAATATCATGGTTGACACCAATTTGTAGGATTTTGAGGTAATTGTTTTTTGAATTTTTAATGTTAATGATTCCTTGAGTCAAATTATCATACCTCTATGGTATAGATACATTATTTAATAATTGAGAAATTATAATTGTCCCATTTAATTGTTTAAGAACCAAAGAACTCTCAAACATGTTCTCCAAAAATACCTCTTGACTGAAAATGCACTAATATGAAAAAATTTGTATTGGGTTCTCCTAAGATGCCTGGTAGAAGAATAAACTACTATCCTAATTGAAGACTTTCATAGTGGAGTATGTGGTGGCCATTTTGTGCCTATATTTATAGCTCATAAAATATTGAGATCTCATTATTTTCAGCCATTACTATTCAAGGATGTTACTCTAAAAGTTAGGAAGTATAATAAATATCATCACTTTACTTGGAGGTTGAAATCTTTGGGTTCTCTTCCCTTGTATCTTGTGATGATTAAACGTCCATATAGATAATACAGAATGGATTTCATTGGGTGAAATTGTTGATTTATCATGTACTAGACATAGATGGATACTAATTGTAACGAACTACTTCATGAAATGGGTTGAAGTAGTTGTTAAAAATAAGGCTACACACCAAGTAGTTAAGGAATTTTTACTAAATTAGATTATTTTTAGATTTGGTGTGCCTATCAAGCTAATTAATAATAATTCTATGAGTTTCAAATATAAACCTTAGGTGGTAATGTGAAAAGAGTATGGGATCACATTGACTTATACTTCTAATTACAACCCTCAAGGGAATGAACAAGCAGAATCCAGTAATAAGAGCTTACTCAAAATCATTATAAGAACCTTGGAAGTAAACAAGAAGAAGTGGGGTCAACAACTAAAGTTTGCCTAATGGGCTAATAGGATTATGCCAAAGAGAGATATAGGTAAAATCTATTTTGATCTTTTTTATGGAGATTAAGATATCTTACCCATGAATTTTTAGTTTCCAACCTATCAGTTCATGAAAAATATAGAGGAAGATGATTAAATCAACCACTATAAAATGAGGATGAATGAGAATGTTGAGCTTGATGATATTGGAAGACAAGCTCATAAGAGACACATCATGTTCAAGGAAAGAATCAAGATGATATTTGATAGGAATGTCACTCCAATAACTTTTTAGGTCAGTGATCTAGTTCTACTCTGGGATAACATGCATGAGGATAAAGGAAATCATGGAAAATTTGATTCCTTATGGATGGGTCCCTATTCTATTGACTACAAGATTGGGGAACACACTTTCTTCGTAAGGGACTTAGATGGTGAAATACTTAAGTTACCAATTAATGGAAAACATTTGAAACACTTAAAATATTGAGTCCATAACTTATGTACAATATTATATAGTGTATAGTTTTATATTTTTGTTGTTTTGGTACCCCTCTACTTTGGGCCTTATTTGTATAGTTATTCTCATCATTTTTTGTTGTGTGTTCATTTTCATATCCCCCTGATCTATTTTTGTCAGTTTGAGCTTGTTTTTTGAGTTATCATGGGTTTTTATTATGAAATTATTGATGTCTTGACATTGTGGCCCAATGGATTGGTACCTAATCTTGTTTTCTATGCTTATTTACACACCTATAGGGGGTGTACAATCCTAGGAAATAACTAGTGTTAGTACCCAAAATTACATGAAGTAATTTGTGCCTTTTCAATGATATATTAATTCTTAAATTTATCTAACCTTTTCCCATATTTTTAATTATGTTCAATTGGGCAATCCAAATCTCCACACCTACATCAAGTCATAAAAACCCCTATTCACATGCTTTCCTTGTGTGAACCATATGAAGTCTAAGTTTTGACTAATATTTAACAATTTGAGGCTTTAATAAGCTTTCAGGGTCTATGAAGTTTCAAGGATGACATGTGGAAATAGAAAAGGAAGGAGCATGTTTGTAAACTTGTAGATTGTAAATCCATCTCCTTGACCTGCCAAATCCATGTTAGTAATAAGGGGGTTTATGCCAACTAACACATGTTTTCATCGGGTTATCCTTTTCCATGTGGAGGGTTGAAATGAAATGTGGCTTGTGAAAAGGTAAGGCATGGTCCCCAAAAGGAAAATGGTAGACTTTTGAAGTCAAGATGCAATGTTGACGAGTTTCAAATGTGTCTAAAATTTCCATCAGGGTTTTGAGTGGTCAAAGGTAATTATGAAAATTTAAAACATAGAAGAAAGACCTGAAGGAATATTGGGTAGGTAACACATGTTTAAAACACACATACTAAAAATGTTACTTGCAAGTTATTTTCCCACTTTTGAAGCCTACAGGGAAGAGGACGTGGTTGAGGTAGCAAGTATAAATCAAAAGTCTTAAAAAATTAAAGGTAGTTTATGTGGGATGTTGAAATAGAACACAATAGTTAAATGAAAAAAATAAAGGTCTTAAATCCTTTTAGGTAGCACCAATGTGGAGGAATATGCCTACATGGAAATGCATGAAAATATTCAGCCCCATGTGAATGAAGACCTACCATGTGGAAGGTAAAAGGCAAAGAAAAGTTTTAATAAAAACATAATCCATATAAAATAATTTGTGGGAATCAAGAGTAAAGATATGGTAGTTGTAAAAGACTTGAGAATTGACTACATGTTTGAATTTTAAACTAAGAATTACATTCCCATCCTCAAAACTTGTGCTAGTAATGGAGACCACATGTAGC
>JARHVA010007207.1:525000-570000 GCA_037957365.1 Torreya grandis | reverse complement strand
AATATAATTCAAATAGCCATGGATCTAGAATATTCCCTATGAAATCATTATAAGGTAAGGGCTATTTTTTGGTGTGTACAAGAGGAAGGGCAGTTATCTACGAGATTATAGATACAAAAATGAGTGGTCAATGGGTTGTCCAGTTAGTTGCACAAGAAGATAAAGGGTTTGTTTGAATCTAAAATGAATATTCTCCTTCAAGATTGAATGAAATGTATTTCTAGCCAAGCGCATCAAATATTTGATCCAAATGGTCATCATTACATATAGAGGCAGTTACAAGAATCATTTTCCTCTTAAAGCCATGAAGATTATATGTGTGATGAAGAGCATATTCCAACTAGAAGCATTTTGGTAGAACTTTGAGAGTTCTTTGCAAGTTTGAAATATTGAAAATTGTATCACATATTCTTGTATTAAAAATCGGTGATAAATTGTATGAAAAGAGGGGTTTTCCTCTTTTATAAGGTTGTTGTTTCTTCCTTATAGATCTAGGCTCTTTCATTTTTAGGATCCATTGATGTGTGTGCATTTTGTCTCTCCTAATAAGGTGGTTGTAGTTGTATAGCCATTATCAAGCTCTGAGAGTATTTTAATATGTCTCCCCTATCCAATAAGGAACAAACAAATCATGCCTATCTAAATGATAAAATTTATAAACACTAATATATGTAAGGTTTATTTGAAAAATTAATGAAAATACTTGTGGTTTTTACTCTTTCCTATTGATGATGTGCATTAATATGTTTTGAAAATCATGTTGATTAGATATTTAGTTTAATGGATATCATTGGTTATCATTTTAAGCATAGATTTAAGATTATAAACCCCTTTCTACAGTTTGATTTGAAAATATGTTGTTGAATACCTCTTAAGGGCACCCTAGGTTTATAAATTTAATAAGAAAAAGTATATGGAATTCTATTTTCAGTGTGTGTTGTAGGGTTTCAAGAATCATTTGGGTATTTGCATTTCATTAGCACCAATAAATCCAAACCACTCCTAGTATTTCCCTTAGATTGCATCTCAATCATATGCATTTTTGTAAATGGATAATGTCATGAATTGTGAAATAATCCCTGCTATTTAAAAACCACCAGCACACCACTCTTTTTTATATTTATCAAACTATCATACCCTATTCTACCTTAAAAATAATACACCTTGATCAATAGTTTGAGTGTTATTTTCTTGGAGATTCATAAATCTTACCTATGTAAAATGTGTCTATATTTTACTCTTTGAAGTTTAGCATTGTAGTCTTCCATTTGACCTTGAGTGTTGAAAATTATTTATAATGAAGATTGTAGTCATATACTCATCTGTCTTCACCAAATTATATGTGATTTAGATCATTTTTTCATTCCATGTGACAACTCTTACTAAGCAGAGTGAATAAGTTTGGTTACACCTTGGTCATATTTGGATTTCCTTGTGCCAAAATACCCATGGAGATTGAATTGGAGTATCACTCCATGTGATAAAGCTACCCCTTAGGTCCTATCACCTTGGTTTAGATAGAGCCAAATGTAGCAGTGAGCTAACCATACCATTTTTTGGTTCTTCCCAATCACTGTATATATTTAATATATTCATGTGTTAAACCCTTCCCTAGCTATAATGACAGATCAATAGGTTTATCATCCACATTTTCTATTTCTCTCAAGTGTGCAAGGATATACATAAGAGGTGTATTACTAGGAACTAATAGAACCAATAGACACCAAATGTCTTGAGTTATATCTTTATCTGATCTAACAACCTAGGCATTGGTTGACTATTTATTGATTTGTAGAGTATTGGGTAAAATGTGTTTGATATTTTATACATATGGCTCTTGTATTCATGTATAGAAAAATGGTTGAAATCAACACAAATATATTTTTTCCCCTTTGATTCCCAAGTAAAAATATTGGTTAGGGTGACATTTCCACATATAGCATCAATAAAATAGGAAAGCATGTATAAGTTGGCATCCACTTGGTCATGCATATAATCTCTCTAGGATTTTAATTTTAATATTATGATTTCCAATAATGTGATAATGACCTTCAATTCCATAATTATGGACAAAAATGGGACCCAAACCTTATCTACATGACTGATAGATGTGGATTTGTGTAATCTATTTAATAAAGCCATCAAAATTCTGACATCATATCTAAATTACACAATAGGGACTTCTTATTCATAACAAACTTATTTGTATTATGGGCCCATCATAGCAGATTACTTCTTATATTAATTTCATTAAAATATTCATTATCTGTGTCATGATTTATGGGGATGTTTAGTTGTGGTAGTTCATAGACGTTTTTGAATGCTAGGCCATTTGCATATGCTACGGATTACATGCCATTGCTTTTATGGAAGATGTATTTTGTGCAAGTGCCTACTATAAAAAAAATGAAAATTAGGTCAGCATAAAAGAATCCATATGGCTTATTTTCTACTCTATGTATCCAACAACTCTAATAGCTAACAAGTCATTTATGTACTTCATTTTATCTAGGGATAATTCATATTCATCTTTGTCTGGCTAAACAAGATTGACCTCTAAGTAGATTGATAATTAATGTTTGAATTCTTTATGAAAATAATTCTTATAGAATTATTTGTCATTAAACTCTTATTTTGTCCCAAAGTAAAACATCTAAGGATCATGTTCCCTTTTTCCACATGTATTATTGAGTAATTTGATCTTTGAGCTAATTTTTAAATATAATGATTTTAGTCGATATGGAATCTGATAATAATATACATATTAGGAATTAAAAAATGTAATTAGATTTGACCTCAGAACATAAAATATATTCTATTTTCCTATCTTTTAATTTAATTTCTTTAATATTCCATTTGTGAGAATTAATTGCAAGGTAATGGTTATTATCAAACATCCATCAAATTTGAACTTAGTTTTATGACATAAGCATTCATGTATTTAATTGATACATGGAACTTGTTATTGTATTTACATACTTTTTTATCTTTTGATATGATTTTTCCATTCTAAAATTATTACATGGTTTATTCATAGCATTTTATTGTTGTTAATCCATGACTAGATATGTGTATCCAAGACTTGTGGCATATTTTCACTTGATATCTTAAATTTATCCCATTGCTATGTGTTTGGGCAATGTTAATATATGGAATGATTAGGTGATGAAACATGGCATCACATGTGGTAGTTGAATTTCTATAAAATATGCATGGCACAATTAGATTATGATATGTGGTAACTAACTATATAAAAGATGACACATGGTAGTTTGTCATTGAATCATTTAACTTGCACCTCATCATTTTGTCTATTGGATTCTATTCAGTGATATGTTGTCTTGTGGCATGATGATCATTTATTTGATCATATTTTTTCTAAATATATCCCTGTATCTCTAGGCTTATGATCAAATGAGATTGAGTCATATGATTCAAAATTGCTTACTCAGATGGTCACTATATTTAACGATTTATGATTTTAGACTAGAAAGTAGAATGTATGGAAATATTTAGATGTGACATGGTCTCACTTGGTTAACTATTTAAGGTATTTTGTGGATTTTTAGTCTAGTAGAGGGCCATGATGAATCGAAGTAAGTATACTTTGCATAATCTCATATAGTTACCTAGTTGCATAGTTATGAGACTTGAAGCATTGAGTTGTATCTTAGTTATAGTGAGGACATGATGTGTGGTATGATGTTTTTTAGTAGATTGGTCACATACTTATGATAATTCTTAATAATATGTTGACTACTAAAGTGCAAAACCAACAAAATTTGCAAGTAATTATTAGTTTGGTTAGTCCAATAAATTGAAAATAAAGACATTAACATGAATACATAATACCAATTTCAAGATGAAATTCATAAAATAAATAGTAAATAAACGTACTTAGGATTTAGTATTAAATAATTTTAAGGCCAATTCATGCCTTGATAGGCACCAAACATGTAATTTTTAGAAAAAATACATCCTTTTTTTATTTATTGAAAATGAGTTGTGGTGGTGACAATAGTACTAAAAATAGAGAGTTAAAACAAAAAATTTAGTAGTTGAAAAAAAATAACATACATGAATATATTTGTCCATTCCACATATACCAAAATTTAACTAATCCATAGTCATTTATTTGTTCAAAAATAAATATCATTTTCTAAGGATCAGGTAGGATTTAATATCCTCCTCCCCTTAAATATATTCTCATCTTGATGACATTATATAAAAAAATAAAACATGTTTGCAAATTTAAATTGAGTATAGCTAAATATATCACTCAAATAAATGGGAAACAACTTATGAAATTCATCATAATCCTTCCATATTATTCTATCTTAATAAATACTAGTCTTACTAAAGCTCATTTGTGATCCACTACTCTATCCCAAAACAAAGTTTTTGTGAGTCTTGAGTATAATTATCCCACTAGATCTCTCTTTGAGCCACTTCTCATTTGTGCATGCTAATACTAGTTATCAATAATTTCCCTGATTAGTAATGAAAATAAATTATATTTCACTATCCTAATAAATATGAGATTAGTATTATTGCAATATATAATTTTCAATAGTTAATTATATTACCCTGATTATTGGTGTCAAACCATTCATTTAGAAATCTATTACTCATAGAATCAAATAAATGTTTTCTACATAATTCTTTAGATAATTATTTGTTCCCAAAAACATCATAATGATGTCATTAAATTATACAGAGTCAATCAATGTTCCACTTATATGTTCTAATTACTCAACTTACTACTACACAATCATTAGCATTCTTGTCTGACTAATGATGATCAACCTGCAATAAACATCCTTGTATATTTTTCATCATCCATGCAAAAATAAATATACTCACAGCTAATACATAGTGAAAATAAATCATAACTTATAATGATCATCTCATAAACAATATTCACAATGACAAAATTATCTTCCTTCTACAATTCATAACAATCACTTGCCAATCCATAATGTTCAATGTATATGAAAAGATTTAGTCATAAAACTAAAAAATCCATAGTCTCAAATTCCAATTATATTAATTCCATTAATATGAGTTCATATGGTCAAGATTATTATCATCAATAAAATGGTCAAATATGTTTACTCATTTCTATCAAAGCATTATATACAAACAAAATAAAAGTTATACGAGGTGGATATCTACTCACAACATTTCCCAAGTAATATTCATTTATTATCTAGTCTTCTTCTCCTATAGAATCATATGAAGTTGATCCAACTAACTATAGGTATATAGTATTTCCTTATATTTTAGGATGTTTTAACCCAAACGACATAGTATTATATATTTTCTAAAAGGTATAGAAGTAATAACCATAGGGTCATTATAACATAACTAATAATTGCTACTATTAAAAAAATATTTTTTCTCAGTGCTTTATCCTTTCCAAATAACCATTGCTAGTAAAAGTTTCCAAAATTCCTTAATAAAAGTATCATGATCACAAAAATAATGTTACCATAGCATGTTGTCCCCAAAAATTGTTTAAAACCTTCAATGGAGACAAAAAACATATTTCTTCCAAATAATATCAAAATTTAGAAGAACATATCATATATATGCCATTTGGTGTCACAATCCCATGGATTAAACATACAAATACCTATGAATGTACTAGTTATGAAAATGAAGATAACAAAATCATAGCCACAAACAATGTGTGTGACCACTAAACAATACCATTCTTTTCCCAAAAATGAAGCTATCAATTTATTTTCAACTCCAATTTCAACACAGGAAAGAAATAACATGTTTCATAATCATATCAGTGTTTGGACAAGTGAAGTGATAATACACTCTAATTGAATAGAATTAAATTCATGAAGTTAAACTTTACAGTCTCTTTTTAATGTCACAAATCATTACATGATATCATAATTATATGAAAATAGCAGGTAGTCATCGAATGGAATCATAACCACTAGATTGTGTGTGTGTGTGTGTGCGCGCGCGTGCGTGCGTGTGTGGGCGAGTGCATGCGTGTGCATGTGCGTTTGCACGCGTGTGTGTGTGTGTGTGTGTGTGTGTGTGTGTGTGTGTGTGTGTGTGTGTGTGTGTGTGTGTGTGTGTGTGTGTGTGTGTGTGTGTGTGTGTGTGTGTGTGTGTGTGTGTGTGTGTGTGTGTGTGTGTGTGTGTGTGTGTGTGTGTGTGTGTGTGTGTGTGTGTGTGTGTGTGTTTGTGTGTGTGTGTGTGTGTGTGTGTGTGTGTGTGTGTGTGTGTGTGTGTGTGTGTGTGTGTGTGTGTGTGTGTGTGTGTGTGTGTGTGTGTGTGTGTGTGTTGTTTCCCAACAACACACACACACACACACACACACACACACACACACACACACACACACACACACACACACACACACACACACACACACACACACACACACACACACACACACACACACACACACACACACACACACACACACACACACACACGCACGCATGCATGCATGCATGCACACACATCATTAAATTAAGGTAAAAAATCCATCAATTTTTTTCATATAGCCATCAAAATAAATACTTCAAAGTTTCAAATTTATTAAAATAAGATATATCATACCAAGGCCTAGGTTTGATATGAGTCATCGTAACTCAAATTAGGTCAGTGGTTAATTGATATAGTCAACCCTTCCAACTGAAACTCAACATGGTGTTGTATATCTAGTAATTTAGGTTCTGTCGAAGGAAATGGTGCTACCTTAACTAAACAAGTTAATGATTAAATCTATTTTTTAATCACACAATAAGTTCCTTTTTATAATTAAATAAGTCCAAATAATAGTTGAGTTTTTTGAGAAGAAGAAATTTTTAATCCAATTTAGTAAATAGGATAATAAGATCACAATTATTAACAATCATATAGTATAATTATCATATAAGAGATAATTTTAGACTTTCACCATGGGAATACAAATGACAAAAGAATGATTCAGTACAAGGGTATAAAATTATACTAGTCTCATTTAGTCATGGATACCACCAATAATAAACAATTTATCTCATCTTCTATTAGACTGTATATTTATTGTAAGTTAAGGGATATTAGTGAAGCAAGTTTTTCTATAACACACCATCATAGAATGTCCTTATACATGATCCATAACTATGATAAGTACTTTTAATAACTCCCAAGTCATGAATACCATCATAACAAGTTATCTAACTCTATAATGCATTCATATAACTAGATGCATATAATTGTCAATAATTATTTATTGAAAATACAAAGTGTGATTCTACTGGGTATAGTAATCAGCTAAGGAACATATACCTGATTAATTATCAACTTCTAGAATCACAATTGACAATAAGGGTTTTCTATACATGAGGTAAGAAATATAGCTCAAAAATCCCATCATTAAGCGACTTACTGCCATAAGAAGAAAAAAATTCACAAAACCATATATATATTCTTAACATCTTGGCTTGGGTTAAAAAATTACATATCACCACAATACATTCACTCAAGCACGATGACTGAAACACTGAGAATGTAGTCTATAATTTGCCCTTTTTCCATAAAATGTTCTTTCTTCCATTAATCTAATAGAATAACTCCCTTATTTGGTTTTGGTTCAATCAATTTCTATCCAGTTACCTAATGATTGAAATATAATCTTCATTTTTTCTAACCATTATTTTCATTTTTCATTGCTAGTGTACTCATTAGGTCAAAGAATTTGAATCTACACTTTGGTACCACATCTAAAAACCTTGATAAGTTCCAAGATTAAAACTACATAATTTTTTTAAAGTAAACATATTCAGTGATTATATTATATAATAGTCATAGAATGTCTACACCATTTAGGTTATCATATTGTTGTCTGTAAGCTAAATATAACTAAATATGGTCATTTTTAATTATTTAATTATCAATTAATTAAGAGTTTAATCACTATTTTTTTTTCCCCCAAACAATGTCCCAATGATATATACATTATAAGAACATAAGATAGATCATATTAAAAATGAATGCTACATCTCTTCAATAAATATAGGCCAAAACAACTATATTCAGAATAGACAACCACTATTTTTGTTTAATATTGTAGAACATAAATGTAGAATTTTACCAACAACTTTCATTGTATAAATCAAATAAATATAATAATATCAAAATATAATAGTACCATAGATATTTATAAAGATAGCTCCTAAATTAGTATAATAGTTATGAGTATGCATCAGAAATAGTTGAATCAACTATAGAGAGGGAGAGCATCATCTGAGTTATTTAACTCCAACCAAAAACTATTGGTCTCCCACAAACCTCTCCATTGGGAGTGACCCTTCCCTTTATGAAGGGTTAAATAATGGCAATGTGGAAATCAAGTACTCAACTAGAAAAATGTATAACACAATCAATATTACATGTAGCATTCATACGAACTATGGAATACATCCTCTATTTAATATGACCTTGTACATTCATGTAGACTATAAAGTATAGTGGATAAATAATGTATACATCTATAATGTTACTTTGGTAAAAAGTTTCGTTATAGTTTTCAGACTTCTAATGAATCTGGGTCATAATCCACAAACCAAAATACTCTTTGCTAAAAACCATTATCCTTGACGTTAATTGATAATGAGTTATTTAAGTGAAGGCTTCTTTGCTATCATCACTTATTATCCCTTAACGTGGAAAATGGCATGTAAGAAACCCACATAAAAATTATTTATCCATATAAATTATGTCCAAAACAATCTAAATAACTAGAGAATAATAACGTACTTTACGAAGTCCTTTAAACAAAGGATTTAGAAGCATGACACATTTAATGTGAAGGAGACAACTTTGACAACTCATCTACAAAATCCATCATAACACTTGAGTGTCCTAGATCAAGGAATACTATTATAAAGTATGTCCAAAATAATAATACAGGAATCACATTTAATTTCTTAGGCAAATTGACCCTACCACATGTTTTTTTCACTCTATTCCTATATATCAAGTGTTCAAGATTATAAGATAATTCAAAAAACATTAATAGATCTAACTGAAATATCAAATAATCTATGCTACAGATCCACTCAAATTTGAATAATACTCTTTATTCATTAAATAACTCATTATCAGATTATTTAACTCATAAACATTGATATCCATTTTTAGACCCATGCTTCTCATGGTGGAAAAGTAGTTATTTGGCTACAAGTAATATAACTTAATTTTTGGTTACGCATAACACTAAAGCTTTTTTTTTTAAAAACTGAGCCTTCCTCTGCCAATATTAAATTAGCATTTCTTAATCATAATACGATAAGTTATTTAACATTGTACTTCCTCTATTTATGATCTAAGTGAAATCTTCTAATCTAATATTGCATTAGAAGTATTATTAGTTTATCTATCGCAAGACTGGTTCCCTATCAAATTCGAAACCCTTTCTTGACTCAAATTCCAATTATATCCTACAGGTCTTTGAATTAAGTATAATTCCAATATATAAATACGCGTGTAAATACACACACACGTATCCATATCCATACACCCATTTCAAAAAGGTGCTTCAATAGTTACGAAATACAGACGAAGGTCATAACATTGGGAAATTTTCCAATGCTCAGTTGGAAACTTCATTTACATAGTTGTACGCTAAAGATGCTAGACCAAAATCCCCTCACATTTGGTATAATTTGCATCTTGACTAAAGCTACAACCAACTACACATGCTACACATTATGGGAGTTCATGCACTTTGTACAAGAATCCGCGAAGATTTTAATCTTATCAAAATTATTTATAGCCTATAATTATTGTTTCTAAATCATAATGATCTTATCAGTATAGTTTCCAAATCACAACTGTCTACTTAGTTGTAAAGGTCAACTAGTAATATCGCATCATCTATGTTACTTGACTACTATGATTCCACTAAGTACGCATAATACATTCAACATTAAAAAAATGTTCATTCTGTTTAATACTGCATACAACAATACACTAATATTATTTCTCTCCTTTAATATCATCATTTGTTTATTAAGACCATATTTATAATTTTTTAAAATCATTCAAATGGTATAAATATATGCACTTGCTTGCTCATACAACAATCAATACTCTGAATACACTAACACGAACTCTGTTATGTATTCCATTCAATGATTATAACCCTTCACAGGTTTGAGAATTTCATATTTATCCCTAGAAAATCACCTTAATGTTATCCATATCATTAGTTTTCACTTCCATACCTAAACACTCTAGGATAACTACACATTATAGGCCTGTAGCGGGTCATCACGACCACCTACAGATCTACAAATCATATTTTTCAATCTTTAATTCATACATATAAATATCATAACCATAACACCCAGAAATGGTTGTTTTGGTTTCTAATTTTTTACTCTATTCAACTTTACTATTTACACAAAGTCCGCACAACCTTTATTTTTAACCAAAAACATTAACAAGTAATACTTGTGTCACAAGTTTCAGTCTCTCATCTAAGAGGTATTTATACATATATTAACAGGATTGAATATTCTAATCTTACATGAAAAAAGAATGGGTCACTATGTTTAACATGTATTTTACAACTCATCCCGATAAGTTTGTGAGTATGAATTTAATCACATCATCAGGCCAATAAGAACCTACTAAACATTTAAATCTTAAATTATTTTAGCAGAGTTTCCTAAGATTTATGTTTTCAAACCATAACCCACAATATTTAAATGTATTTAAGTTCAAAACCATAAAACCACAAATAAATGTATAGCAAAAATATCGTAATTAAGATACAATGGAAAGCTGAAAAACCCCGGGTTAGATTTCTGGCAAATTAACCACCATCTCGTTTATGGAGAAACCCATAAATTGATTCCCAACCAACCATTTGATAACCCAGGTTTTTTCTCCAAATGCAAATGAGAGACAACCAATAAATTTGCATTTCTCCTCATTAGGCAAAATGAAAGGCACAAAAGAAGTTTCCCGAAAGATGAATAAATAAACAAGAGTTTTCACTATATGTTCAACTATAACCCACGAACAGTCTAACATCACCTATGATAAAAAAATAACCTATTTGTTGTAGTTCAAAATGCAAGTTTGATGATTGTGTTATTAAAACATGCTACCCCAAAACAAAGATTTAATTTCCACTACACAATAACTCAAATATTTACGCTCTTTTCAACTGAAACTTCATTTCATCATGTAAAGACACTTTCTTTTTAATACATATTTATAGCCTTAAGACATTATTTACTTGCCTATTAGTGAAGACAATAAAAAAATCTTTCTGTTCAGAAATGCCCTACAACTCCTTCAATCTCCTCCAAATTTTTCCGATTATCCCCCTTCTCTCCATCCCCTTTTCCGCCTCCTTTTTTACTTGCCTATTAGTGAAGACAATAAAAAAATCTTTCTGTTCAGAAATGCCCTACAACTCCTTCAATCTCCTCCAAATTTTTCCGATTGTCCCCCTTCTCTCCATCCCCTTTTCCGCCTCCTTTTTCCGTTTTTATTTCCCATTAGCCTCCCATTGGCTTGACCCACACGTCTGCATTCCTTCCTCAAATTCTGTCATTCACTCTCAGTTGTTTTAATACCCATAATGTCATGCATTAATTACTATTAGTTGAAATCGAGCTCCCCCAAAAAAGCAGGTTCCCTACCTCATACAGGTTTTCACCCAAAACCGACCTCCAAAAGTTGCCAAAGTCAAAATAAAAAATTATTTCCAAACTTCACGTTTTACCTCGAATACTCATACACCCTAAATGTCATTATTCGTTTTTTTTTCTTGAAGCAAGATAAGTATTTTATAATATAACACTTCTGCATAGATAATATATTATTCACTATGAATTTAATCCCTTTGTAAAATGGCACTCGAAATTTCTCCAAGTTTATATACCCCTATGGAGCATTTTGTATTTAAAACTTTAAAAAACTATAAGGAATTTCATAAAAACATGTCATTGTTAATATAACTATGCTTACTAATTAACCTAATTTATATATAATATGACATGCCAGGTAGTACTAACACAAAATGTGGTGATTAAAAATGAGTATTGAACAAATATAATCATATTTCAATCAAACAAAATTGAAGGCAGAGAATTTTAAAATCATATATTTTTATATATGTAATTTGAAATGCACTCATCATGAAAATTACATGTTCAATAACACAAAAGTGTAATAGCACGTAACATTAAACATGATTAAAAAATGATAACAATAATAATATAATCATACTACTTTTTCAACATTCTCACTTTATTTTTTAATAGAATTTAAAATATAAATTATATATAAAAATAATAAATAAATTGAAAATTGTTCTACCAATAATAAGATTGTAAAATTTCTTTATGAGTGCTGTAATATTCATCAATATTGTGTTTTGTAGTCACATAAATATTGAACCTTCCACAACTTACATTTTGCAACATTTTTATAATTATATTATCACACAATGACCTACTAGCTGCCACATATGTCTAATATCTAAAATATACATTAAACTTATTAAAAAAATAAAATATTATTCTAATTTTTAAATCTAATTTTTATCCTATTTATAAATAAATAAATGTTCATTTTTATTTTTTTCAAAATGATTTTTTTGGTTTGATTATTAATTCTATTAGAGATAATCATGAACATTGAAATAAAACTAAACTATAATTATAAGTTTTGTCAAATAATTTACATGCAATCTAAAAAGAGAAGAGAAAATTAAATTAAATAATTCATCAAAAATTTACATGCAACTTAAAAATGAAAATGAAATGAAACTAAATTGTAATTTTTTAAAACAATCTACATATAACTTATAAAAGAAAGAAAAAAAAGGGGAAAAAAAAAAGAAAAAAGGCCATATTTATGAGAAAATATAAGAGAGTGAAGTGACTATTATAAAGTTTTTATTATTTTTTAATTCTATTTTTTCATATTTATTTCATGATTTTCTTAAAAATATTTTCTTTGTAAGATTTAATTATATGTTTTTCTTATTATTTATTCAAATATTATTTTATTAAAATTACATAAATATAAATTAAATTAACTTATAAATTTCAAAAACTACATATGTTTGATCTTTAGTTTTATATTAAGGACATGCATTCTTCCTCTTCTTCATTTAAAAATGGATTTCTTCTTTATTGCATTCTAGTGTTTCCCTTTTTCATTATTTTCCCATGAAAATTATCTTGATTAGTATTTATTATTTTATGGATTTAACATTATTTACTTAAATACATAAGATGAAATAAAAATTTATAACATTTAAAAATTGATTTAGGTCCATCCTAATAACCATAAATAATTAAGCATAATTAAAATTTTAAAAAAAGTAATAAAAATTTATGGAAACTAAAAATTGAGTTTTCACACCTAATGATAAATTTTTAATTTTGAAAATGATTTTGGATTGTGTAGACTGTATGTGTGTGTAATCTAGGCTGTTATTTCAATAGAAATATAAACAACTACTATTGTCTAACTAACGATTATGCCCATGGAAAAATTAGTACTATCCACCTGTGATTGGTGACTGTGTTTGAATGTGCCAAAACGTTGTGCACACTATGTTTGGATTTGTAATGTCCATGGTGGATTAAATTTGACATTAAATGAGCATAGACACTCACTGCCACATATTGGTGAGAAATGTTGGTTGCTACACGCTAGTGAAAAGCATATGTCATCCAAACTTGTACATTATAGCATAAGAAGCTCAGAAAAAAAATTTAAACTGTAATACATCCCAAAATCACGAATGAGAAACACACCTAAGAATACGTACCATTTGGTTTGGAGTTTTAACTTATAAGTCTCATATCAATAGTTGTATGAATAGATAACATATCTTAAGAAATGAAGTTGGTCATCCAGTCAACACTCATTCTTGGTGAAATAATTTCGTTAGCAATGCTCGAATCTATTCTTAATAAAAGGCAGGATGCGTTTTACACAATTCAAAATGACATAACATCTTCTCCATAAATGATAGGTTTCTGATATCAACTACCATAATTATAATAAGGTGAACTTTTATGAGTGTTGGCTAGTATGCATAAAAGAGTCACCTCAATATAACCTATGGTTATGGATTCACAAAAGCATCATATTTTAAAAATCATGTTCTTATTCCGTAGTTCTTTAATTATAAGTCCATGTAATTTACATATGCAGAGAATAATTGTAACCATTCTGATATCTCCTTTAAACCCTGTCAATGTTTTGATTCAATTTGACAATAAGGTGCATTTTAAACTTTGTTAAAAAGGGAAAGCTATTTCTCCCAAGGTGTTTTTCGAAAGTGTAGGAACTGACAGACCAGTCACATACAACATTGAAACACAGATAGAACTGATACCTGTCACTTACAATACAATTGAAACAGGATTTAACCATTTGCAGATAGAACAAGATTTAAACACAGATCATGGAATGCAGCATTGAAATAGTCCAATACAAAGAACTGAGCAAATAACTAGTGACAACAGAATGCCAACATTCAGATAGAATTGCCAAGCTAATCATAGTATTAAAACATACAGAGATCCATTCAAACACACATGAACAAAGACAAGAACAAATAACTTTCATTATCTTTTCTTACAGGAAATTACAGTCAACCTTTAACAATTACATCTTAGATGAGATGCCGTGTTCCAACAAACAACTGATCTCATAAAATAGATTTCCATGACCTTTCTTAGACCCATGGCAAATGATTTACCATTCCTACCAAAGCTGTGTTGCTCGTGGCTGCCATTGATGGAATAACACTCTCCTTCACCTATTTAACCAGCTGTTGTGGCTGAGATGCTCCTAGGCATACAAAATTCATTACAACAACATATATTTATAAGACTTGATAGAAATATCTAGAGGACTTCAGAACCCTCGTAATGAATAAAACACTCTGAACGGATGGACTCGAGAAACGAACAAAGTTTAATGTATAGATATCCATAAAATGAAAAAATAATAAAAGATATGATGCAAATTAAATACAGGTAGATGAGATTAGATGAGAGGACTGCCAACAGGCAGACAAGTCACCCAATAGAAAGTACAAGGAAAAGCTAGACTTCATACCAAATTATTACATTAAAGAAGGAAATCCTATTTTAATAGTCGACTTCATGATATTTGGATTTGGATTAAAAGGGGTTCTATACGTTATTGTTATTTCAAGATATCTTGTCCAAGGTATTGATAAGCATAGAGAAGTAACATGTTATAGACGTACCAAATAAGACAACAAAAATTATTAAGCCGGAGGTTTTATACAGCGGCAAAGCCCTGGAGATTCGTCTAGAGGCGCGACAAAATAAAAAGATGCTTTTGTCAGCCAATCCATTGACAGGTTTCGCAGCAGTAGAGTCATCAGAGCTGATGATGCCATTGATTGTTAAATGCAAGAAACAGACGCACAGCTGTTCGCATATGTCCTGTACAGACATGGAGATAAACGCATATTTGTAGTCTGTTGAAAGCGCAGAGGGGCTTTCTGAGTCCATTGAAATCCTTGACTGAAATGGATTGTGGTTCCGTTTGAGTTGAAACGGCTGAGATAAAAAAGATGGTGGCGGTGTTGCAGTTGGGCTGAGTTAAAGAAAAGAATAGGAAAGAACAGAACTTGATATGGCAACAACGTTAATGTTGGTGGACGAAAAGGTTGCTTTGAGAGGTTCGAACCCTGTGGAGACGGAAGACCACCTGGGACGTATTGCTTTCTCAGATATCATCATCATCAATCTAAACACTTGTCTACATGTACATCCAATATAAATATGTTTGGTTTTGTAGCAGGGTGCTTGTTCGAATCACGAAAGAAATATTAATAATTACAATATTTACATAAATTAATATATATTATAATTATATAATAATCCTTAATATATAGTAAGATTAAATATTATATAGTATTATTATATAATATTTACAGAGTAACAGTTTAGAGAGGCCAATTGGCCCAAATTGTGTTTTATTTATTTAGAATTCTTGATGCCCAACTCATTAGTTGATGTGAAAGACATATTAAAAATATCATTAATCACCTGGCCTATTCCTGAAGAGGCTCTTGTGATGAGAATGACATATCCCTTGATACGAATTGGGCTTCTAAGAAACGTTTGATTGATGAAGCAGACGAATTTGTGGAAAGAAATGACAGATGGAAGCATGAATAGCAAGAGCAGTGATAATGTAATGTCCCATCGCAATCTCCAGGATGTTTTTACTGAGAATTGTTATTATGGTTGTGTATGTGGGAAGCTTTGTTTTAACCAAGTGGAATGGAAGAAGATAACGATTGAGGAAAGCATGGCTGCCACGTGTTCGTTTTTAATAATGTCGTGTAAATTCCAAGAAATATTTGATTAAGCTCAGGGTTTTAAAGATTTTTATGTAAAATGAAAATTTTTTAATCAGTTTTTTATAAACTCAATTTAGCATCATACTTTCTCTTTAAAAAACTAATTGTAATTGATTGTTAATATATTCAATTGCTGCTAAGTCCCTCACATACACGACACATCAAGAAGGTTCGTTTCTACCTATCAAGCTTCAAGAAGTAAATATATAAAAAATGAGGAACTTTTTATCTAAATTTATAACAAATTTTATTAGGATTATAATTATGGGGAGGGACATTCTATAATAGTACTTACGAGTGAGTTTATTCTTCTTCTTTTAAAAATTTTAAATTTAATATTGCAATATTTTATTAAGTTAAGAGATATTTTACAATAATATAGAGAAATATTATGGATTGCAATGTAATGAGTATTTAGTTTTAATTTTAATTTTAAATTATATATCCATTTGATTATTATTTAATTTTTTTAAGAGAATTCCATTGAAAAATCATAATATTTTGGTCATATAGAAAAATATGGAACCCTTTTTTTCAAAAAGATTATTTTGAGCTTGAAATATTAATATAATTGGTAACTAATTTGACCCCTAGTCAAACAAGTTAACCCCGCATGTATGTTTGAACTTTCATAGCACGCCCCCGCCCCCCGCCCCCTCGCCCCCCCCCCACCCCCAGATTGAAACATGTCTACCATGGTCATAAAACATGTCTTGATACTTATCACATTTTTTCTAAGTTATCCTCGTGTCATATCATGCTACCTTTGGGCCACTTGGATGGACTGTATGGTTTATTTCCTAAGATAAGTATGTAAAATTGTCATTCAATGTGTATGATGTCAAAAAATGTCAGTTGTCAGTTCTATAACTAAATTTGGTAGGTTTAAACATTGGAAATAAGACCTCTTGCAAAATGAGGAGTTAAGGTACATTTAGCACATGGAGAGTCTTCAAGAGGATCTCTATAGGCCCACACATGTATTTTCCAAGCTTTAAAAGCTTTCACAGTTTCAAATTTGGCTAAAACTAGTTCATCTTCCATATCAGTTCCTTGGACAAGGTCAAACAAGACATCAATTTTTTGTTAGTATGGACTGAGGGAGAGGAGTTGGTTTGAATGCTTTTGGTAGATGTTATTACTCCTAATGTAATTTAAATCCATAGCAATAATTTGCATATTGATGAAGCCTACTTCATGAATCATCCTTGATAAAGACAATGACTCAATTGACTGTACATTCCTATCACCTATAGGTTTTCCCGCTTGTTTACATGATCTAATATTCCTAACTAGTGTATGTGTTTTAGCAGAACATAATCTTCATCTTCATGTTTCCTTCAAGTTAGTTTGCACATGTAAGCTAGGCAAGATTTCTAATCAGATATGCACTTGTGTTCAATATATCAAACCACGGAAGGTCAATTTATCCATGGCATACTTGCATTTACAGACTTGGAGGTTGATCAAAATAGGGTTCTCAAGTCACTCATTGCTCATAGTGCTCAAAAACTTCTGTCAAACCTCTTCAAGCAATGTCTACATAAGGCAAAGTTGGAAAAGTTGCTTAAAGGCAAATTTACCTTAACTTCTCCAAAATACATTTTTGCACTAGATGGTGTCATCTATTGGTGGAATGTGGTGAGATATGTGCAATTTTAATCATTCCAAACTTACAATCTAGATAGAGATGTCACTAACTAGGATTTATACAATCTTTGTAGTATGCTTTCTTTATTGCCTCTTAATAGGTATGTAAGATTTGATATTACATATATTATTGATTATGTTATCATTTTCTATGTTCCAATATTTAATTCAAGCATTAATATCTCTATTCCAACTTTCATCAATTAATGGTAGTCGCTACTCATATTAGAAACAATAATAGGAAGTCTATTGTTACTCAAATTGAGTAACGTATGTTTACATTCTAAATATCTTATCAAAACTTTAGACTTCAAATAAGTACAAGTAAATTTAATCAACATAATACACTTAGTAAAAAAAATCAAAGTTCTTAATTGTTGTGTTAAATTGAATATGAACTACTTTTATCTAACCTCCAAATTTTTTTAACACCATGAGAGCAACTTCTATTTATTAGTCTAACAAAAAATATAATTTAAATGGGGACTTAAAAAATTAATAAAATTAACATCCATTTTTTACAAAATTAAAAATAAAAATATTTGTAACTAACCATTATATAATGAGACTTTAGCATATTATTGTTTAATAGAAAGAACAATATTTTAATAAACCTAACTAGATTTTTAATATATTTATAGGTATCATATCACCTTCAAAAATCTTCAATGAATATACATGTTACAATAAATTCCATCCATGCTTTAACCATCCTATAATTATATCCTTAAATAGATTTGAGGATTTTGAATCATAACTTAATTTATATCTATGATGAGTTTTGTTATCACGATGATTTTTTATGTAAATAAAAATATATATTAACTTTTGGTAACTTAAATTTTAATGATTTTTCTCACAATTTAATTATTTATTCAAAATATAAAATCCCACTTTATTTAAACAAGTTTTTCAATTAAATATTGTCATCCAAAATGAAGTTTGAACAAACATAGAATAAACTTTTATAAAAATAAAATATAAAACATGAACTTATTTTAAGAATAGTTTTGTAAATAAAAGATTTATTTCATATAAGTAAAAAAAGAAATTTTATTTTTAAAAAAAAAAAAAAAATTCAAAACTTTTTTGTTTTTTTAAATAATACAAATCACTAATTCATAAGGTAGTGATTCATAACTCAAATTAATAAATTTGATATTAATTAAAAAATATATTTTCTTTCAACTTTTGTACCTCGTATTCTGTTATAACATCTTCCCAATAAATATTGTTTTTAAAATAAATCTTTTTATTAAAAAAATCATTTTTATCAAATAAATCCAACATGATAACTTAATTACCAATACCACCACTACTCATTTGCACATACCAATACATTGCATTAACTGAATGGAACTTAATACCTTAATAACTTTTAATGTTTACACTTCACTATTAAAATAGAAAATACATTGGATTCAAATGATAGGTATGTTTCGAGCCTAATGTTGGATAGGTACGGTTCTAATGTCAATATTATGCACACATAATATAAAAAGTTATTGGCATAGTAGTGTTCATCAAAGCTTAATTATTATAACAATACTAATACAATTAAATATGACCACAATGTCATTCAATTAGGATTTACAATTTTAGATTTATTTTCTATTAATATTAATATTTTTATTTTGTCTTGTCTAGATGACTTCCAAGATAGGTTAGGGTCATTTTTGAATAAGGGACACTCTACATAAATCATATCAAGTGACATTTATTATGCATGGTTAAATAACATGCTCCCAGAATTCTCTAACGGAGTGTTTGAATAACAGTCCATTAAAAAAAAAGGACAGTTGCTCATATTTATTATGGACGATTAAATAACTAGAATTCTCAATAGAATGTTTGAATAACAGCCCACAAAAAACGGGTAGTTGCTCAATCCCAAAAACTTTCCATTGTTCTCGAAACCGGTCATTTTGTAATTTTATAAATTTCATATTATATATTGTATTTATTTCACTTATTTGTACCATTTATACAGCTTTCTGCCTTTATCTTTAAGTCATATTTATAACACAATCTGATATGCGTCAACCCATTGTTCCTCATGCTAATGCATAAATACTTCACACGACCCTCAAGGAACACAAACTGTGGATAATTCAAACTCTCAAACTAACCCTACAGTCAGTAACTATACTTTCAGGGAACGCAAAAATTATGCAGTAAATAAACTTTTTATAATTTAACATTACCCCTGTCGTTATAGTCCTAAAAATTCGGCGGTGTCTTTTATGGAAGTCCATTAAAAGCATGATCAAGATCACGACAATAAACACATTCCAAGAGAATTTATATTAGCAGGCTCTTATATCTTTTGCAATCATTTACTTCAGCTGCGCAGGATTTCTCATCTTCACAGAGATCGAGTTATAGGTATAGGGCCAGCTGCTTATAGCCGTCTACTTAGCCCATATAAATCTGGGCTTCTTATCTTTGCCATTCAGAATGGCTCCACTCTCATTTGCTATTCGCTGAGCTATGCATTGTTATGAGGGAACCAAATGGGTTTTGTTCTCTTGCGCATAACTACAGGCCACTGAATATCACATTGAGATATAATCAGTTGCTGCTATTTGTAAACTGTGAGCCCTTGAAATAGATTCAGAGTGTATTTTATAAATTTTCTAGTATTTTATTTCATTTTGATCTTATTATGACTTAGCCAAGAAGGTATCTCTAAATGTAAGGTCTAATCAGGTGTTGCATAGATGAGTGAAAAATAAATAAATAAATATATTTTGAAGAAAGGAGTTTTCCATAAAAAGTGTTTAATGCAAATTTTAGCGATTTTCTTATTTAAATGTTACTTGAAACAAAGTCGAAATTTGAAGATGGATTACAAATATTATTCTAAAACATAGATTTAAATTTTTGATACACAGTACTCCTTTAAAAAAACATGTAATATAAAATTAAAACTGTTAATAAACATAAAGCAAAGTATTTTCTATTGCAATTCATTTATGAAACGGCCGAAAAGTTCAGAAATACTATAGTATAGGATAATTTAATCAAGTTAATGCTAATTGATAGCATACGAAAAATTGATTTTAAAGTGGGACCAGAGATGATGCAAAATCCGTACTAGGCAACTATGTAGATTACAAATATCATAGAATACAGAACTTGGTCAATATAAATTGGCATACACCTCTTCTGAATGGAATGAGATCAACAGTTTCTTACATTCTATAAAGAAGCTAAAAGAAAATAGAAGAGAGCCAAAAGAATTAGTATCAATACGGTCACGAATATGGTGAATTGTTTGACCTACAAGCTTCCCTCCCTATGGCCACCCCCTGTCGCCCCCTCCTCCGAACCTCTTTACTCAGACTAACCATGTTGGGAAAAGAGGTTAAAATCAAGGGCTATCTCTGACATTCCCCCGTCCTAGGGCATCAAGTTTGCCAGAGAAGCTATAGGTCTTACAATGCCACATTCTGGAATAACCATGCCCTGTTCATCTTTCAAGATGCAATAATTCATGATCTACGCAACTTTTAATTATAGTTTTTAATTTTTTTCTCAATCCATTCGATGCGTTGGACCCCTGCCCGCTGCTCCCTCATTTAAAGCAATGTTTTACAATCTTCAAGAATATGTATAAGAGAATTAAATACCACACGGGCGTAATGCGCCAAGTCCCTGCGGGGATTGAAATAGATAAGTTTGGGAATGTTATAAATAAATAGCGTTTTAAAATTTCAAAACAACAGTTTAACTCTGTTACATAATAATGTCATAGTATACTAAGTCTTGCTATAACATGTATTGACAAGCCTTAAATATTTTATAAGTTTGTTTTGTACTTGATTTTATCTTGGATGGTTCCTACATTTTGTATTGTACTAGTACCACAATCAGCTTTGAAGACTATTGTTTCTTAAAAGAAATATTATTTTAATAAGATTCCTAGATATCTCTATTCAAAATTTTGTCACTGAACTAATCAAAATAGAACAAACATTTAAAGGTCAAATCCCACAATTTGAGAATACTTGATGAGAAACATTCAACCAAAATTCAATTCAATGAGTTTTGATGAAAACCCTCTTTTTATATAAAGATTAAATACAAATTCTCACCTATTGGAGCTAATTACAATTTACATAAATATACCAATCTCGACTTGTAGTCTCTACACCCAATACCAACACTTTGATTTTATAAAATAAAATATCTATATTTGTATGTGTGTGTGTGTGTGTGTGAGTGAGATTGTAAAACACATTTGGAGTCATTACAAATAGTTAATTAGAAGGTAGCATTTCCACAATGTGGAAATACTAATAATTAAATTAAACCTCTTATAATATTTGCATGCTAGCAGTTTTCTTTGTTAAATAAAAACACAAAGGCACAAGCATTTCAACATGATATGCACAGATGTTGCCGTGCAAAAACTATAGTTTCTATGGCAATTGATGGGCTTGAAAGTTCATATTTCTCTTCACCTTCCCATATGCCAAGAAGCATTTCCTTTATATTGTGAGTACTTATGAGAGCAAAATTTGCTCCTTTCGTTTGCATTGAATTGTCCACCTATAGATTGAAATGAAATTCCAAACAGAAAGATTCAATGCTATTCTTTTACATCAAACATGAACTAATATATAGACATTTTTATAGAATGTCAAAAAAATTCAAATGCTCTTCAAACATAAATTCGAAACGTAAGACTGTAGCTTTGGCAAATGCTAGGTTGCACGAACTATGATCAAATAAAATCTATAGGTAAAAGGAAACATTAGATCCTCTAACATAACATGTTTTGAAAGATTTACAACATGCCTTCCTAAATAAATAGGGATAAAGACTCATACTATTCATTTAGGGTATGTGTTTGCTACTTTGAGAGTAAATTCCATTGCCTCAAAAGTAGGCTTACAAAGAATACCATTAACACCTTGAGTCACGAGGGAATCTAAAATTGGCCAATTACAAATTCCACCATCAGTATCATCATTGTTTCCTAGGTAGGGATTGGTAGTTTCTGAGACATTACAATCAGTATTTTCTCCAGGACACAGAATAAAATTTTCCAAGTCATTAATACTATAAAAGGTTGATGAAGAGGGATTGATTGTCTCAAACCATATGAAAACTTCAAAACAATCTTCCAAGCTAATCTTATTAAGCATTTTATAGCATCAACTTTGTCAAAGTTTATGAATAATTGTGAGAAATAAGGACAAGCATAAGTAAGTCATATGAATGTAAAAGATAGTAATATATCAGATATATTCTTCTGAGATAAAATACAAGTACTCAGTTATCAAATTTAATATTTTACACTGAGGAATACTCATTAAATAAACTTTTAAGCATAGGATTAGTTCTAAGGTTATTATATGGAAACCTTTCATGCACAAAGGTACATTGGAAAGAAATTTCTTTAAAAATTGATGGCACAAATATGAAAAATTACTATAGTTTCAAACATAGCAATTAACTAGTTAAAGTACCTATGAAACTCGTCATTGCTAAATCCATAGCCCAATGTTGGGTTTCATAATTAGAAATAGAGAAAAGGTTACTCATGCAACAAGATATTTTGAGTAAAATTATCACTTCCTTCTTGGTTCATAATTTACTTTTAAGCTTATATTTTAAACTGACATGCTGAAATCAAAGCATGTCTTCTTCATGATGATCATAATAAAAAAAGTCAATTGAAATTACGAAGCTTACCAAATGGAGAGGAAATAAAATAGCAAACTCTTATCATGGTCAATGAGTAAAATAAGTAATAGTTCATCATCAAAAATTAAATGCAACCATACTAAGCCAGAATTCTAATATGTTAATATTCTTAGAGTCAGATTGAGGCTTATAATTATCAACTCCAAGTTGATGTCCCATGTTCATGTTTATCAACAAATGAAAATATAAACACCTTGATACCTACCATGGTAGTTCCATATCTCATGTAATGATCATATCCCATGGTTGGCACTTTTATTTTATCGATATTAAGTTTTTCAATCATGCAATATTCTGAATGAGGAGAACCAAGGTTAGACGTATACAAAACAACACATAAGATCTAACTATAAAAATGATGAGGCCCAAATTCTAATTGTTACAATATGAGTGCACTCTAAGTGTAAATACCACTCACATAATAATATGTTTACCTTCATTATTTGAGTGAAATGTTAACCTAACTTAGAATTAAAAAGTAATCACACAATAATAGGTTTACCTTCAATAGTCTTCTTGCAAGGAGGTTGAAGTCCTAAACATAGAGGATATAGAGTGTCATCCATATCTAGAATAAACATATAGATCAAAGATATTCAAGATGATAATAGTGGCCATCGACTAATGTAGCCCAAAATAAGCATCTATAGGATTTAAATAGTTCTCAAGGTTATAAGGAGCATATTCACCTTTCAACAATATTTTTAAAGTAAACCATTTTGCTATTCCCCTACTTTGAGAAAACTTGCGTCACAAAATAAACAAAAGAAACAATATTACATCATACTAAAAAGAGGAAAATGACAAGCATTATAGTTGAAAACTAACTCACGAAAATGTGTATAGATGATAACGAGTATTCAGTGATGGAAAAAATTCCATACAGTTAGAGTTTGACACCTTGTGTAGAATTATTCTTATTAACCATATTCCCATTTTATTAAAAGAAACACAATTTTTAATTCAAACCAAATTTATGAAAGCCCAATTCAATTTTAGGCAACCATTCTAAATCGAAGCAAAGATACAAAATACAAAGCAATACACTAGGATTGAATCATGGCATCTAAAATCTGATGCCATTTAGGAGTATAATTGTTATTATTTGATATCATGGAATTATAGGTCCATTATAAAGTGATCATACTTCATAATGGATCTATAATGTCCCACTAAACCTCCACACTCAGCCAAATAGTAGAAACCCAAAAATTGACTTACCTAAATAAGGTAAAGTCCACTTACATATAAAAAATTAGGTCATCATGGAGAAAGCCGATTTATTTTTGTTTCTAGTTTGTTGCTTCCTCCTTCCTCCCAAAGGAAACAAATGAGCCATAAAACCTATATTTCTCCTTATCCCATGTGTATTATGCTCTATAAGGTTTACTTAGCCACCATAGAGAATCTTGGAAACTTACCAAACCACCATAAGCTGCCATGTAAAATCATGGAGAATATTGGTTTTTGTCTCCTCCCCTTCTTCCATGATAGAGAAAACCCATAATGAAATCCTTTTATCCCTCTTCATCTGTACAGATGGACTACCATTGTTGACACTGAGATCTTCCTCAAACACCAAGCCAATAAGCAAAAAAATGGTGGAGCTCCAAACCACCAAAATTTGCATGCCACCACTTGTGATAAAAAATTTGATAAAGTTAAAAATATGCAGACAACAAATTATAGTGTTTTTTTAATGAGAGAAAAAAATTGTGACTAATATAGAATCCCACTAATGTTTTGTAGATGAAGACAATGCCAAAGGCTAAAAATAATCATAATCAAACCCTAAAAGTATGGAGTCAGGAGTAGATGAATCCTCCTTTACTGACATCTCACATACACAGATTATGTCAACAGTTATTCTAACTTCTCACATCATGAAAATTTTTACCTTTATTTGTATGTTTTCTTCATATGGAAGTCTGCATATCCTTGTAAGAACAAAGAACCAAGATGATAATATCAAATTAAATTCACCAAATGCATCTATAACCACTAGAATTAAATTATGGGAGATATTTTAATAAAATAATACATTTTTCTACTTTGCATGAGTTTCAAATATCCTAAGGTAAATATAGCACAGCAAACAACATTTAAAGACATTAGAGTCTATCTCCATCTACTAAGCCTAGGATAGATACCCTACTAAGGATGGATATGAAGCTTACCTCGAACCACGTGAGGTGGCCAATAACATGGAAATTTTTTTGGCCAATCAAAGATCAAAAAAATATTATTATATTCAATTAGTTAAATATCTTGAACCTTTTATTTTCCAAAATTTCACATATTTAAATGCAAAAAAATTGGAGTCATTTGATTGATCCAAATCTTCCCAATAATAACTAGTTAAAGATTTTTAAATCCTATAATCCCTCCCTTTGGAATGGTAATAATTTCTAACATAAAACTAAAGATACAAAATAAACATTAAGAGGAGAAAAGTGTGATAAAATTTATTTGTTTTATAGTTAAGCATTGTAGTGATAATGTAAAAAACATATATTGGAAGCATCTTGAAAATTTTTATGGCTAAATATCTTTGTAAACTGTGTAAAAATAGGCCCAATGCCATATGATGTATTATTATGTTGTAAATTTATAAAAAAATATATAGCTCTTCTTAACACAAAACATTATAAACATGAAATAAAGATAAGCTATACACACAAATATACCTTTCATTTATATTGTTGAGAAACATGGTTCTAAAATATATTCATAAGATTTAAAGGGTAGATTATGAATAACACATTGTTTACCAATATAGTAATACCTCTATTTATATAGAGGTAAATAAATTAATCAAACTTAATTTCATGTGATAACATTGATTCTTAAACCCATACAATATTTAATGAATATGGGGATTGACAATTAGTAAATCTTATCCCTACCATCCGATAGCAACATGAAAACATGAGGAGACCATAAAAGTTATTATAGTTTTTAATTTTATATATTAATAACGTAATTTTTTAACTAATTAATGTATTAAAATACTTGGATCGAGATTAAAATTTATATAATAAAAATTATTAATATAAACTGTATTTTACATTCATTAATAAAAATTATTTGAGTATGAAAAGTTAACCTTGGTCTAGTGTTAAATATGTCATAGCCCAAGTCAAAAACAATATAAAATTTGTCAAATTTTTTGTTACAACAAAAGATAAAAAGCAAGGACACAATGTTTTGTCAACATATGGGTTAGAGTTTTATTGAATTCCTATTACATACAAAAAATCAAATAAGGATAAAGCAAAAATTAATTTTAAAAACCACTATAAAATTGAAGAAGGAATTGGAAAGAGAGGTGGGGGATTCAAATACAAAAGTAAAAAAAATTATAAACAAGGTAAAATAGATTAAAAATTATATATTATTTGGAAAAAAAATTAAGTGTTTTACCATATTTTTGATTTATTAGTTTAATATTTTTTTAATAGATATAAAACTTCATTGATCTATTCAGATTGTAACATATGATATTTAATCATATATCTACAATTAAAATAATATTTATTAATTGGAATTGACAAGTGGCATATGAAAAAATAAAACAAGTGCAACAAAATACAAAATACATATATTTTACGATCTTTGGTTTATTTTCACTGATGTTTGAAAGTGAATATTAAGATAAGTTAATATTGTGACTATTCAAGATCAAAGGAAGAATTTTAGAATAGTTGTGGGTAGTTCCACACTCCATGGATAATAACACAAGTTAGTTATGTCCATTTTTATGGAGTTACCTAAGTTTATTATGATGAAATTATAACCATTACACCTTTTGGCCTTCTATCTATTGAGTGAAATCAGATGTTTTGGTCTTTTTTGTGATACATAAATATGGAAATTTTCCATATCTTTTCATTCAAAACCCTAGGAGTACTTGTGATAGATATAAACATGCAACAAATGATGAGGAGGTAATGGGTTTAAATGAGCCTAATGATCTCATTGATAATTTAATCCTACCTACGTTTATAGAAACTTTGAGGAGGGAATCAAAGACACATGTAGTTATCCCACACATAGTGATTGTGAAATTGTGTTTCTTGAATATATGTATGCAATTAGAACTATTAATTTGATACTTGGAAATGATAATTATTAGCTTTTTTTAAGATTCTTTAGACTTGGTCTATGACTGATCCTAGTGAATGATCTTAAATTGTGAAATACTATGGAAGATGTTTTTAATGTGCAACAATGTATAACTTCTCAATAGTTGTTGTGAAGCTAGGAATAATAATTTTCTTTAATTTTTATGTACAATGAAACATTTTGATAATTTACTTTATCTAACCTTAAAAACATGCAATAAGACCTAAATAAATATTTAGAAATTAGAAAACTAGCCATTATTTGGCATGGGAACAACGACAATCTAGGTGAATAGATCCATGATACTGTGCATGTCTTGGAAAACATGGATAGTTGTCATAAGTTCAATAGTAGTATAAGAATGACATGAGAAGGTTTGAGCATTATCTTGGAAATTTTTATATATTAGTGTTAGAAAAAAGGGTAATTCTCATATATAGGATAATAGCTTAGAGGAATGGTGAATAAGAGTTGTGTATTTGGGCATAAGTCAAGTAGCTCAAGATGTATTAAGTACCTATGACCATATTTATGTGTCTACATTTCCCTAATTTATTATAGTAATGAAATTATTAGAGTAAAAGAGAAAGAAAATAATTGTTGTGTGTAAAACAATTTATCTTTTGATATAAAATTCTAATTATGTAGGATACTCATTTTAGAAAATGATGCAATAGTACATAAAATATTATTTTTATTATATTTTCAATTTAAAAAATAATAAATGTGAAAATTATAATGTTAAAGAAGAGCAAGGAAGAAGTACAATTTTTAGGATATGAAACTACTTTGTCCTATAACCTATAAAAGCATAGTGTTTTCATATTGAAGTATTAGTTGATCATGCCCCTTATTGAATACATTATATAGATGGTTCCTCATATTTCACCATTTGTGAATTGAGAGTGATTAAATTAAGATTTTGAATAAATAATCAATCCCTTGAGTTGGAAAAATACATACTCTAACTCTCATCAATGGGAAAAGGTACCCGACGTTAAAAAACAAGGTAACACAATGATGGGTTCATTATAAATGATGTCAAAATCATTGAGTATCACTAAAGTTCAACATACATCATCGAAAACAAAAATATAGAACCACATAATTAGTTTGATACAAGGTTATTGAGCGTCACTAAACTTGAACCTATGTTACCTTTAATATAATGAAATGCACCACTATAAATTGGTCTATCTTATATTTTTATGATAAGAGGATAATGTAGAATATTCATGATCCTATCAAGACTGTAATGCTAATAGGTCTTTAGTGAACTAACAAACATTTTTTTTTAGATATGTGAAATGTATTTTAGTATATATGTACATGAACCAATATCATACCTTTTCAACTTTGAAAAATGTACATATGTGCATAAACTAGTATCATGCACTATGAATCTCTACCAAATGATATAAAATGATATGCATATATAAGATCAATTATAATTATATGTGAATCCAATATATTTTTAATATTGTAACCATTGATCATCTTCCAATGCATATGCATTGAGGTATGTATAAATATGTGCTTTAGTATTTTTCAAGTGATTTCATATTCATGTCATATGCCCCTAGAATCTATATCAATATGCCAATATTTATCATGTGTCTAATTTCTTCATTACTTTGAATATTTTACTCAATAATTAAATATTATTGTTTATTACTTTGAATCTTTGAAACCCTTTATTTTTTTATTTATGGAAGTATTGATCTTCGATATGAGCCCACTATAATGACCCACTTTTGATATGAGGGATGTAGTTGACAAGTCACTCATCTCAGAAGAAGATTTAATTATACCATGTGATAAATACATAATCACGTAGCATTATGTCAACATGTGGAGAGTATTTCATCATAGTAATGTAATTTTCATTTAATCATGTATGTAACATATTGAATGGTTATCATACAAGTGTCATGTCTAGATAAATATATCAATGAGGCATGTAGTAAAGTATCTCTCTTTGAATAAAATTATGCAATAAAAGTTCATGATATTGATCAAGGAACCACTAGTCAAGCTCAACAAGTACAAAAATCATAACACACAATGTTAAATAATAAGGACAAGGGAAGCATACAAGGGAGATAATTAAATATTAGGACATAAAAAAACCAATAGGCACAACTTTTTGAAATAATATGTATTGATTCGTATTTGGATTCATTATTTTGTATCAAAGCAAGTTTAAATATTAAAGGTGTAAGAGATGGAGAGATGACGAGGAGGAATCACTTAGATGAATTGGACTATGCAAAGCTACAGAGGAAAGTAGAATAATTAACTAAAATTATTGTAAATCAAAGATAGAGGAGAGAAGAAGATGATTTAGATGATGACACAAAACATGAAGAATAAATTATGGAAGATTAAGAACAATAGGAAAAACCACTATAATTCAAAGAGAAAACGGTTATAGATTTATAGGGAAGGAATGAAGTAATCAAGGTTAACTCTCTAAATTATGAAAAAAGCTCAAAACAATAGGATTCAATAGAATAGATGAATAGCATGGAGAAGTTTCTTGAATGAATAGCATGCATGAAATTTAAGGGTCATGTAATGATTTGGTTCGATCACCTATAGAAATGAAGATAGAGAAAAGGTAAGGAGAAGATTAACTCATGGAAAAATATGGAGAAGAAACTGAGTTATAAATGTCTTCATGTGGATTATACGCAAACTCTATATAGAAGATTCTATAATTTAAGGCAAAATGATTGTAGTATATATACTATATGCATGATTTTTACAAGCTCTCCATATGAATGGAGAATGATGAAACATAAGAATAGATGGTTGAAAGGTATATAAATGGTTTGAAGTTTTCTATCAATGATGAATTAAGCATACATATAATACCTAGCATGGAGGAATCTTATGAATTAGATTAGAAGGTAGAATAAAAATGAAATAGATAGAATTTTAGAAGAACATGTATTCGGTCAATAAGAGGACAATCCCATCCAATAAGGGGATGATGTTGATTTAAAACAAATAGAGGTGGGTTTAATATCATTAGAGGAGAATCATCACATGGTGAAAAAAGATAAGAAGATAATATACAATGATTTTAATACTAGAAAAAAGGAAGAGAATTTCATAGAGGATGAAGCTATAGTGGTCATAGAGGATGGTTTACAAATAAATGTAGATCTTATATTTGTTACATATAAAGAGAATAATGACATAGGGAATTTCAGTGCATACACTACCCAGATTAGGAAATGAGGTTAGAGTATGTCCCAAGAGTGAATTTAGTTGAGGTTGAGATAAAAGATAAAAAATACTAAAGTTGTAGTAGTAGATATTGGAGAAAATCTCATAATAAAAATAAGAATAATTAATCTAATGAAAAAAACATGTGCTAAATAAATAAGGTAGTGATGGAAGTTTGTGGACAATTATTTTTTAAACAAGGTATACTTTAGGAGGTAAGATATTCAAGGTAATTATAGATTGTGGTATTTGTGACATTATGGTTTCTAAATACATGATTTAAAAACTAGATTTCTAGTGTGAAAATATTCTTAATCCTTATCAAAATTCATGGTTTAATAAAGGTCAAAAAGTTAGAGCAGATAAAAGGTGCTTAATCAATTTTTACATAGGAGAAACTTATAATGATGAAATATAGTATGGTGATATGCTAATGGATGCATACCATGTGTTATTTAGAATGTCATGGCCGTTTGATAAAAATTAACTAATGATGGAGAAAATAACACATAGTTTTCGGAAAGGTGGTACAAAATTGGTTTTGTTACCTATCAAAGAATAAGGGCTAGCTGAAAACATGTTGACTACAAAATAATTTATCAAAGACATGATTATTATAGGTTATTGTTATGCAGTAGTATCAAATAAAGAAGACACAAAAGTAGTGTAAACATAAGTAAAAGTAAAAATAGTGTTGAAATAATATACATATGTTATGCTTCATGAGTTACCATATGGTTTAATACTCAAGAGATATTTTAATCACTATGTTGATTTCATTTTAGGATAAACTCTACCCAATCAAGTAGATTATAGGATGATTCCAACAAAATAGGTAGAATTGAATAAATTGGTGAGTAACGGTGTAGTAAAAGAGAACTTGAGTCCTTATGAAACACAAAAATTTATAAATCCAAATAAATATGGATGGTAAAGGATGTGTATGGATAGTACAATATTCAATAAAATTACAATCAAGTACAAATCTCCTATTCCTCTCTTAGATGATATGATGGATGTTCTTGAAGGAGCAAAAATATTTTATCAAGATTGATATAAGGAGTGGATACTATCAAATTTAGATTGATGAAAGAGATAAATGGAAAATAACATTCAAGACTAGAGATGGTTTATATTGGTAGATGGCGTTGTCATTTACATTATCTAATTCACCCAACACATTTAAGAGGATGTTGAACACAATGCTACAAGAATATGTTGGTAAGTTTGTGGTGGTTTATTTTAATAATATTTTAATATTAAATAAAACTAAATAGGTGCACTTAAGGCATTTTATAATGATATTATAATTATTAAAAAAGGATAATCTCTATTAAAATTGTAAGAAGTGTATGTTTATGTAGAACAATTTAGTATTTTTTGGGTTTATAGTTTCAATAGATGGTGTCATAATGGATAAAGGAAAAGTAAAGGTAAATGTTGAGTGGCCTACTTCAAAGAGCATCATACATGTAAGAATTTATCATGGTTTAATGACTACTTAAATAAATTTGAATAAGAATTTTATTAGTCTTGTTTCACTAATAACAAATTGTGTGAGAGGAAAAATGTTACATGGACAAGAGTAGCAACAAAAAGCTTTGAGTTGTTGAATAAGAAGATTAGACAAAATCCTATTTTAGCATTACCAAATTTTAGTAAATTATTTAAGGTTGATTTTGATTATTTATTTATGGGAATTGGTCCCATTTTGAGTCAATAAGGAAAGTCGATAGCATATTTAAGTGATAAATTGACTAAGAAAAGAATAAAGTATTCTATGTATGATGTTGAATTTTATGCCATTATACAAGTATTAAGGCATTTGAGGCATTACATGATTCTTTAAGAGTTTATCCTATTTAATGATCATGAGGCCTTGAACTATGTGAACAATCAAGGGTAGATGCAAGATAATGGGGGACAAAATCAAGGGTATAACGCAAAACTTTTTTCCTAAAAATAGCAATAGTTTAACTTGAAGATAATGTTAAAGACATTTCAAAATTGAATTTCAAAAAGACATAAAAACATGAATTATGGAATTTTTAATTTAGTTTCTAAATATTTAATTTTTTATAATACCCAAATGGAAAAAGTGTGATAAATAGATGCATTTATGAAAATAGGTTGGTCATTTCTTGTAAAAAGATAAGGAGAGACACGTATTTTGAGTACACAATTAAAATTTTATATTAAATTTCATATATAGATAGGTGAAATGTTGAAGATTGTTGAGAATATTTTTTATTAATTTTTTATTAAATATGTAATTTTTAAATAATTTTACAAGTCAAGATATCGACAAAATTGAAACAACAAGTGTATGAACACAACTTTTTGACATTAACTTCATGAAAATAATTTTTTTGAAGCATGGTTGATAATGTGTAGATTGTTGAGATATAAGTCTTATAAGCATTTGATTGATATTAAAAAACTTATAAGAGAATTTGTGATGATATTTATATAGACTATAACAAGGTATGTTATATACAAATTAAATAATAGTTATAAATAATATTGTAACATTATATATATATATATATATATATATATATATATATATGTATGTATATATATATGTATATATATATATATATATATGTATGTATATATATATGTATATATATATATATGTATTATATATATATATATATATATATATATATATATATGTATATATATATTCAAAAACTATGTTTTTCACTCTACAAACACATATAATTTTTTTAAAATAATAAAATCTACCTCGTTAGACATGTCGATAAAAAGCCAAAAAAACCTAAATTTCTTATAAATTCCCTTGGCTAGTCCATGATATAATTTGGCCAGGTTCAATACCCCCAAGCATAAAATGAGGCAAAATTGGAGGGAAAGCAGGAAAAAAATTATAAATATTAAAAGGGCATATGTCCATTACACAACTACTAATGGTGTAATAAATGAATTTGCCATTTGGTCCATGGATCCTAAAGGGTGTGCATGCTTTTGAACGTACACACTTCATTTTTTATTCGTGAAATCCTTTTGCATTTCCCACAAAAATGAGTCATTTGTTTTGTGATTTTCAAACTACAAATTGGTTTTTCTAGCTGCAACTATGCAAATTTGTTGAATTGTTCATTTATTTTGTTTGAATCACTATGAATTCTTCAAGTTTAAATCTACAATTGTTTTATTTTGACAAAGATAAATAGTGCGGTTAGAAAGTCATTTGAAAATACCAATCCAAGAGCTAACAAATGATGAAATTGAAGAGAAAAGAGAAAAAGAAAGAAAAAGACAAGCATATATGAGAGCATCCATAAGGGATTCTATGTAAGGTGTTTTTAATCTACACTAGTTAATACATATATTGAAAATAACATGCCCAATTCTGTAGAATTTAGTTTACATATGTCTTCAAATGAAATAAGAGAACTGAGGCAATCTTTGCTGCACGATGAAATTCAAAATGTAGAGCATGTATGTAATGAATTTTTAATAAATGATGAAACATATAGACAAATAAAATATAATGAAACATCCATTTATAATGAAATTTTTAAGTATGATGATAATCAACATCAAATAATGAGCCTAAATCATGTCTCCTAATAAAGAGGAATTTAATTCGCCTATAGGTTTTAATTTAGATAGTCAACCCTCTAATGTCCCTACTATAGTTGAAGTGTTAACACCACCTAATTTAATAAAAAATATAGCTCTTGAACCCACACCTCCAAGGATAACAAGATGAACATGAAATTATTTAGTTGAAAGAGATGAAAAAATAATAGAACCTAGGGAAGGTAAAATGTCAGGAAAAAAAGTTCAACATCATGCTCAACATGTATAAAACTATGCATTTAAGAATAAAAGCCATAAAGAATGATGTCAACTATTTTTTTTATTACTAAAAATGTAAAAAAAGTGACTTATGATGCATAATTTGGGGTTAAGAACATTAAACATGGAGGAAAAAAATAGTACAATAGTAAAAAATCTATTTAATACATTTAAGACAATAGGTAATAAAAGTCAGAGTAAAGATAGTAATGAGGCAAGATGAGTAATAATAGAATATAAAGTGAGTAAGTCAAAATATAAAGCTCATTTTATTAGTCAAAAAGTAAATACTTTAATTTAAATATAAAAAATCTAATAAATTTTAAAAAAAAGAGAACAAGGATTGATGACCCTTCACTCATAGATTGTTGGGTGTTTAGTGGTAAACTCCCACAAAAAGATAAAGTATTAGTTGAAAGAATAAAACAATTGATTGAAATTTTTTGTCACAATAACACAAGGGTCTCATCTAATGTAAAAGATGTTTTTAAAAGAAGAAAAGGATCACAAAATCATGAACCACATGGCAAACATTTTCTAGACATGATGAAAACATAATTTTATAAAATGTTTATTGAAAAATTTAAAGGCCAATTGATAATTAGCCAAAGGTCATTCGAGATGTGCAAGAATTTTTATGTTAAAATAAGATAAACATACACCACATGTTATTGTAAGGTACATGTTGAAGGTACTATACATTTTGATGTTTTTCATCATATACATTACACTTTACATACTAACAAGATTTTGGAGGAATGTATGGTGTCTTCCCCACCTAAAACATCAAAAGAATTAATCCAAGGCCTTTTTTGTCAAAGACCTGAGGGACATGTTTTAGACGGATCATGTAATAGTGTTTAAATGGAAAATTTAATAGTTGTGGTTGTTTTTCAAATTTCATGAGTTTTTTACATGAAGATATTTCACATGAATTTGGAAAGGAACTAGTTGATTATAAGAAGTACAAATATGTTATGTATGTGTTAAAAGATGAAAGAGTCATCAAGATATGAAATGGTTATGAACAAAGTTTCTTTATGTGATTTCATGTTTAAATTAAAAAATAATATTATCATCTACCAATATGAAAGACACACACATAAATTAAAATAGTTAGATAATCAATCGAAAGCATGCAAGTACAACTTCCCAATTGGCACCATTATTTCGGTTGTGGATTTTTCTGATAACTAGACACTACAACCATAGAATGAGGTTCTATCTTGATATTATAATTCAATTCAAGTTATAATTTTTGTTCATATTAAATTCAGATATACACCTGACATTGCAAATGACAACAAAAAGATTGTGAGGGAGTACCATTTTTATATGAGAGATAATAAATTGCATTCTCTAGAGTTTATCCAAGGTATCTTTTAAGATATTTTATATGAATATTAATTCAAGAGAAATCATGTTTGATACACACTATATTTGGTCAAAAATTTCTACAGGGTAGTTTAAGAATTCTCAAATGTTTTACTAGTTAAACAAAAAACACAATAAGAATAACATTCTACATTTTGGATCTTATTTAAGACTAAGCATTGAAAAGAGGAACAAGATGGTACTGGTGCATGTGTAAAAAGATCCCTTAAAAGAGAGCAGGCAAAGCACAAGGATGGTCTTAATTTGATTGATGGAACGAGTATTATGAATTGCTGTAATAAAAATATTTGTCATAAATCAAATAAACATTTTCATGTACAAAAATTATTTTGGTTAATAGAGGAACAACATAAGGTAATGCATGGATATTGCATTACAATACATATATCAAGTGTTTTCCACTCCATTCAAATCTAAAATTTAAGTTCATGGACTATTTATAATAGTGATATGGTATGTTTTTGTTTCTCTTATATGGAATTTAATTGGAATGAGAGTGAGTCAAAATAATGGGTTGAAGAATGGTATTGTAGACCCATATCACCTATAGAGAGTAACCATTCACTCCAACAATTAACAGATCATGAAATGTCATCATTAATTGAATTTGACCACATCTCAGATCTTATGTAACTAGGTATAATTTATTATTTAATTAAATATACAACCTTAGATATTAGGGATGTTTTTATTTTTTCTATATGTGCTTACAATTTAATTATACTTTATATGTACGGCATACTTTTATAGTCATTGCACCTAAAGACAATGATGAGGAAAGAGACTACTATTTGTGTCATTTTTTAGAGGAAATAAATTTAACCTATAAATGTTATATATGGAGAAGAGATAATTTATCCCACTTGATCTATAGTTGTTACTAGAACTTGGATTCATAGGTGCTATAAAAAAAAATTAAAATAATTGTTATTTGAGGACTTTGAAACACACATGATGGCGATTCATTATTCAAACCTTGTTATTGTTACAAATATTCAAATGAAAAAGTATCATAAAAAGCCTCACAATAAAACTTTATGGAAAGTGCATGAATATTAACACAATGATTCTTAAAATAATTGAAAATAGAGCCTATCTTAAAGGTACATTAGATTGAATTTGTAAGTTTAATCTAGTATTTCAATTAATAAAATAAAGTTTTTTGAGTTGATATATTTTAATTTTCAATTATTTTATTATTATGTGTTTATTTATGTTTAAAATTTTTACTAATAATTTAAATGTAGGTTAGTGGCACCAAAAGATCTTCCACCTTCATGTGGTTGCTGTCAATAGTAGATAAGATTATCTTCTTGAAATGAAGAGAAGACAAAAAAAATTATATTAATTTCATCCACCTTAATCCAATGCTTTTCATGTTATCTTTGTTTATCCTTTGCAAAAAACAAAAAAGTAGTCTTATTTATGCCTTCTTAGAGGGCTCATCTTTGCATGTGTGAGACTTGACAGCTCATCTCTAGCCCTCACGATTATCCTATGATACATGATGGAAGTTCACTCATTTTTCATATTCGAGGACCACTAAATTCTCTTAAGGGATGCCTCTGATCAACTGTAACTTTACTCTCAAGGGTTAACTGATATCTAACAATGGTTGTTCTATCCTAAATATGCCTATCTCAATGTGTTTTCATAGATGGTTCGTTGATTGGGTTGACGAGTCAAAATATACGACACTCAATGACCAACTTTTGTATGTTCTAAGATATTTAGATAAAAAATAAATCTAATTTTTACATCTCATCCATCATTATTTAGATAGAATACTCATGATATTTTTTATTTTACTTGTCCTTGCACATGTGTGAGTTTATGGTTCATCTTTATCCCTCATAGTTCTCCTGTAATGTATGATGAAATTTCACTCATTTTTCACATTTGGGGATGAGTGAATTATTTTAATGGATTCCTATGATCAACTTCAAATTTCACTCCCAAAGGTCAACCAAGACAAGATAATAGTCATTATAGCCTAAAAATGTCTATTCCAACTTTTTTGTGTAGATAGTTCATTGATTAAGTTGACAATTCAAAATATAAAACCTTTATAGACCAAATTTTTGAATGTTTTGAGAGATTTAGATGTGATAAAAACCTCCTTTATACATTTCATCTATCATTAGTTATATAAAATCCTCTTGATATTTCTTATAGGACTTATCGCTACAAGTGTGGAAGTTGATAGTTTATCTCTATCCCTCACGGTTCTTGTGTAATGCATGACTAAAGTTTGATCATTTTACACATTTGGGGATGAGTGAATTATCTTAAGGGATTCCTTTGATCAATTCCAAATTTCACTCTTGAGGGTCAACCAAGATTGGAAAATGGTTTTTGTAGCCTACAAACATCCATCTAAACATATTTTCATAGACAGTTCATCAATTAGACTGAAAAGTCAGATTTTATGACCGTAGTTGACCAAATTTATCCTATATCATCCCTCTCAAGTTAGATAAAATCCTCCTATTATTTATTAGAGGACTTTTCCTTACATGCATAAGATTTGATGGTTTATCTCTATCCCTCAATTTTATTGTGCAACATGTGATGAAAGTTCACTCATTTTGCACATTTAGGGATGAGTGAATTATTTTAAGGGATAAATCTAATAAACTAGAAATTTCACTCCTAAGGTTCAACCAAGACTATATAGTGGTAATTATATCCTAAAATTCCTATCCTGATGTGTTCTCATAGATAGTTCATTGATTTAGATGATGAGTTTGAATATACGACCCTTAGTGACTAATTTTTGGCATGTTCTAAGAGATTTATCTATGAGATAAGGCTTTTGCCACATCTCATCTTTCTTGAGTTAGATAAAATACTCCTATTGTTTATTATAGGAATCATCCCTACACATGTGGGAGTTGATGGTTCATCTTTAGCACTGACCATTCTCCTGCAATGCACGATCAAAGTTCACTCATTTTACACATTTGGGGTTGAGTGAATTATCTTAAGGTATGCCTTTGATCAACTTGAAATTTAAATCTTGGGGGTCAATTTAGATCATAAAATAGTTGTTGTAGCCTAAAAATTCCCACTTAGACATGTCTAGATAGACGATTCATTGATTGGGTTGATGAGTCAAATTCTTCAACCCTCATTGACTTATTTTTACCCCATTCTATGAGATTTATATATGATATAAACCTAATTTCCATGTCTCATTCATCTTGAGATAAATAAAATATCCATGGTATTTCTTATAGTAAACATCCCTACACATTTAAAATCTATCATTTTATCTCTAGCCCTCATGCTTCTCCTACAATGTGTGATGGAAGTTTTCTCATTTTACACACTTAGGGAGGAGTGAATTATCCTAAAGGATGGTCTCACCAAATACAAATTTCACTCCTAATGTCTGAACAAGACTATACAATGGTCATTATTATGTATAAAATCCCATCTAGACATGTCCATGTAGACATTTTATTGATTCAGTTGATGAGTCAGATGTTACGACCTTGGATAATGAACTTTTACCCCATTATAATAGATTTAGCATGAGAGAAACCTCATTACCACATCTCATCCATCTCAAGGTAGATAAAATACTCTTGATTTTTCTCATAGGACTGATCCATTCATGCTTATGATTTGTGATTTTATCTCTAGCCCTCATGATTCTCATGCAATGCATGATTGAAGTTCATTCATTTTGCACAATTGGGGACAAGTACATTCTCTTATGTAATGCCTCTAAAAAAATAAAACTTTCATTCTTGGGTCTAACTAAAACCAGAAAAAAGTTATAATATCTTAAGAATGCCCATCTAGATGTGTCCATGTAGATGGTGCATCAATTAGGCTAACAAGTCAGATTCTACAAGCCTCATGGATGAATAATTTAACCATTTTGGGAGGTTTGGCCATGATATAAACCTCATTACCACATCTTTTCCATCTTAAGTTACATAAAATCCTTTTAGGATTTATTATAGGACTTTCCCCTGCATTTGTAGGAACTAACAATTTATTTCTATCCATCACAGTTCTCATGCAATGCAAGACCAAAGTTCACTCATTTTTCACTTTTAGGGATGAGTGAATTATTTCAAGGGATGCCTCTGACCAAGTGTAAATTTAACTCTTAAATCCCTACCAAGACCGAAAAAAGGTTGTTCTAGCCTAAAAATTCCCATTAAAATGTGTCTACATAGATAAAAAAAATTATTGGGATGACGATTCAGATTCTATGAACCCTACCAATGGAATTTTACCCCACTCTGAGAGATTTGACCAAAATAAAAACCATGTTACCATGTCTTATCCATATTAAGTTAGATAAAATCCTCTTTGGCATTTTTAGAGGACTCATTCTTTCACCTATAGGAACTGATAGTTCATCTTTATCCCTCATGGTTCTCATTAAATCTATGACTAATGTTCACTCATTTGGTATACTTGGGAATGAGTTAATTCTCTTAAAGGATACCTTTGAATAACTACAAATTTTACTCCTGAGTCCTAACCGAGACTAGATAAAGGTCATTCTAACCTGAAAATTCCCATCTAAATGTGTCTACATATATGGTTCATTGATTAGGTTGATGAGTCTGATTTTACAAGCCCCTTTAATGAACTTTTACCCCATTATGAGAGATTTGGACATGAGAGAAACCTCATTTCCATGTCTCATAAGTCTTAAGATAGATAAAATCATCTTGGGTTTTATTAGAGAATTCCTCTTTGAACATGTAGAAGATGGTGGTTCATGTCTATCCCTCATGGTTTTTATGCAACACATTACTAGGGTTTTCTCATTTTATGCACTCGAGGATGAGTGAATTGTCTTAAGAGATGCCTTTAGCCAATTTTAACGTTCACTCTCATGGCCTGATTGAGATAAAACGTAGGTCATTCTATCTAAAAAATTATTATCTATATATCTTTGCATATATAGTTTGTCAATTGGGTTGATGAGTTAGATTTTATGGCCCCCATTCATTAACTTTTACCCCATTCTAAGAGATTTGAATGCAAGAGAAACCTTGTTACCACATATCATTTATCTCAAGTTAGATAAAATCCTCCTGGTCTTTTTTAGAGGACTCATCCCTACATGTGTAGGAGCTGATCGTTCATCTCTATCACTCATGATTCTTGTGCAATTTGTGTTCAAAGTTTGATCATTTTAAACATTGAGGGATGAGTGAATTATCTTAAGGGATGCCTACTACCAACTAAAAATTTTAATCCTGAGGCTTGGTCAAGACTAAACAAAGGTCATTCTATCATAAAAACACCCATTCAAATGTGTTCATAAATATGGTTGATCAATTGGGCTAATGATTCATATTCTACAACCCCTATTGGTGAATGTTTACACCATTCTAATAGATTTTGGAATGAGAGAAACCTCATTTATACATATCATACATATTGATTTATATAAAATACTTATGATATTTATTATATGACTCATCCCTACATGTATAAGATCTAATAGTTTATCTATATCCCTCACCGTTATCATGCAACGCATGACTGAAGTTTACTTATTTTCTATACTTGATTATGAGTGAATTATCTTAAGGGGTGCTTCTAAATAACTAAAAATTTCACTCCTAAGACCCAACTAAGATTGGACAAAGGTCATTCTAGCTAATAAATTTCCACTTGGATGTGTTCATATAGAAGGTTCATTGATTGGGCTAATGAGTCAGATTATACATCCCCTACTCATGAAATTTTACCCCATTATAAGAGATTTAACCATGATAAAAAACTAATTTCCACATCTCATTTATCCCAAGTTACATAAAATACTCTTGATATTTCTTATAGTACTTTTCTTTACATGTGTAGCTAATGATGGTTCATCTCTATACATCATGGTTCCCATGTAATGTCAAATTGAAGTTGAGTCATTTTTCACAATAGAAGACCACTAAATTATCTTTAGGGATGCCTCCAAGAAAATGAAAATTTCACTCCTAAGTCCCAAACAAAACTATGAAAAGTTAATTATATCTTACGAACTCCTATCTTGATGTGTCCACATAGATGATTCATTGATTGGGCTAATGAGTCAGATTCTACAATCCCCATCAATGAAATTTTACCCCATTATGAGAGATTTGATCATGAGATAAAATTAATTATGACATTTCATCCATTATTTAATTTATTAAAGGACTCATCTCTTCATGTGTAGGAGCTAACTATTTATCTCCATCCCTCATGGTTCTTAGGTAATATGATAGCAAAGTTCACCCATTTTGCACACTCAGGGATGAGTGGATTATCTTAAGGGATGCCTATGACCAATCCAAAATTTAACTCTTAAGTCTTTACTAAGATTGTACAAAGTTCATTCTATCCTAAAAACACCCATCTAAACATGTTTGCATAGACATTCATTGATTGGGATGATGAGCCAGATTACGTGGCCCCTATTGATGAAATTTTACCCCATTTTAAGAGATTTGGCAAGGAAAGAAACCTTTTTGTTGCATCTCATCCATCATGAGTAAGATAAAAACCTCCCAATATTTATTAGAGGAATCATCATTACATGTGTAAGACTTGATGGTTCATCCCTGGCCCTCATGATTCTCATGTAACATATAATCAAAGTTTACTTATTTTTCACACTCAAGGACAAGTTAATTCTCTTAAGGGTTCCCTCAAAAAACTTCAACTTTAATTATTGAGGCATGACTAAGACTAGACAAAGGTCATTCTAGCCTAAAAATTCCTATTCAGATTTGTTTACATAGATGATTGGTCAATTGGGCTGATGAATTAGATTCTATGACCCTCACTGATGAGCTTTTACCCATGCTAACAGATTTAGCCACAAGAAAATTCTCATTTCCAAGTCTCATAAATCTCAATTTATATAAAATCTCCCTGATATTTTTTAGAATAATCATCCTTGCACATGTATGAGATAAAGGTTCCTCTCTATCCCTCATAAGTTTCATGCAATGTGTGCCCAAAGTTCACTCATTTTGCACACTCAAAGATGAGTGAATTTTCTTAAGGGATGCCTCTAACCAAATAAAAATTTCACTCCCAAAGCTTGATTGAGACTTTAAAAGGTCATTCTATCCTAAAAACACCCATCTAGATGTGTCCACAAATATGGTTCATTGATTGGGCTAATGATTTAGATTTTATAACACCCATTCATAAATTTCACCCCATTCTAAGAGATTTAGCCTTGAAATAAAGATAATTACCACATCTCATCCATCTCAAGTTAGATAAAATCCTCACTATATTTCTTAGATCCTCATCCCTACATGTGTAGGATTTGACAGTTTGTCTCTATCGCTCATAGTTCTCATGCAATGTGTGACTAAAGTTTGTTCATTTTACACACTCAGTGATGATTGAATTATATTAAGGGATGCCTATGAAAAACTACAAATTTTACTCTTGAATATTGATTAAGAATATACAGTGGTAATTTTAACATCAATACACCCATCTACACATTTTTTATAGATGATTGATTGATTACGCTGATGAGTCAGATTCGATGGCCCTTATTGACAAATATTTACCGCATTCTGAGAGCTTTAGCTATGAGATAAACATTATTAATATGTTTGATCCATCTTAATTTAGATAAAATACTCCTAGGATTTCTTATAGGACTCATTCCTATATGTTTAGGATTTGACGGTTCATCTCTATCCCTCATGGTTATCATCTAATGCATGACTGAAGTTTGCTCATTTTACACACTCAAGGATGAGTGAATTCTCTTAAGGGATGCCTCCAACTAATTTCAAATTTCAATCCTATTACCCAACCAAGACTAGACAAAGGTCATTATACCTCAAAAATTCCCATCTAGATGTGTTTGTATAGATCGTTCATTAGTTGGGCTAACGAGATAGATTCTATGGCATTTCCTAATGAATTTTTACCATGTTCTAACATATTTATCCATGATAAAAACCTCATTATTGCATCTTTTCCATCTCAATTTAGATAAAAATCCTCATAAATTTTCTTATAAGACTCATCCCTTCACATGTAGTATTTTATGGTTCATCTCTAGCTTGCATGATTCTCATACAACATGCAACCAAAGTTTGCTTATTTTGCACACTCAAGGATGAGTGATTTATATTTAGGGATGCCTCTAAATAACTACACCTTTCACTCTAGAGTCCCAACAAATATTTAATAAAGGTTTTTCTAGCCTAAAATCATACATCTGTATGTGTCCACATAGTCAGTTCATTGATTGGGTTGATGAGTCAGATTTTACAACCCCTACTGACAAATTTTTACCCCATTCTAATAGATTTGGCCATGAGATAAAATTCATTGTTGTATCTCATCCATATCAAGTTAGATAAAATCCTATGGATATTTATTATAAGACTCATCCTTTCATATGTAGGATTTGATGGTTCATCTCGATCCCTCGTGATTCTAATTCAACATGCGACCAAAGTTCACTCATTTTGCATACTTAGGGATGAGTGAATTATCTTCCAGAATGCCTCCAAATAAATTTAAAAAAATCTCTAGAGTCTTGACTGAGACCATAAAAATATCATTATATCCTAAAAATTCCCATCTACATGTGTTTGCATAGACAGTTCATTGATTGGGCTCCTCTGACTAATCGAGTATGTGTAAGAGATACTTGT
>JARHVA010007207.1:515000-520000 GCA_037957365.1 Torreya grandis | reverse complement strand
CATATGAGTAAAAGAATAAATTGTGTTTACATTGGTCATAGTGCTATTTATTAATTGTCTAGTTTTGGATCCGTAAGTAAAAGACATATGGTTTAGGTATTTATCATTTTGTTCATCAGTAGTTTTTAATTTTCATTAGGTTTTTTCAATTGTAATCTTTTCATTATTATTTAATTTAAAAGAGTTAAGAGTTAGAGTTATTGTGAAAAATTCAAAAAGTGTCATTTTTTATCAAAAGGACAATAAAAATGAGTCAAAAAATCATTGAGTAAAATTTTCAATTATAGATTTATAATGTTTTGGGTCCATTATCAAAATTGTAAAATTTAAACAAATTGCCTTAAGGATGCATTTTTAGGTGACCCCGATGTCCTGAGTCAAATGTCAAAAATATCAATCGTGAGGAGGGGACTCTACTCCCTTCAAATCAAAATGAATCTAAATTACATTGATATATCGATTGAGTGAGTAACTTGACCTACTAGAGGTTGGAGGATACATGGTGGATGGAGAAAATTTATCATCCTCTCATGAGTCAACTACGATGGGGCTGTATCATTGTTATGGTGACATTTTTTAGTGTACTTATTTTATGTTATGTGTCATGTGGTTTTCTTTTACAGTGTGATTCTCAATAAAACACTTGACATTATTTTCAATCTGGTACATCCTGATGAAGAACATTATGAGGAGAAAAAGAACTAAAAAATCACTTAGTTTTTGTAAAAAGGTTTGTGTAAATTTTATAAACCATCAAAGTGTTTAAAACCTCCTTCCACCTCTAGGTTTGTGGTCACCCTGTAGAAAAAAACCATGTGGATTTGTTTTAATCCAAGAAACCACCGACAATATTAAGTAAAGGGATGTACTCCTATCACTTCTAGGTTTATGTTAATCTTGTAAGGAAAAACCAAAGTACCACTAATACCATGAAGCCACAAAGATAGCATGCCACATCAAAGTTGAGAAGGCTACATAGATAGTGTAAATTTGCTTTAGTATGTTTGAATTAAGAGGGAAATATGAATTAGTAATATTAAGGGGTTGAATGTTATGATTTAATAAAATTCTTAATTATTTTTGTATATAGGTATTTTAAACTTATTATAGCATTTTAGTAGGTTTGTTATTATCATAAAAAATATTCCCATAATATTTTTTTACCCATGACTATTTTGGATTATTAGATCCTATTTTTTAGGAGGTTCTTGTGCTACCTATACAGCTATTTAATAGCCTTTGTTTTATTCTTTTTATATATGTAGAACATAAAGTGATTAATTTTATGTGTAATTTGTAATTTTCCAACAGTCGCACTTAAACAGGAGGTCATGTACACTTCCTCCTGCATGATGTACAATGATGCATAGGAACTATAGCATGAGTAGAAGAAAGGACAGTAGCACATATACCAACACCAACACCACCAATATCACCACTACCACTACCACCAACACCAATACCACCATCACCACCACTATTTTTAGCACCATTTGTAGGCTAAGTATAAGTCTTCAAAGTATGCATAATATGATTAATCATAACTTGAGTCAAATTAGTAACCACCTCAAGGGTGTCCATCTATATGTTATGATGTAAAATTTTAGGAATAATGCCATTTGTTATTTTTCTTATAATTTTTGAAGGTTTATTATGATGGTTTTGGTCCCACCTAGCACCAAGTCTATCAAATGAAGACCACCTCCCCTACCTTGAAATGCCTTTATGTCAACATAATTTGGAATTGATTGTAATACAAATTCACAATGTAATTTTCTCAAAACATATAATGGAACCTCATTATTATTCCACGAAGGGTCATCAAACATCATCAACCACCTATCCCAAAAGTTAGTTTTAATATGATCATAAACACACTAGTCAATACTAACATGTTTGCAATTCATTGGCGGAGGTTGGTTGGTTCTAGGTTTAATAAATAAATCACACAAATCTTATTTTGTTATTTTTTTCTTCACATCTTCATATGACAATTTATCAAAATAAAATTATTTTAGATCCACTCTTTGATGCAACATTGCATCCAGTTGTGAAGCCACATTTCCTACTTCATTAAAAATAGACTCCAATGTATTGGCAAGTAAAATTTGTGCACTACCAGCTAAAAAGTGATGCAAACCATTGACAATTATTTGTAATTATTGATGTTTGGAATTGTATTACTCATACAATTCTACTTCTTGTGCAAAAACAAATTCTTCAAGGTTTTATCTAACACTTTCTTCAGGAAATGCATCTATCTAACTTGTGTATCTAAATTTTTTTAAAAATACATGTTTCTTTTAGCTAATGTAAAAAATATAATGCAAAATTAAATTTAAAAGCCTAGTTCAATAAATAAATATAAATAAAAATTCAAAAATTAAAATTCAAAAATAACATACCTAATTGGAATCAATCCAATGTTGAATCCTATTAGCTAGATGTAACATCAAAACACTTGCATCAATCTATAAGTTTGGAAAAAAAAACATCTCCTCAAATAGTTCTTGGCCATGGGTTTTCACTATACCCTTTATTCTTTACAAATTTTTTATCTCATTACAATGGGTGTATGCCCTTTATATTACAAAGATCAAATTCCCTTAATATTAAAAAGATTGTATTCCCTTTGTAAATGGCATATGCCCTTTGTGAATTACAAAGGGAGTACACCCTTTGTAAAGGGTGAATGTCCTTTAAAAAGGGTGTATGCCCTTTGAAAAAGGTTTATGCCCTTGAATCTCAAACAAAATTCTGATCCTTAGGTTTTCAAAAAAAAGATGTACATCTTTTGTATAAAAAATTACAAAGTTGGGGGACTGTCATATTTTTTGTCCCTCAACTTTGTGCATCGACCCTTAAAAGAAGTGAAATGTTAGGCATGAAAAGTGGGTATCTTTATTATAGGTTTGTGATTTTGTATTGAAGCATAAATAAAAAATAAAAAATTAGGTAGCTGATGCTTTGGTAAAGTGAGTGGGGTTGATAATTAATATGGTGAGTGAAGTTGTTGGATTTTAAGTTATTAAAGATGTATATGATATTAATCCATATTTTTGTAAGAGAGTTGAGCAATTCAAGAATCTAGTAGCAGGTGAGATATGTAATATTTGTAATGAGTATCTTCTATAAGATGCTTATCTTTTTAGAAGGAAAAACTTATGTGTTTCAATTAGGTCTCTAGTAGATAATATTATAAGATAATTGCATAGTGTTATTTTGGCTGGACATTTTTGTAAGACAAAGACAATAACTTTGGTGGAGGATACATTTTTTTAGTTTGATATGAAGAGAGATGTGATCAGATATGTTTTAGGGTGAAAAATATATTAGGTGGCTTAAAGACATGCACATAATATAGGATTGTACATGTCATTAGCCATTCTAAGAGGCCAAAGGTAATATTTGATTATGGATTTTGTGTTTGGATTACCAAACACATAGAGAAGTAATGATTCACCTTTTATTATTGTAGATTTTTTTTTCTAAGGTTATTAATTTTATTACATGTAATAAAACCAATGAGAACACTATATTTGCATTACTATTTTTTAAATATATCATGAGATTGTATGGTATTCCAAAAACCATCACATTAGATAGGGACATGAAAATTTTAAGTCATTTTGGAGGAATTTAAAGAATAATATAGGGACTAAGATATAGTTAAATTATTCATACCACCTCCAAACATACCATGGATAGATAGAAGTTGTAAACAAGAGCTTAGGAAATTTGTTGAGATGCATAGTTGGAGAGAATTCGAAGCAATGGGAATTGGCTTTAACACAAAACGAGTTTGCATATAATAGTTTAGTGAATAGATAAATAGAAAAAAAACATTTAAAATTATTTGTGGGATAAATAATATTATTATTTTAGACTGGTTATAGTTACTAATTTCATAATGAGTTTGTGATGTTGTAGAATAATTTATAGAAATATACAACAATTGCAAGAAAAACTAAGAAACTTATATGAAAGTAATGAGAAGTATAAAGAAATAAAAAATATTATTATAAGGTTAGATATATTTAAATAATGATATTTTGTGATGGTTTATTTGAGGAAACAAATTTTTTTAAAGTCACATAAAACAAGTCGAATTACAAGAAAATTGGACAGTGCAAAATTTTGAATAAAATCAATGACAATGCTTATGTTGTGAGTTTAGTATAAAATTTTGAATCTCTTTGTTATTTAATATTTAATATTTATATGTTTTTCATGGATAATATGGTGAAGTTTAATAATATGAAGAATTAGATTCAAAGAAACAGGTACCAAAGAAGAATAAATGAAAGATAGTGCAAGTCCTGGATAAGAATACATTAAACACAAGGTAAGGAAGTTATAACATGTATTTGGTACAGTGTCAAGGATTAAAACATGAATAAAAAATTATGATTATATAATGAGAGATAAATAATATTTTAAAAAAAAAATCAATAGTACAATCTAAGCAACTTGTAAGATTTTAGTTGTTTTCAACTGGAAGAGAATGATGCAAAAAAGAAGGCAAAACTTCTACATGCCACAAATTTTTATACGTAGATCCATTTGAGCTCTCTTTCAAGGAAAAATAATATATTTAAAATATTGGTGCATCCATAACCATTAATATCTATTTTTGGATGATTTTTTAGATTTTTCAAAGGTTGTACGTGACCATCTAAGGGTACAAAACTAGGCACAAAAAAAATTGAATACTATCAAGACACAAAAAAAAAATAGGCACAACTTCAAAAACAATAAAATATATTGAATCATATTAAATAATTTAAATAATTACTAACCATTCATAAATAAACCTCAACTCATAATTGGAGTTTACATGCAAATTTTTAAACTTTAAAACATAAAACATAACTTGACCCATTATATTTAGCATCTATTTTTTTTAGAAACTAATTTTATGCTGACTTTCACATGTAAGTGAATGTAGCTATAAAAATATACCATATATTACAAACACTAAAATTAACCTATCATATGAA
>JARHVA010007207.1:435000-510000 GCA_037957365.1 Torreya grandis | reverse complement strand
ACACACACACACACACACACACACACACACACACACACACACACACACACACACACACACACACACACACACACACACACACATTAATGAACATGAAAAATCATAACTTCATTCATTCATTTGCATTAGTGACAGATAATTTTGGGATTTACATAGAAAAATACAGAGATTAAGCATGGATGAGGCTATAAAAGTAATCAATTTGTGGCCTCATCACTCACCCCTACTTATCCTCTTTTTTGATCTCAAGCAAGCCTTGGTTGCATTCTGAAACCATAAAATTTTCTAAATTCTAGGGTTTAGGATAGTCTGGTCCTTCCAAGATATAAAAAAATTTAGCATTCTCAATTAGTTTCAATCTTTTCTTCTCTACCTCTCTATTAGCTAGAACATTTCCTTCCCAGTCATGGATTGGGAACCAAAATATAGGGAGCTGAAACATCAATCCCAACCATTGTACTCTCCATTTCTTAAGAAGTTCAATATATAAGTGTACTTTGTGGATGGCCTCCCTAAGGTGTTAAGGAGAGTATGGTTCCTTCTTTTTTAAGGCATCTAAGAGTTTTTTCCATCTATGAGAGTACGCAAAAAAAAAATGTCTTCCATCTCCTTCCACGAGGCTCAAAAAGTGGTTATGGACTTCCCCTTATTTTCTAAAAACCCATTCCTATAGAACATTTATGATCATATATGAGATACATTATTTTACTACAACATTTGAATATTTTGATTCACTCCAGATCATTAGGGTGCATTCTCTCTCCTTTCCTTGATATTCTTCCATTTATTTTCTTCTTTGTATTTCATTCAAAACATATGAACAAAATAAATTTAACAGGATATCCCCCAAATAAATGTTAGGATTCCATTCTGTATCACTGGGAACAACATATTGGTGAATATATAATTCACTTAGCTAGGCTTAAAGATTAGGATCATCATGTATATACTAATTAAATAAAAATTTTGGGTCACAAACCATATAAGATTAATCATTATAAATCCTATCATACCTGAATTTCAACCATTTTTATTCTAAGTATACAACATATACTCTAGAAGGGGGTCTATACTCCATTAATAGCTCAGTAGTTTGACGTAATTTACCAATCTTTTCTTTCAGATGTCTGATCCTATTTTAAATAAATTTCAATTTTTCTTGCAATTCATCATTTTGGTTTTTTGATTCAACATATCCCTTGAATCTCTACACCAATTCCTTATGGTAGGCTTAATTATTACTAAATTTTTCCTTTAAGAAAATCAAATGATCATTAGTCTCCACTTGAGTGGTGGTTGAGAAATCCACATCAATAATTTTTTTTGAGATGGGTGTTGGTGTAGTGGGCAATAGAGTAGAAAATCCTTGATAGAAGGGTACCAAATCTAGATTATATTCTACTATAGGGGCTTTTGTGGCTTAAGTGGATGAGGATGTTGCAGGTTACTCCATTTCCTTCTCTTTATCTCTAGAGGGTTCTAGAAACTCTACTACTCCAAAAAGTATTAATTCCTCACTTTATTTTTAGTTCTATTATCTCATTTTTTAGTCTGTATATTTCCTCCATAGCTTATTCCAATGTTTGGAACTCCTGATCATGAGAAAAAAATTATTGTTCTCTTCCATTTTCCATAACCTTTTCTTCAATCAATTATTCTTCTCCTACATGTTGCTCTACCTCTCTCAATTATTCCACTATGTATGGAATGTTTTTGAGGAGATCAATGTCCTCTTTAGTGAATATATATGGGAGAGGTGATCATTCTTATTATTTTGCATTAGCATATCCTTCATCAGTAGACCATTCTTCTATTTCAAATCCATCAATATTTTTCTTAATCGTAGGCTCTTTCCTTGGTTCTTCATCATCACTGATGCATATGGTTAAGGAGGGTGTAGTTTTCTTTTGTTTCTTCATCATTTGAGATCTCCTAAAAGGAAGTCTCCTTATTTTTGACACTATGGGTTTCTTCCCCTTGGTTTTCATTTTCCTTGTAAGAGGGGTGATTGGTGGAGTTTGTGTTTCTTATGCATCAGTTGACAGGGAAACTTCTTCTTGTTTAGCAGGAGATAGTGTGGATGAATCAACCTGAGTTGAGGACATAATGGAAGAAGGGAAATGTTGTTGTGGAATTTCCTCCTCTGTATCAGAAGGAGATAAGACCAGTCTTCTCCTCTTCTTCTTTCTTGTAGCAGTCTCACATGGACCTTCATTGTCTATGGGCTGACTAGAAGCACTAATGCCCTCAACATCTTCCTAAATAGTTTGCTAGAGCTCCTCCTCAGGGGATTCCCTCTCATTAATGGCTTCCTCTTGTTGGGGTGCAATATTTTCTATGGCCAAAAATTGCTCCCAAGTGAGGTCAGGTCTGATAAAAGCTATTCCTTAATTAATTATGATTCATATGAAGTAGTGGTAAGATAGGGCTATTTTAATGCCCTTATAATATTCTTTGGACATTATTTTCAAGATATTACATAATAAATTGGGACATTAATGACTCTATTATGCCTTAAATTATTTAAAATTTTGAATTGTAGAGTGTAAATGAGGGAATACCTTCCCACACTTCTCATGTTCCTCATAATATGTTATGTTATCTCTCTCTATTAAGTAGGTAGACTACATATTTACAAACCTCCTTTCTTTGATACCAATCTTTCATTTTCCTAACAAAACTATTGCCTATCCCCTTGGACATTGGGTCTATCTTGCCAATTTTCCCCCATACTTAGTTGTCCAGTTGCTTGGCTCACCAACATCTTAGTAATAGGGAATGTGATGCCATATATAGTGGCTTCAGTTCCATCAAAATAATCTACAAATACCCTTGAAAGAGGCTCTAAAAAATGTTTCAACCATTCAAAATAGTTTCTCCAACTAGCTCTGTGGAAGACATCTCAACTAGTTTGGTCTCTCCATAAGTGCTTGTGGTCTGAGGCCTCTCTCCACACAACTAACCATCCCATTTTAACTTATTTGTCTATCACTTCAACCAATATTTAGCTACACACTCTTTAAACTTATGAAAATATACCTATAGTAGGTTTGGTCTAAAATGGTAAATATGGGGTTTGTAGGTTACAGGGTTTGGTTCACATATGGTAAATGTGAGGTTGCCAGTTGCAGGGTCTAGCTCAATAATGGAAGATGTGAGGTTTTAGGTTAAAAATTATGGCATCTCAAGGGTTCCCATGGTGCATGAGGTTTAACCTATTGCATTCACCCCCACTTTAGCTATCATGTGTCCTTAGGTGATGTGGACTGAATAGGAAGTATGGGATAAGATGGGTCATTATGAGGGATATAAGTGCAAGTTTAGTGATAATGTGCTAGCAGTTTGAATAAGTGATTAAATTCATAATTATATATGTTTTATTAATAACATACATTCTATATTAGAATAATGAATGACATTTTCAATGATGAAAGATACATCATACCTTTTAATACTTATGTTTCAGATGTGATGCTTTAGGAGTTGTACATATGTTGAAATGCAAATATTTGCATGTGAATGATTAATAAGAACAATGATTGGGTTGGTAGTTGGAACTAGGGTAAAGTGAACCCTTTATGAAGTGATTGAGAGATCATCGGTGGTTAGGCATTGATGATGCCTATAACTCATGTGCATGTGATGTATGATAGTCTGTATAGAATAAGGGTCTAAGACTAGTAGGATAAATGATTATTGTCATATCCTAAGGTGGAAATTACAATGTTGAGTGATCCAAGTGATTGACTACAAGATCCTAAGTAGGTAACTAAGGGCATTTGTACCTAATGACCTTCATTTAGATTAACTGGTTGATAAGATTATGGATGCATCTTATGCCTTGGATGTTTTGTGCCTAGGGATTGGCTATAATAATCAGTAGGGTATTCAATATGGAACCTATGTGACAAAGAAAGCCAAGATCTCACTAGTCAACATAGTGAGATGATCTTCATAAATTGACCAAAATTGAAAATGAATCATTAGTGTCTTTGTAGGCAAAAATTTTGGTCTATAACATTTCCACATGGAAAGGGAAGTTTTAGTCTTTATTTTGGCTCTGTATCTTGGTATTCAAGTGTAGTTTTTGGAAATAGATATGACATTTTCTGCCCCAATATTCCTTCCTTATTCCATGAGGTTGTTTGATGACTTTCATGCAATGCCCAAAATCCAATAACCAAGCCATCAGTGAGAGTTTTAGAAGGATCTATCTTATATTCTCTATAAAAAGTGAGAATAGGTATGAGAGGGTACCTTTAGTAGCTACATAAGTGCTCGTAGCAAGCTGCAAAGTGATGGGCAACTGTGTAGAATGTGCCTATAGCAGCTTTAGAAATACCCATAACAATTAGAAAAAACTTGTGTGAACATTTTGGATTTGAGGGATTGCCTTCTCTCTGCTTCCTTCTTCACATTCCCTTATTTATTTATTTTTGTTTTTACCCCTAAATATCTAGCAAGATAATTTTATACTTAGGCCCTTTTTACAAATCTTGGTAGCCAGCAGGTTGGTTTTCTACCCAGAAGCTACCAACAACACCCAAAAATAGGTTTTCATTATTGGAATTTTTTTTTTCAAACCTTGGCATCTTACCAATTTTACAGTCTTTAGTTCATTGTCATATTTTAGAAGAACATGCATCCACTTACCTCTCATTTCTCCTAGTTAATTCTAGCTCAAAATGAGCTTCGTGGTAGGGTGAGGTAAGATAGAATGCACCTTATTCTGAAGAATGTAGTGCCTGAATTTCTTTACTACCTTTACTAATGCACATGCTTGTTTAAATTAAAGAATAATTTAACTTAAAATTTTTTAAATTTGTGGTCATGAAATAAATTGGATGATAACATCCATCAATTTTTTGTGTATTTATTTTTTGACTCTAAATGTTATTTGTAGTATAATATTTATTTAGGGTACTAGCCAAGTCATCTAGAAATATGACTTGTTAAGGACCCACAGAAGGTCTCATTAATCATGCTAGAGGAGGGTAAGCATGTCCTCCTCTCCTTCTTTAGCTAAGTGTGGATTGGTGCTCTCATTTTCTAGTGGGTCAACATGCCTATCCAAGACATCATTGTATCCATCTTGTAACTATTGGCGTATGTGATTGGTAAATTATCCTAAGTATTTTTTTATACAACTTGAATCTATGGCCATTGACTAGCAGATGGAATCTCACTGGATCAATGGTTTGGAGTTGAATTGTTCCATTGTCAAAAAGATGCTAAATATCAAAATTACCAAGCCACCTGGTCTGGAGTTTACCCTTATGGTCGTTGTATTTGGAGTTAAAAAGAAAGGCCCAATCTTTGGTATGGAATTACCTAGTCTTAATGTGCCTGTCATACCATATAATCCATTGTTGTTATACAATTTATATTTTCTATAATACATGTTGTCTATATTCATCTAAGGCATTCAACTATAGAAGCCATTCTTTATGGGCTTCAGTTATATTCATCCCAAGTTCTAGTGTTGTCTATAAGGTCTTGTGCTCAAATTCATTTGGAAAGATAGGTTTCTTTCCATAGACCAACTTATATGGAGTGATGCCTATAGTGGTCTTCTATGTGATTCTATAAGTCCACATAGCTTTGTTGGAAATATTGTCATTGATGTCAAAGATCTAGCATTATTGACCATAAAGGCTCCATTGCATTTAATAGTGTTTTTTAATATTCATATCTTAGCTAATGTGTGTTAATATTTATTTAATATTAATCAATAGATTTTTAATTTCATATAAGTTAAAAGAGGGCCCATGGAGAAGTCAAAGAGTCATGGGGTAAAAGATAAAAGAGGAATGGGATGCATTTTCTCATGAAGAGTCATCTAGAGGAACTCCAAGAGTCACCATGTGAAGAGAAAACACGGTATTGTGCATTTTTCCATGAAGGGACATTTTGAGGAATCCAAAAAGTTTCCAAGATAAAGACAAAAAAGAAACGGATGCATTTTCTTATGAAGGGTCACGATATGATTTTTAAAATACAAGGATAAAAAAGGTCATGGAAGTTTGGCATCATTTTTAATGAAGATTGAAGGGTCATAAAGGGTGAATGCCAAAGTTCATTTTGAAAGCTATAAATAAAGGCTTGAGAAGCTATTTGTAATATATAATAGAGTGCATGGTTTGTATTTTTTTTAGAAGAGTGAAAGCAGGCGATATTGTAGAGTTATATCATTTATTGAGTAAGCAACATTGAGAGATAGTTATGTTTTATATATAAGAGGGGTTGGTGCTCCTGTGGGATGGTGCTTACAAATAGTTGCTATGTTGGTGCTCAGCAAAGGGGTTAGTGCTCCTGCAAGTTGGTGCTTGTGGAATTTGTATTTTGATTTCGTGCTCATTCATATACTTGAGATTGTTCTCTATGGTTTTATTCACTTTATATTTCCATGTTAAAATATGATCTCTCTCTCTCTCTCTCTCTCTCTCTCTCTCTCTCTCTCTCTCTCTCTCTCTCTCTCTCTCTCTCTCTCTCTCTCTCTCTCTCTCTCTCTCTCGTGTGGTGCATATCATTTTTTTAGTTTTATTTTGTATCTTGATTGTTTGATTAAGTGGTTAAAGAAAAGAAATCATATTAAGTGAAAGATATATAATATATTGATTCACCCCCCTCAATATATTTCATGCTTAACAATTGGTATTGGAGTAGGGTCGTTTGGAAAATGTTTTATAGGTTGAAGGTAGATCAGTAAAGCATGACAGTTGGATCACATGAATTTTTTTCTACAAATAAGGCACCTTTGTTTGATGAGACAAATTATGATTTTTGGGGCATAAGGATGAACACTTATTTGATGGACCTTAGATTTGACATTTGGTAAGTAGTGGTGGAGGAATATGAAAAGCCATAGAAACTTGTAACTACTCTAGTAGAAAAGAAGGAAAGTGAAAATAATGATAAAGCTTTAAATTCTATTTTATGTGGTTTATGTGAATCAAAATTTATTAAAGTTATGTAATGTAAATTTGCTCATGAAACATAGGTAAAACTTGAGAATATTTACAAAGGTGATGGAAAGGTTTAGCAAGCTAAGATTTAGACTTTCAAAAGATAGTTTGAAATTTTAAAGATGGAAGAGGAAGAAAATATAGAAAGTTATCTTTTACGAGTTGATCAAATAGTTAATTAAATTCAGGGTCTTAGAGAAAATTTAGAAGAATCAATTATGGTTCAAAAAGCTTTGAGATCTCTACCATTGAAATATGATGCAAAAGTTTTGGCAATTGAATAGATGAAGAATTTAGCCAAGCTCAAGATGGATTAACTACTTGGTATTCTTACAGCATATGAGATGAGGATAAAACAAGAGAAAAACTCAAAAAGAGAAGTTGATTTCAAGACATCAAAGAAAGAGAAGGCTAAGATTCAAGAATCAAGTGACAGCTCTAGCGATGATGAAGATGACAATAGAGCTCTATTCATTTGCAAGATGAAAAACTATGGATGATATGGAGTTGATTTATTATGGCTAATATCATATTGCTAAATTAAGGTAGTAGTTAAATTAGCATTGAATATGGGTCCCTAATTAGTGACTATTTCATGTGGCACACCATATTGAGTAAATATTTATTCATAGAGGAAAGCTGCCATCTTCTCATCCCTTGCATGTGTAAGAGCCTTGACTTCTACCCATTTAGTGACATAGTCAATACAAATAAGGATATACTCTTTATTTTTAGATTTTGGATCAAAATGTCCTACAATGCCGAGGCCCCACTTTTCAAATGATTCAAGCACCATCTAAGGCTGGAAAGGCATTTCATATAAATGCATGGGTCTCCCCATATGCTTATATTTGTCACAACATGTAGTATATATTATTGCATCTTTATGGAGTGAGGGCCAATATTACCTTGTATTCAAAATTTTAACTATTTTACACTTGGCTATAAAGTGTCCTTCATAGGGTTCATGATGGTAGGATTTGAGGATATTTAGAACTTCATCTTCTCTAAGACATCTTCTGATGATAGAGTTAGACCCAAAATAGAAAAGGAATCCAGACAACCTTGAATATCTAGCATTTTTGTGAATCAATGCTCTCCTTTGTTTGGGGAAAAAGTGTTGTGTAAGTAGCCTTGTTACAAGGTAATTTACAATATCGACATACCAAGGTGTGTTAATAGAGAGAGAGAGAGAGAGAGAGAATAGGTGCTCATCTAGAAATGAGTTATCCACTATGGTATCCTCTTCAGGGGTTTGCAAGCATGATAAAATGTCAACCACTACATTGTTCATGCAAAGCTTATCTACAATGGTGATATCAAATTCATGTAATAAGAGAAACCATCTTATCACTTTTGATGGAATAGTTGGTTTGTTTATAAGGTACTGAATGGCTACATGGTTTGTATGAATAAAGACCTGATACCCTATGATGTAGTGATGAAACTTATTGATAGCATAGGTTACTACCAAGAACTCTTTTTTAGTAACTATGTAATTTAAATTTTTTGCCTACAAGTTTTTGCTTATAAAATAAAAATCATAATTGAGTTTTTCCTATTTTTGGCCAAGCACAACTCCAAGGGAAATATCTAAAACATTTGTGTGGATGTAGAAGGGGAGATTCCAATCAAGACCATGTAGAATAGTGGTGGTGCTTAATAATTCCTTCAATTGTTTAAAGTTTGTATCATAAATAGTGTTTAGAGAAATTTAACATGTTTAGTTAGAAGGGTAAACAATGGTGCTACTGTTTTACTGAAATTATTAATAAATCTCATGTAGTAACCAGCATGGCTTAAAAAACTCATAACATCTTTTTATTTTTGAAGAACATGCAAGTTTTCAATGATGTTAATTTTTGTAAGGTCAACATTAATTTCTACAGTATATATGTGCTGGCCTAAGATAATACCTTATGTCATAAGCATGTAGTATTTTTTGTGGCTAAGAGACAGATGGTGTTCCTAATAACATTGCAACACTTTTTCTAGGGTGTTGAGGCATTCATCAAATGTCTCTCCATAGACAGTGAAGTCATCCATACAAAGTTTTACACATTGATTTGCCATATCTACAAAGATACTCAAGATAACACTCTTGAACGTGGTTGAAGCATTACATATCCCAAAGGGTGATACAACATAAGCATAAGTACCCTAGGAAAAAGTAAAGGTTGTCTTTTCCTAGTCCTCAAAAGAAATTCTAATCTAGTTATAAACACTGAAGCCATTTAAAGAGGCAAAATATTTATTCCCTATTAGTGTGCCCAATATTTGGTCAATAAAGGGTAGAGGAAAGTGATCCTTCCTGGTTGCTATGTTAATTTCCTACTAATCAATACATGAACACCATTCTCTATTTTTCTTTGGTACAATTACCAAAGGTGACACCCATTCAATGTTAGAGATAGGATATATAAATCTAGCAGTTAAAAGTTTTTGTAATTCCATTTTGACTATCTCTTAAAGCGCTGGATTCATCTTACATTGTGGTTGTCTGATTGATTTGTAATCATATTTTTTTTTAATTTGATATGTGCATGTTTTTGGCCTGATTCCTTACATATCCTCATAATCCCATGCAAAATTACATTGGTTAGAATGAAACATATTGACTAGGTGCTTTTCCTCATTTAACTCTAACTTGTTATTAATAAGTAGTGTTTTCTATGGAGATATTTCAATTTGTTGTGAGAGTGATTTCATTATTTCCATATTGCTAATGGATCTGATTAGGCTACAATTATGAGGCAGCAACTAGTGGAATGTTTTTATATAGATATATTAGAATTGTCTAATTCTCAAAATCTTGAAAAGGGGAACTCAACACATTGCAAGTGGTTGAGATATATAGGAGTTTAGTAATTATGATAAGGAACATTGGAGAGAATGGTATCTTCATCCTGATCAGCCAATGTGCATGTAGGGTCTATGGTAAATACAAAAATCAAAGAAGGTTGATCAACCTCATCTTCTTCAAACCATAATGTAGGCTATGGTGTAAAAACTTGCTATGATGGGGGATAAAGAAACAACTAATTAGTGTGGTATCTATTGGATATCATCATTTTACTTGTTCTATAGTTGATGAAGGCATTAGGTGTGGCAAGCCAAGGTCATCTTAAGATAAGGGGGTGTCCACTAAAATTAGACTTAGGTTGTAGTGAAATGAAATATATAGGATAATCCCAAGAATCTACAAAGATGATAAGAATCTTCAATGATTCCCTCTGGTCTAACTATAGACCTATCAACCCTTTATAGTAGTCTAGATGTGGGATGAATATTATTTAGTTGTAGTTTGTGCATAGCTTTGGTTGTCATTACATTTATTGTAGCCCCCAAGTTGATCAATGTGTTGGATAACTGTTGGTCATGTATCTAGACTATTACTACTAGGCATCCAAGACATAAATACTTCTTTTGTAGGGTGTTCCCCAGCATGATGTCTACTACCTAGCTAATCACATGCATAGTATTGGGATAATTTTTCTTCTTTCCTAGTTTCTATAGATAGAGTTTTCTAACAACTTTGGAATATATCGGTACATCTTTGATGGCTTAAAATAGAGGTATTGTGATGTAAAGGTTTTTAAGTTGTCCCATGAAATCAAACTCAGGGTCAATTGTATGATGTTAAGGCTGAGATGTTCTAGAAATGGGGGTTATTTCATCAACATCATTATTTGTTGGTTTAGATGGTTCTTAAGGTGATAGAGGTGGGTTAGCATGTTTTTTTGGGGTTTCATCATCTAATTCTCTTATTATGGGTCGTGTTAGGGGTGGTATGACCTTCCCTAGATGGAAGTGAACTTCATTGATGTTCACTATGTATGTTGGGTATTGAACAAGCTCAGTATTGAATGTGGATTACACCAGCTTATTTGGAAGATTCTGTATGGGTTGGGCAAGTAGTTGGTTAGGCTTGGGTATAGCTTGTGTATTGGGCATAATAGCAAGAGGTTATTATTGCTATTGTGGAAGACATACTTTTATAGAGATACCCCATGGATGGTTAGGTCTCCATGGTTGTTGCCACTATTTTTTGAAGGGTGAACCTTGGGGTGGTTGCCAAGCTTGCATCCAAAATAGGGATACATTTTGGAAAGGCTACCAAGAGGTGGTGGAGTAGCTTGTTTGAGGTGGCTACTAGCTAGAATTAGGAGGTGAAATGTTCATCTAAGGACTAGTCCAATTGGGAGTAGAATTTACAATTTGTGAATTAATGGAGGTAAATTTTGAAAAAGGTGGATTTTGTCCTATACCTTGATAAGGTAGTCATTGAACCCATGGCTTTCTTTGTAAAACATAGAAAACCTAGTCACTATCTCCTCCTATACCATGTAACTCTGCTATTTCTAGTTCCAAAAATTTGATGTGAGCTACTTTAATTAAATCTCATGACATCTACAATCAGTATTTTTCTTCTTACAATTTGGATAGTAAATGTTCAAGGCTTGATTCAAATATGCTTGATTTTGTCTTGAGTGCAGACTATCCAGTTGGGTTTCCAAATAGCTAATGATATCCTATTTCATGTCCTATAATAGGTTACTAACTTCAATTTTTGATAGCCCATTTGCTGCTACTAATGGAAGTATCTTGCTCTTGACTTTATTTATGGCAGATCTAAAATAATTCTTTCTCAACTCTTTGATATCTGATAATGGTAAGTGATAAATATCTCCCTCACTCATTAGGTCCAAGGCTTCTAGAAAATATTCTTTGACTCTTTTTAGGGAGATGAGTTTCAAATGTTCTTCTCCAAATGCACTTTGGTTGAATTTTTTAACAATGAACACGAACCATTCAACATAATCCTCCAAGGATTCATCCCCATCCTGAGTCATTGTGAAGATCTCATTTCTTCTATAATTATTTTCTCTTCCATATTCTTGGTACTTGGCCAAAAATTTATTTTTCATGTCCTCCCAAATTCATACCAAATTACTACCCAGTCCCATAAACCAGTAGAGTGATGAGTCTTTGAGAGTAGATATAAAAATTTACAATTTTTATGCATCCTACATGTAGTCATAGCTTCTACAAAGGTTATCAAATTCAAACAACAGTGTTTGGGTCTTTTGATAATGTACATCTAAAATTGGGCAAGGCTGAGGGAGGGATGTTTTTCATTTGTGTTGCACCTATTGCATCTAGAATAAGAAATCCAAAAGTAACTATGTTGGAGTCCCATTATCCTCCACAAAGTCTCTTTCTCTGCTCATGATGGATCTTCTTGTGATATGGATACCAAAAGTACTCTAGATCTCATCATCAAACTCTATGTCAATCCCTTGGTTAGCATGATAATAAGCATTTGTTTGATGATCCTTAGTCTTTTTACTAGATGAAGGGTCTAACGATTCTCTTGAGCTTCATTTGATTTATTGAAGAAAACCTTGTTGAAATGTTGTAAATATATTACTCTCTAGAGTGTTTGGTTCATGTAGTTCATCTCTTTAATTTCTTATTATCATCTCAGTTAATGCTTATTATACTTCTATTTCCTTTTTTAGATCTAATAGTGATTTTTGTACAAGCTGCCTCCTTTAGTTTGTAGTTTTCTCTTCTTCAAAAGACTTTTGACATATGGTATAATCTTTAATAGGATTCTTAGTTGCTGTAGGTACTTGTGGTTCTTTCTCAGTAGCAACTTGTAGCTTATTTGGTAGTAATCTCCCTTGAGAATCTCTTTCTCTTCACATAAATTTCATGCCATACTTTTATTTGTCATGTCCCTTCTCGCACAAAGTTTCTTTTTTTGATTTTCATGTGTTTCAAGAGGGTTTTTTTTAGACCATTTTTTTTTAGAAAAGTAGAAATAAAGGAATGCTAAAATCAAAACAATATGAATTAAAATTCTACTTTTAGAAAGTAGTAAAAATTTACTGAAAGCAAGAAAAATTATTCTAGAAATCAAGAAATGAAAGCAGGAAAAATTTATTTGAGAAAGTAGGAAATGAAAGAAGGAAAATTGAAGAGCACACTTTGTCGAAAATAAATCAATTTTACAAGAAATAAATTCTAAAAGGAAGAATTAAGTAACTTATGCACTATTTACTTCTAGAAACATAGACATCTTGTATAAGACACCCTAGTTCCCTCACTCAACTTGTTTGAATAGAATTATATGTCCAAGAACTTAGACATCTAGCATAAGATAGCATAGTGTCCTCACTCGACTTGTTTGGCTAGGTAAAATAGTGCATTAACCAAAAAAATTATTTATTTATTTTACAAATAATAATTGATACCCTCATTGACAATGATGCCAAAATATTATGTAGAGTAATTACCCAGTGATTACCATATTCACTAGTCTAATTAAATATTAATTATCAACCCTGGCTGCATAAGCTTTTCAGGAGTGTAGGCAGTATATATGTATTATTGATTAGGAAATCAACTTGCTTTTCCAATTGAAATATAATAAATTTATGTTAAATGAACCTATTGTGACAGAATTACAAAACTATTCCACACTTATGTATCATGCATGCATCACACTTATATAATCAAACTTAATAGTAAAATCAACTTTCACAACACACTAATAATTAAAGAGGGTCAAGATCTTCACAATAGCTCATTCTGAGAGGGGCCTTCCTTATTTATAACTGATATCCAATCCCTCTTTGAGAGAATTCACAAAATTATTACAAGTTCAACTTTCTCATTACTCAATTCTTAATATAAAGGCTATAGTTCAAAAACTTGTACTATTATTTCCTCAAAATTATCCAACTTGTAGTTTGATCTAGGTTTTGATTTTAAATATAAAAGTTAACTTATTAACTCTTAGCCAAAACACCAAACTAGAAAAAAGTACAAATACATAGAAACTACCCTAGTCAACCTTCAATTAGTTAGTAACCGAAGTTACTTGTTTTAGGTTTGACTAGCTTAGAAACAAGGCATATTTTATTTCTTTTTGTCTTTTCTCATTATCTTTGTCTTTATCATCTTTGGAATCACATCCAATGTCTCCTTGCATGTAGGGAATTCATACAATAACTATGATTCTTCCTAATCATTCATTTGGTTTCCCAAGAAAGTTGGATGCGTCTACAAGATCTCCTCAATAAAGACTTTACTTTGCATAGTCATTGTAGGTACTCTATTGTAGATACAGGAAACCTATAGGTGAAACCTTCAGTTGATGTGGGAAACTTGTAGGTGAATCTTATAGTTATTATGGGTATTCTACAGTGGCTGAATGTAACCTATAGGTGAAGCCTATAGTAACTATGGGCACTTTGTAGTGGTTTCAGGCAACCTATAGGTGAATCATATAGTTGTTATAGGCACTCTATAGTGGTTATATAAAACCGATAGGTGAAGCTTATAGTTACTAAGGGTAACCTATAATAGCTATTGCTTAGCAAGATTCTATAACTTTACATGACCTTTCAAATGCTTGGTAGATAAAGTCACACCAATATAAATCAATCAAGTAAAAGCATCAATAATTCATAACATAACACACACACACACACACACACACACACACACACACACACACACACACACACACACACACACACACACACACACACACACACACACACACACACACACATTAATAAACATATAAAATCATAACTTCATTCATTCATTTGCAGCTAGGGCATTTACATAGAAAAATACATATATAAAGCATATAAGGCTATGGTGACCTTATCATTAGACTCTACCAAGAAATGGAAATGTCTAAATAGTGAAACCTTGTCTAGAGGGAAAGAATAATTAAGTTAATGGTGTGGATCAGTTTCAAAGTGACTTTAGGTTTCTATATAGGGATATTTTTACATTAGTAGTTTATTGTAGGAATGGGTTATCTACATAAAGATTGAAGGAATGAATGTTAAAGACTGTGGAATGAGGCATGATGTAAGTGCACATAGTGAGTGGTCACAAGTCCATTATTTTAGAAATAAATAACAATTTATGTTTCTAAATTTATACCATTTTAATCTAGTAATACAATAAATTTAAATTAATAGAGCATTAGTAAAAGTGTTTACATGAACTTGCCTCTGAATAATATTCCTCAATATAGGCCACAATGCTAGACTATGGTTTATTAAATCCTACAATCAAACATGTATAAAATATTCCTTACTTAAGATGAAGATATGAAAGTAGAAAATAATAAATTCTAGATTTAATAATGAAGAATAAATACACCTGATTAGGTACACAAGCCATTGTATTTTATATTATAAACTTGGTGATCCTAGATGGTAGGAACCCTAGAGATTTCATTTTCATTGAAAATCTTGGATTAGACTATTCATGCCCTAATCATTTTTGATAATATAAGTAACTTAACAAATCGAGGCATGCTTGACTCCTTCATTACATACCCAAATTAGAAACATGTCTTGGAATCATTGTATAAATTTCAATAGATCATTCTAGTGCAAAAATAGTGCAAAAGGTATATCAACTATTGTAGATGGAATAAAATTGATTCATAGTTCAAAAGTTACAAAAAATTTATTATAATATAGGTATACTATATACAACATAAAAAATGAAAATCATTGTCATTCCATCTATGAAAGTGTATAAAAATTGAGCAAAGAGGTGGTCATATGCCATGTACATCCCCGAATATAATATCTAGGTGTACATGTATTCTAAAATCTATTAATATCATGTAATATTTTGATTAAAAACATCCATATAAACTATGGAACACATTCCATGCTCGATGCCCCCACTTTGAGAAAAACTAAGACAAAATTTTGTATTTTTATTAAAATTATGACATGGTACTTGATAAAAACTATTTTAAATTGGCTGATTTTCTAAGAATTTATGAAATTACTATTTTCTACTTTTTTAGACAGTAAGACACTCTTTTTGACATGACAAACATGCACCCTTATCCAAAACTGATTTCTAGGTATAAAAAATTATCAACTAGGTAAAACCTACAAATTTTTATTGTGTACTAGGTTATTGTAGCTTAGTCTGTAAGATTTGATTTTTGAATCCTAATAATTAACTTAACTCAACAAAAATTTATGTAATAGATGTTATGAAAAAAAATTCAATATGAGTAGTAATGATAACATGGAGGGGCATGGCATCATCAAATTAAACTGAGAAAAATAATGATGAAAAATGTATGTATTATATGCATACATATTAGCATTGTTAATATAAATTATATAAATTAGGAATTCATATATTGTCAATAATTAAATAATATTAAAAAAACTTAGGACGATGAAACTAACGTCATGGCATCAAAATGCTTGGAAGATGCATGATATCCATCATGACATTGAGAACTAAGTAAACTGAGCAAACAAGTGTCATGGACATAATGCACACATACAAAGAGTACATGAAAATCACACAAAACTTGTATTATAATGACAAGAGACACATATGAGGATCATGTTCATATGTTTCTCACATGCATAGTAACATATAATTAAGGCTTTGAGCCACACACAATATCATGTTCAAATGTCCACAATCCAAAACAATGAATACACACAATCTAAATGAAACATAGAAATAAATATGAAAATCATGCAAAATTAATTTTAAATAATTGACATAATCAAATTTTAGGGCTTTTACATTTAGCAAGTCAAGTATCCAATAATCTACCAATGTGAAATTAAGTGAGTAAGCAAACATGTAATGCAATGTACTAAATTATGAATAATAGGGATAGTATTAAAATGATAAAACCTATGTATGATATTCCCCTAGTGAAATTGATTATGTATAAGTAATTTATAATAGGTTTGGGTATTGTTTGGATATAATAATTGGTAGCATGTGTTCACCATAATATGTCTAGTAGAATAAGATAATAGTGCAGAGTGTTATTGTCTAAGAAGAATGTTTTTGTCTATTTGTAATTATAAGTTTGGGAAAGTATAATAACCCGAGACATTTTTTATAAATTTCATCATGTATGTTCTACATTCACTCATGTGCATTTGTGAATCACATATCATTTAAAATTAGATATAAACTAGTTCTAAATAAATGAGCATAAATTGAGTAATGTAAATGAACTATATAGTAAGCATGTATAAGTCCTAATTTTTTAATTTTATATATTTTTTTCATATATGAAAACATGTAAATGAAGAGATGATAACCAATGAGTCTTTCTAGAGACTCATAGTCAATATGTCATGTGTCTAGTTAAGCAAGGATGATATCTCATGAAAGGTGAGTATAATGACATTATGACGTAATTAATCTCAATTGGGAATTTAAAGACTCAACTAATTTTATACCTTGAATATTAGTTTGATGATGTAAATTTGTAACATGTTTCGTATGTTGTGTAGCATGATTAATTGTAGTGTTATTTGTAACCCATCATGGAGTGTAGGAACTCTAAGTTGGTGTCTTGTGTGGAACATTATTATCTACCTATGATACAATTTGATATGTAAGTGATGAACCTATAAAATATGTAATGAAACACTAAATAAGTGACATTTAAGGATGGGTATCTTTATAAGGATTTTCACTTAAGGTTCAATTTTCTAAGTAAATTGAGCCACTTGAGGTTACTCAACCGAAACTTGTTTTCTAGGGACAATGATATTTGGTTGGAGAGGGCATATTGAATACCATGAACCATGATAACATCATTATAAAGTATATAATTTAAGCATATTTGAAATATTTAAGGTACTATCTGAAGCTACTAAATCCAAGATCATCCTTATAACACATCAAAATTTATTCCACTAAGTATTACTTTAAATGTAGTGACAATCAAGGTTGGAACAACCTATAGTGGTAAGGTGATCTCACCAAATAAACATAATATGTGACCATTGGATATTTTAATTTCTATTTTTGAAGGATAGATATCCTTATCTATATACCCAAGGTGTGAGATAAGTTGTATGGCACACATATTCGCACTTGATCCATTATCAACCATGAAATCTTATATAGGTTGATGATTAATATATGTTTTAATGAATAAATAATGTAAAGTAGAGTCATCACTAACAATATCATGTTATAAAAATGTGATAAGTGGCCTATATGGAAATACATTATTATATGTTCTAATTATTTCATTAAATGGATGGTTTACATTTATATGATAATAAAATGGTGGATGGTGTGCATTGTAGATGTAGTGCACCCATGATGTATATGTCATCTCTTGACTTGTATGCTTACAAAAGGATCAATGAGTATTTTGATTTTTAATTTTATTTGGGTGTGTTTGTTTACTTTCATTGGGTAAACTCACATCAATGATTTTGTCATAGATCAAGTCATGAATCTTATGTCTTAAACTTATGCATCTATTGGTAGTATGACTTGATGCTCTATCATAGTCAATAAATCATTTTAATCAAATCCTTATAGAAGAGGCATATTTGTATTAACCTTATTGATGAGGAGTGATATGAAATTGAATTATAATAAATTATTTAAAACATTTTAGGGAGCTTTTGGTAAATTGGTAAAGTGTCTCCTTAGATGAGCTAATATTATAATACATGGAGTAGGTTGTGAAAATGCATTGGTTATTACTTGTTTATCACTCTTTTTCTCATTTTGTCTCTCCTTGTATTGTGTATTACTTATACTATTATCATTAAAAATAAAAACATGATTCATTTCATACTTAATCTTGCTCATTGTTAATCATTTGACCTCTTGTTCGTTAATTGTATGACATAAATCTTGTGAATAATGATTTAACTTATTAAACATAATGGACTCATACAAAAGTGGAAGAAATATTTGATAGAATATATATTTCAACCCTTTATCTTCCATGTAATTTTCCATTTTAGATAGTATGATCTTATATCTTAAGACATATTCTATGATACGCTCATTGTATTCCTACTTATGTTTAAAAAAATTTGTGTATGAAATCTTATCACTTATGTTGATTGAGAAGTATGTGATAAATAAATATTATTATAGAATAACTTGATTAAATGCCTGATGTGGTAAATCATAAAACCATTTATGTGCATATTATTTTAATCTTCTCATAAATAACCTTGTCAATAACCTATCATTAGACACACAGACCAAACATGTTGCTTGAAATACTCTCAAATGTTACTTGGGGTTCACCTTTTACATCATACAATGTAAGATTAGGTGCCACAAAACCAATTGGCAAAGGATATGCTGCTATATGTGGAGCTAATGGAGTATGCAACAAAGTCTATGAATGAAGTTACTAATTTGGTTTTGAAGCTCCTTATTTTGAATGTAAAACCTTAGTTTGAATCGAGTGAATATTGAGCATAAGGTATTGAATATCATGGGAAGAATAATTTGTGGTAACCAAAGTTGGTATCTAAAATTACTAAGTAGGAATTTCCATATTAATATTTTATAACCCATGAGTTTAACTGATAGTGAATGGTAGTACGAATGTTAGAATGAATGATGTGGAAAAGAGAAAAGTACATGGAATGGTAGAAGTATAAGATGTATTATCCATGCTTGAATTCATTATGAAAAAAACATTGAAAAAAATTATGATTATCATGAGGTTTTTCACAAATTCTCTTACAAAAAATGTTCATAACTTCCTCCTTGTTAAACTTTGGTATTTCATCACTTATAGGTTACAATGCATATTCATTTTGTTCATAAAAATTTTAATATATTGATACACCTTTGGTCTTATCCATGTTATGTGTGTTATCAAAAGTAATCTAAGTATGTTAAATTTGAATATGAATTAATCTAAAACTTTAACTAAGAGAGATTAAAAAAATTATAAGATTTCATAAGAAATGTAATAGTAACTTGGAATATTGGTTTTGGAAAATAATTTACCAAATATTAAATCATAATATAGTGATTAGAAATAATATAAATAATGAGAAAATCCCTAGGAATATCTTTGGTTAGGATTTTAACATATTCAATAAATAGATGGGTTTGTCAATATGTTTTATAAAAAGGTGGTAAATTAGAAAGAATGCTAGATCTTAATTACATAAAATGAATTAGGCTAAGCCAAGATGCAAAATATATGCATAAATTAAAAATTCACTTATTTGTAACTTAGTATGTCTTGAAAGATACTAAAATGATGAAATATAATAGGGGAATAAATTAAATCTAAAATTTGAATGCAAGACTATAACTAAGACCACAAAATAAGTTGTGTGATTGTGTTAGCTGAGTATTAGTTGAAAACAAGGCTTCCCTTGATCTCTAGACAAGGTTATTAGATTTGAATAGGGGAATGGTGTGTGCATACTTAGGAAGCATAAGTGTCATTTATGGGATATCTCTCTATAATGGATGTGTAAAATTCACTTCTACCTATGTGTTCTATTTGACTACATGCCAGCACTTGATTTCTTGTGAAAACCACTATTTTCATTCATCTTCACCAAAACCCTAGATTAATGACCAAGAAGAAAAATTCAATCTTGGGGTAAGAAGGGGTTAGTAGTTGAATTTTTTATTAGCTTCAACTCCCCATTTTTTGATCACTTAATATACATAAATACTAGAAATATGAATCGAACTTCATGCAATTTTCCAATGTTATAGTGTTGTGTGTTAAAGACTGGTGCAAAATTTTAAATTATGGTGCCATCCTAGTTTGACTAAGTAGTTCAATAATGACTTGTTTCCTTGGTGGAGTATGAAAAATTAGATCATGGATACTTAGGTTGTATTTAATTTTAATTGGGAAATATAGGTGTTTTCATCTCAATGTATATTTAGTTGTTGTAGTGTTTTTCCATATGTGAGCCTCATATGTGCAAATTGTACTGAAATATGGATTTAGAGTAATATTTTTTAAATTTGTTTGATGAGGCCTTCTTAAAAGTATTAAATGACTACTTACATGATTTTAAATTTTAGTAAGTAGTTGTTATACAATAGAAGGATGTAGCTGGTGGAACTAGATAATATTGGGTAACATGATTGTCCAAATAATGAGACCTTATGTAAAGGGAAAGGATAACTAAAATGAAGATTTAGATTAATCTGAAGGTGAGTTTAGGTTACTTAGGATTTTGTATAGGTATATTTTGACATCATTATTTTATTTTAAGAATGGATCAACCAAATAAAGATTAAAGGAAGGGCAATCAAGGAACACGAAATGAGGCATGAGCTCGGTGCATGTAAGGAATGGTCAAATGTGCATTATTTTAGAAATAAATGTTAATTTATGTCTCTACACATACCACATTGAACCAATTGAGTGATTGGTTCAATGTGGTGTTCAAATAGGGATAATTAATCTTATAATCAATAAATGTAATGATATAATGTACAATAAGGATCAATTGACCCCTTTAAGGTACAAAATTGAACTGATTGAGTGATGGTTAAAGATGGTAATAAAATAGGTCCAATAGAGACCTAATCTACTAGATGTGATAATCCAAAGTGGTTTAGGGCTCAATTGGCCTTATTTATATGCCACATTGAATAGATTTGTCAATTGGTTATTACAGCAAGAAAATAATCCCAATCAAATAATAATCCACCAAATTTGGAATATTGATTTAATTAGGAATTTATTATATGTTCATTAGCCTCATTTTTGCATCACATGAATTATTTTAATGCATTAGTAAAATGGGGAAAATTGATGCCAAAAAAACCAAATGTAATAATCCAATGTGGATTGAGGATTGATTGGACCCATTTCCATTCCACTTCAAACCAATCAATAAATTGGTTTAATGTGATGTGAAAACAAGGAAAATTGAGCATTAATCCACTGAATGTGACAATATAATTTCAATTGGTTATTGATTAGGTTATTTTGTTTAACACATTTAACCAATCAATTGATTGGTTTAATTTGGTGTGTTAACAAAAGCAATCAAGTGATATTCCATCAAATATGACAATCCAATGTGGATAAGGTCTTTATCACCCCCATTTATGCGCTAGATCGAACCATTTTATCAATCATTTTAATATGCTAAAGAAATTGGGATAATTGAGCCATATTCAATTATGTATGGTAATCTAATGTGGATGATTGCTTTCTCAGCCATGTGCGTGCATCACATTGAACTAATTTATTGATCAATTCAATGTGATGAAAAATGGCAATAATTGGGCCCTAATTAACTAATTATGATAATATAATATAGATTGGGACTCGATTATGGCTCGATTGAGAACATTTATCAACCACATCAATATATTCAATGTGGTAGGAAAATGGGTGAGACCAACTAAATGACATGCAACAACCTAATTTGGATTGGGGCTCCATTGGCTGCATTTTCTTACCACATTGAAAAAATAGAGTAATTGGTTTAACATGTTATGTAAACCATGCCAATCAAGTAAAAAACAACTGATAATGACAATATAATGCAAATTGGTGCTTGATTTCCCCCATTTGTGTATTACATTAAACCAACCAATTATATTATTGCATTTGGTTGTTTTGGCTCGATTGGCCCCATTTGCATACCAAATCAAACTAGTTTCTTGATTAGCTTAATGTGGTACATAAATGTGTCCAATAAATCCCCAATACATAGTTTATGCTTGCATTTGTTTGTTTTGAGCTTGATTGGCCTCGTTTACATACCACATCAAACCAATTAATTGATTGGTTTAATGTGGTACACAAATGGGGCCATTACAACCCAATCCAGATTAGATTTTTGCATTTGGTTTATTTGGGCTTGATTTTCCTTGTTTATGCACCGTACTAAAATAATTATCTGATTAGTTTAATTCACTTTATAAATGGGTCCATTCAAATCCCAATGTAAATTATGTTATTGTATTTTATTGTTTTGGACTGAATTGGCCCCATTTGTGTAACACATTAAACCGATTACTTGATTTGTTCAATTTATCATGCAAATGAACTATATTGATAGAAGGTCGCATTTGGTTTATTTTGATCACTTGGTCCAATTGGTGTGCCATATGGAAGCAATTCCTCATTATTTTTAATGTGGTACACAATTGAGGCCAATCTAGACCCAATTTAAATTAGATTCTTGAATTTGGTTGGTTTCAGCTTGATTGATCCTATTTTAATAACACATTGAATCAATTACTTGATATGTTCAATGTGGTCCGTAAATGGGGCCTCAAGTATTTAAAATGTTTTAAATACTTCAATATGCATGAAGATAGTTCTACATTCCTAAACTTAGAGTTATCTATATTTAACAAACAAGTTGTTAGAAAATAAGATCATATAAAAAACACAAAAAAAATAGAACACACACAGATTGCTACAGCAATCATGAAACAAGATTTTCTTGAATCTTTCTTGATCTTCTGATCTTTTTCTTGATCTTGTTCAAATTACAATATGCCTTTAGGGTCTTTAAATAGAATTGAAAACTAACAACAATTAGAAAATAAACTAAAGCTAACTCAAGATTAAAATTAGTATTTACATGCAAAAATAACTAATATCTAATTTTAAATTAACTAACTCATATCTAACTGATTGCTTACTAACTAATTGCTCAACTGTAGTTAACTAACTGATTGCTTGCATGAGGAGTGGAGGTGGGAGAAATTATCTCCAGTTTAATATTTAATTTCTAACACTCCCCCTTAATTTCTACCACTTACAATTTTAGCATTTATTATGCCTAAATTTGTTCACTAGCTTCAGCTAGGATGTTTTTCTGTTGCAGAATATACTGCCTCTCATGCGGAATACACTGCCTTGCGAAATACATCGCCTTATATGTGGAATACGCCACCTTGTCTTCATACAAGACAAATACAATTGCTCAATGAGCGTTCACTCAGCATTTAAGACTGAGGAGTAGCCTGTCGAAAGGCTATCAACGGACATGCTTATGTCCAACACTGCAAACTTCCTGCTTGCTTACATTTCTTTCACCCGACGCGTAACTGCTCAGGTTTTCTCCCAAAACTCTGCTGGGTTCTTTCCACGTTGGTTTAGATTTGCCAACGATCGGTCTGATCTTCAGAACCTTTGACAGTTTCACTCGCTGTTCAACACACACACGTTCACAACTTCACTCGCTGTGTAACACAAGCTCTGCTGAGCTCGTCTTTTCAAATACGAAAAACATACGCCTTGTAAAACTGAATACAGACAGCAAACAAGAAACAAATTAATAAACAAAAAAAAAACTTTCGACGCCTTTTATCTTTGACATTCGAATCAAGCTCTTCGGAGCAATCTTCTGTGTAATACGCCTCTAGCTTGGGCGTTCTTTCTCTGCAGTTTTTTTTTTTTTTTTTTTCTTCTTCACTTCGTGCCTCCTCGGCCTTGTCCAACAGGGCCCGAAATGGCAGCAGTCAAATGTCTTCACAAGAAATTGCGACTGCTGCGCTTTTCCTTTCACGGCTCTTTCTAACCTACGCTTCACTCTTGCGCTCCTCCTTTCTTGCTGGTCGCCTCTCTGCTGGCTCATTGCCGATGACTGTTTCACAGTACTGCTGCGTCCTTTAATTTTTTGCTGCTACGCTGTATTTCAATGATTTTTTTTTTTTTTTTTCAGTTTTGCTGCGCTCCAAACTGTTTGGCTTCTTCCTGCGCTTCTGCTGTGCGTCGCTCCTCTCAAGCTGACTCAGCTTTTCCACGAACAGGCAGTGTTTAGACTATAGCTTCCTCTTTTGTTGGCTCGAACGGCCTTGGCGCTGGTGCGTCTTTATTCAGTTTCAACTGGTTTAACGGTTGGCGCAAATCTCCTCAACTGGGTGGCTGTGTGAAATTCCCAGATTTAGATTTTATCAAAGAAACTAAACTTTCTGAAACGAAGCCTTCCTGCAAACTCCTCTTGACCGCTCTACAACTGTGCGAGGTCTGCCTGCGTTTCTCCCACGATCATGGATCCGCTACAGGAATTGCTTCCGTCCTGTTTAATAAAATTCTTGACAGCAGCGATCTTCAATGGCTGCGCTTGTTCTTTGACTGCTGCTGCGATCACCACCTTCTTGTTTTTTTTTTGTTACACGCACTTCTGCTGCGCGACTCTGATCAGTTTTGTCTTCCTTTTTTTTAAAAAAAAACTCTGCTCTCTTCCAGCGCGCTGTTGACTGCTCTCTTAGCTGGCTCCTGCTCTTCTTCTGACTGGTTGTTCAAACAAACTCCTATCTAACTGATTGTTAACTAACTCAATTCTAACTATCAGTTTACTAACTGATGCTTAACAGCTTGCATGCATGAGTGGAGGTGGGAGAAATTATCTCTAACTAACTTGAGTTTCTAACAGTTGTATTAGAAATTATGATATCAAGGCGTAGTTCGAATTCATACTATACATAAATGATAACAACGTTCGAGATGGAAGAAATGATTTAAATCTAACATACTCAGTTTCAATGCCAAGCTTGTATCAGTGGACGTATTTTGCTCTGTTATGTTCAATATACAGTATAGTCTATTATCACACCATCTACACATGGGCGGAAACTATGGCAGTCAATTCTGATTTCAACCGTTTAATATGCATCAATGTCTAAAAATGTTGCATTATCAACCGGCCTTCGCATCATTGTAGCCCTTGTTTAAGTAGAATTAATGGGCATGGCTCCATCCTGAATACATTAATTAGTATTTAGAATCTCATATACATCGATGAATGCCACCAATTTACATTCTTCACGAGCTTACAATGCACAATGATAGAATCCAAACTCTTGGCTTTTAATTCAAGGCCATACATGTCTACTCACATTGAAAAAGCCCAAGGAATCCACGAAATCTATGTTGTCATCATTGTTATTATCATAAAGAAACCATAGAAGTGACACTCCAAATCTTTAGTTCAAATGGTAAAACTCACCATGTTGTGCAGCACCTATGTAAGCAAACAAAAAGTGGAATGTAGATCATTGCATCAATGGATTGCAGTAACAATTGCAGTTATTGATTAACATAGTAGCGCATAATTTTATTTTAAAATTTTAAGATTTTGTACCCAATGCTTTTGTGAAATTTGAATTATCCAGCAATGGGTTTGCTACTTGGAGATATATCTATATTTAAAATTTAGCACCTGTGTATTTTATTCCAGAAATGATCAAATCATAGTAACAGATTGATTCCTTTCAATTCTACTTATTATGTTGAAGGTTCTCAGCAAATAGGTGACTCTAAAATGATTGATTAACATGTCAAATGTATTTGTCGTGCATCACCTCCATATTGACGATTTAAAAATGAATTCCAAACATTTAAAATGTCTTCTTAATATTTCACTTTTCAAAACCTTTCCTAGCGTTTGGTATATGTGAGAAATTGTATTACTCTTTACATCTATCTGATGAAAACCCCTTATAATGTCTTCAACATGTTGAAAATGTAATATTGTTTTGAAAAGAAATTTTAAGGTCTTCCTCTTACTACATGGTCACACAAACCATGCTGGTGGTACACACATATATCTTTGTATTCTACTTTTTGTCTATAATATCTATCTATTTGTGTTGATTGTTATAGTTAGCTTTAGTTAAAAATGTAATTGACTTGAAGATTTTTGTGCCTTATCCTGGTTACAATGTTAGCACTCGTATTTGCTATTATGAAATTAATGTCATTTCATCTCAGTATTTGTGTTGATTGGTATAATATTTGTGTTGATTTATACAATTAAATTGATTTTAGCATTTTTGTGGCTTCTGCTGATTTCAATATTAACACTTATGTTTGCTATTCCGGCTTTTGCTTTTCATCTCGCCCCAAATATGGTCGTGGTGTTCGTGGAGACCGTTTTGGAGAGGATCCTTATAACAGTCGATATGATGACAGCCACAATGGTGGTCGTTATGGTGAAAGGGACTGTGGTGTTCATAGTAGGGACTGCGATACCGGTAACAGTCGTGAACAATATAGTACCGATCGTTATCCATCTGATCGGTATGCGCATAATGGATATGGAAAAAACACAGGATATGACCTCTAATGTACTAGGGGATATTATCAATATGGCAGTAGTGGCAGTGGCGTTCTTGCACGTTAGTGAAAGACCAGTACCTGATGATCGTCCAAGTCGGGGCGAACCATCAACGACTTAATGTTTTTTGTGTTTATATTGTCTGGATGTTGCAGACGTAAGTTATAACGTACATTTTGTGTAATGTTAGGATGAAAAGATTGCAGGTGTTTCCGTTGTGCCATAAAATCACGTGAACATGTTTTCATGTTGAAACACAATCTCTTTAAATGCTGATAGGTGTTTATTTAAATAGAAGTTGGTACATGTAATCTACTTGAGCATGGTTTTGGACTAAATTTAACAGCGTCTCTCCATAGAAAAGATTGACAGTCGGTAGAAGAATATCATGTTTTGTAGTGCTTTGGTAATCATTTAAAATATTATTAGAAATGGTAGTGTTCAGAAAAACTTGTTAATGTTGTGTTGAATTTGTTAGATAATAGTTTCATTTGAGATAGTAACATCTTTAAGTTTTTACGAAACATATAATGTCATCTGGTAATTTTCATGTGCAGAGTTAATTTTTCTGATTCTACCCGATAGTCATTGATTTTAGAACCATATGCCTGAGACAATGCTTGTTTAGCTCCTGCAAAAAAATGGGAACTCGTACAAGCCCCGATATGCTTGCCATGAGTCAACCCAAAGCTCTATTTTACCACCATTCCGTGTTAGACTCTCACACATTCATTTCCTTGGTGAAACAATGAAATTCAAGATATGAGATCAAACTGGAAATTAAATTATTGTGCAAATTATCTCCGGGTAAGCTGAATAGAGTTATTTCCCCTGAACATCCTTCTCCAAGGCTGACCTTTTTATTTTCGTTAGTGCAAAGCTAATTTGGCCCCTAACACTTTATTACCCAACTAAAGGTCTCTAATTCTTATTCCCCGTGCTTGTTTTTGTCTACGCACGTACTTCCATTGAGAAGATGAATCTTAATACATCCCTTGCAATAAAAATGTCAGGATAATATTGTACATCTAATTAATAACGGCCGTAGGAAGTCGTAGGAAAAGAAATATAAACCAGAATTTCTTGAAGCACCGCCTTAATAAGCATAAATATTCGCGCTGAACTTAATCATTTTTTCTTCCGGTGAAAAGAGGAACACCTAAATACATACAGGAAAGATAACCCATAGGAATACCAAAGAATTTCCACACTTTAACATGTTATCTAATAGACACGTTTACAAAATACAATCTTGAATTTTGCAAATAAGACTTTCGAACAAAATCTGCCTCATAAAACCTTATAATATTCTTATAAGATTTCGCTTCCTTCAACTCTGTACATTCAAACAAAATAGTGGCATCAACAAACTTTTGAAAATTAAATGTGTCTCCAAGATAAGATCTAAATGCTTTAATCTTCTCTTTAGCCTTTGTTTCTGTTAAGGCTCTAGCCAAGGCCTTAACGTACTCAACCATACTTATAAATAAGTGTCAAGATAAAAGATTCCCGGGAACATTGAAAAAAATTATCAAACTTAACAAAAATTAATCTAATGACACAATTCATTACCCAATTTTTCCATTCATTACCCAAGTTTTCCATTTCTCTAGAAAACCGAGAACCTTGGGAATTAGCTCTTTCGTATTCTTTCCAAATGTCTAGATTGATAATCATCCCTAACGATTTTAATTATTATTTAAGTGAACATAAAATCTTATGTGTTGTAATTATCCCATCTAATATTCGACGCATTTTGAGAAACCCACCTTGCTCGGCATAAATTAAATTAGGTCAAACCACCTTCAACCTTTCCGCAATTGCGTTGGAAATAATTTTGTAAACAATATTGCAGTGAGATTGGTAAAATTTATCAAACGTACTGAGATTTGCTTTTTTCAGAACAAGAGTTATGAATGTAAAATTCAAATCCTTAAAGACTTTCCTAGACCCAAAATTCATTCACAACATTGAAAAAGGATTGCAGAAGGAAATTGGGAATCTAAATGGACTAGGCGCTCTATCTCCCTTAATTTGATGAACTTATCTTCTATTTTACTCTTTTGAATTTTGATGAAGAAAAAGAGGTCAAATTTATGGAGGTTATAATATTTGATCCGTAAATTCTTTTTGAGCCCATTTATGCGTCAAAATGACAGTCATGTAAATTTTGATGTATCCATAATTTGTTCTGTTAGATTATGTATGTTTTTTATAATTTTCAGATACCATACGTGACCCTCTATGGATCTGAAATTGCAGTTTAATATTATTTTTTATTATTTTCTTATTTTAGGAGTTGTATATTTTTGTAACCAGACATGAACATTAGTTGAAATTCATCTAGTAGGTTAATTTTAGTGTTTAGTTTATTTTTAAATATTTTTAGAGATTTATGCATTTGCATGTAAAACTTACTAAAAATAGCAACAAATAAAAATATCAAGTTGGATTTTATTTATGTTTAGAGTTTCAGATTTCGCATGTCAACTTTAATTCTTAGTTAAATCCTATTTATGTATGGTTTATAATTATTTGAATTATTTAATACAAATCAATATTGGTTATTATTTCAAAATCTTTATCTATTAGTATTTTCTTAGTAATAAATAAAATTACAATCAAGTATAGATTTCATATACCTCATTTAGATGATATAATGATGCAGGGGCATCATTTTGTTTTAAATATATGTATTTTTTTTGTTTTGTTTTTGGCACAGCCGGCCACCTAATTGTAGCTCATTTCATGAGAAATATAATGAGATAAATGAAAAAGGGTAAACAGAGTGGGAGTTTTTGAACTCAAAAAATGGTAGGTGGAGGAATTTATGAATATTTTTGAACATTACAACAACTTTAGGTGGAATTTTTTTGGGGGGACTTCTAGATTTTTGGCAGTTTTAAGAGAAGAATAAAGAGCAAAAAAAGAGAGGAGAGAAGAAAAATAGAATAAGGGTAAGAAGAAAGTCCTAGAACAAAATAGAGTAAGAAGAAAGGTTTAGAACAACAACAAGTATATAAGGATAAATGAGACAGAGGGAGCATAGAAGAGCAGTTGAGGTAGAAAAACATAGAGGATAGTAGTATACATGTAACAAAAAATAAGGAAGGAAATAGAATAATAGAGAGAGCTCTATTTTGCAAACATCTTTACAACTGTATGTAAGAGAACGTAAACCACTATATTTTGAATATAATATAGTACTATCATCTTAATAGTTGTTGTCTCTTTATCTCTGCTTATGAGTATTAAATGTGTAGAATTTTTTGTTCTACAAGTTAGATATTTGAATTACAAGTTTAAAGTCCTTTAGGTTATTGAAAATTATAGATAGTCACCTACAACTAGCACTATAGGTACATGTAGTAACCTATAACCAATGTTGCAGGTACCCATAGCAACCTATAGCCATTGTTGTAGGTACTTATAGTAACATCTTTTTTTGGCAGTAACTTAATATGTCTCTGCTATTTTTTTCCTCTTAAGCTAATTATTAGACCTAAAACATTCATGTACGCCTCTGTAAAGGTTGTGTGAGGTTGCTTAAAGCAATACAATCCCTCTTTTCCCTCTTATTTGCTCATTTTAATGGGTTTAAGGTGTCTACAAGGGGCTGGGTGCCATCACCATGGTATCAAAGCATAAGTACAACTCTAAGAAGAAGGATAGTGAGTTGAGATTGGGGTTGGAAGAATCCTTATGAGTTGGAACTATGGGTGTGTCCCTAGAGCAAGGGATATTATAGCTAAAAGACTATAGTAAGAAGGAAAAGGAAAATAAGGTGAGTTAGAGTAATGAGATACCACCAAGGAGAAGGATGGTAGAGATTGTAATTACAAAAATAGTGGGAAGAATATATGAGGTGTTCAAAACCCTAAGGGGAATGTAGGAAAGAATGAATGCAATAGAAGGTGGAATGAGAAGAGGTACATCACATGAATAAAGTGATAGTGAAGATGATGAAAGAGGAATAGAGATGACTGGACAAGAAGGTGAAGACACACACACACACACACACACACACACACATGCAAGTGAAAGAAGGCTTATAAGATCTATTTTTAACATTAGAAAATAAACAAGGGTAAAATTACCAAGATTCTCAAAAATATTAGAACTAGATGAACTAATTGATTGGATAACATAGATAGAAAAATACTTCAAGTATGATGAAGTATAGGACCCAAAAAGAGCGAATGTTTCTTAAATAAGGTTAAAAGATCATGCACTACTCTAGTGAAACAAGTTGCAGGCTAAAAGAAGAAGAAATGATAGAGATAAGATAACTGAGTGGAATCAAATGGTGAGTAAGATGAAGGTTAAATTCCTACCTGGTGATTATCATCTTGAACTTCTCAAAAGATTGTAGAATTTAAAGAAAAGGGAGTTGATTGTGAAGGCCTATATCGAGGATTTTTATAAGATTTCCATTAGATCTAGTCATAATGAATTGCATGATGAAAAAGTAATAAAGTATGTTAATGGATTGAGATTGAACATTCAACATGAACTAAGTATGATAAGGATATGAAATGTGGAAGAATCATACCAATATGCTTTAAAGGCTAAATATAAATTATCAAGGAAGAAAGGAATAAATAAAGGTAGAGGTGGAATCAATAAAGGTAAAATGTAGCAATAAAAAAATAACAGACATGATAAGGAGGCCAGCCCATCAAAAAGTCAAAAGGAAAAAGATGAGACAAGTTCAAAGCCATACCCCATGAGAGGTAGAGGTGGATATGGAAGAAGCCAAGTTAGAGGCTTCTAAGGAACATGTTTTAACTATGGACAATCAAGCCATAGATTTTACGGATTCCCACAATGCAAATCGAAAGGATCAAAGAGAACATGGATGGTAAGTGCACATATAGTAAAGGGGGATAGTGAATTTGCAGGGTTTGTTAGTCAACCAAATGAACCTGAGAAAGGAGAAATACTTATGATGAAGAGGACATTACTGAAACAAAACAAGAAAGAAGATGAACCTATCTAAAGGAAAAATTTATTTATAACAATATGTAAATCAAGTAGAAAATGCTAAAAAATCATAATATATATTGGCATCACTGATAACTTATTTTCAATTAAAATGGTGGATAAGCTGAGGTTAAAAAGGACAACTCACCCTACCCATTACAAGGTGTCATGGTTACAAAAAAGGCACCATGTCTTGGTTAATCAACAATGCCTTGTGAATTTTTTAATAAGCACATATGAAGATGAGGTGTGGTGTGATATCATGCCCATGGATGTATGATACTTAATCTTAGGGAGGCCATGGTAGTTTGATAGAAAGGTAGCTCATAATGGAAGAGTAAACAATTACACATTGGAGAAAAATGGAAGAAAACACACTCTCACACCATTGGCAACCAAGGAAGAAGAGGTAGAAGGTGGTTCAAGAGCACTACTAGTGGTAGGGAAGCAATTTTTGAAAGATATTAAAGGGGAAGGATTGTGTTTTGTAATAGTTCCAAAGGACATATAGGTAGATGAAGTAGAGGACAATAGTGACAAGCCTTTAGAAGTAAAGGAACTACATGAAGAGTTTGATGAAATTGTGTTCAAGGATTTATCGAAAGGATTGCCACCTATGAGGAGCATCAACCATCATATTGATTTGATTCCAAGGTAAATTTTACCCAACGTGTCAACATATAAGTTGACACAGTAGAAAATAAAGAGGTGAACAAACAAGTGTAGAAGCTATTAGAAATAGGTCTAATTAAAGAAAGCCTTAGCCCATGCATAATAACGGCTATATTAGCATTAAATAAGGATGGTGAATAGAGGATGTGCACAAACTCAATATCCATCAATAAAATAACCACAAGGAATCATTTTCATTTACCAAGAATGGATGATCTCATGGACTATTTGGCAAAGGCTAGATATTTTACAAAAATTTATTTAAAGAGTGGATATAACCAAATTAGGATATGAGAGGGTGATGAGTGGAAGATTACTTTTAAGACCAAAGAGGGCATATATGAATAGTTAGTAATTCCCTTTGGGTTAAAAAATACACCCAACACATTTATGAGGTTAATGAATGAAGTGTTGAAACCATTTTAAAGAAAGTTTGTGATTGTTTATCTTGATGATATTCTAATTTTTATAAATAACAAAGAACATGATTTATTGCATATTAGACAAGTCTTACAAAAGCTCAAGGAAGAAATTTTATTCGTTAATTTGAAAAAGTGTTCTTTTATGAAAGATAAATTGGTTTATTTGGGATATGTTATCTCTCAACAAGGGATTCAGATGGATCCTAAACAGTTACATGCTATCATTAAATGGACAACACCTAGGAGTGTACATGATGTTAGAAGTTTCCATGGTTTAGTAAGTTTCTATCACAAGTTTAATCAAAATTTTAGTGGTATATGTGCACCCATAACTAAAACTATATGGTGAGATAAGAAAGAGTTTAAGTAGACAGCAGTAGCAAATAAATGTTTTGATATTTTGAATAAGAAAGTAATCAAAGAACCATTATTAGCATTACCTGATTTTGAAAAAGTGTTTCATGTGGATTTTCATGCAAGTGGGACAGCCATAGGAGCAATTTTAAGCCAAGAGGGTAGACCTATTGCATACTTTAGTGAGAAGCTTAAAGATGCCAAGAAGAGGTATTCAGTTTATAACCAAGAATTTTATGCCATTGTAAAAGCTTTAAAGAAGTGGCATCATTATTTGCTTCCAAAATAGTTTATTCTCTACACAGATCATCATGCTTTGTAATTTATTAATAGTCAAACTAAGTTGAACCAAAGATATATGAAGTGGGTTGAATTCCTACAAGGATATACTTTTGTTCTAAAGCATAGAAGTGGGAGTTCAAATAAAGTAGCAGATGTATTAAGTAGAAGAGAAACATTATTGATTGAAATGAGGGATGTCATAGTTAGATTTGATGCTATGAAAGAGATTTAAAATGATGATTTGGACTTTAAGGATGCATGGACAACATGTACATAGCCTACTTGTGTGGATAGGACACCTTGGATGGATTATTTATACAAGATGGACTATTTTTCAAAGGAGAACAACTTTTCATACCATAAGGATCAATCAGGTAGAATTTAGTAAGAGAAAGTCATTGTGGTGGATTAGCTGGACATTTTGGACCTGATAAAACAATGGCACAGCTTAGTGAAAGATATTTTTGGGCAAAGATGAGGACAAAAATCATAAAATTTGTTCAAGAATGTCAAATTTGTCAGTATTAAAAAGGAAGGAATCAAAATATAGGCCTATATCAACCATTATGCATATCAAATAATCCATGGGAAGATGTGAGCATGTATTTTATGCTTGGACTTCCAAGGACAGAATGAGGTAACGATTCTATTTTTGTGTTTGTTGATAGATTTTCCAAAATGGCTCACTTTATAACATGTAAGAAGATAGACAATGTAACATATGTGGCTAATTTGTTCTTTACGAAGGTTGTTAGATTAGATGGTTTGACAAGAAGTATAGTTTTAGACCATGATACCAATTTTGTAGAACATTTTTTAAGGACACTTTTGATGAAATTAGGGACTGATTTAAATTTTAGTTCTACATATCATCCTAAAATAGATGGACAAACTAAATTTGTTAATCAAAGCTTAGGAAATTCGTTAATATGTTTATTTGGTGACAAGCCTAAGCAATGGGATTTGATATTGCCTCAAGATGAGTTTGCATACAATGACTCGATTAATAAAATCGCAGGTAGAACCCCATTTTAGATTATTTATGGGCATAGTTCTAGAGGTATTTTAGAATTAAGAAAGCTTGTAAATATTGAGGGATATATGAGAAGTGTTGAAGGACAGGAGTTTACCAAATATATGCATTATTTGCATCAACAAGTGAGAGAAAAACTCATTTGGATTAGCTAACAATATAAATAGAAAGTTGATTTGAAGAGGAGGGAAAAGAATTTTGAAGTGGGAGATATGGTATTAGCACATCTATGGAAGGAAATATTTCGCAACTATGCCTACAACAAACTTAACTAGAAGAATATTGGACCATATAAGGTCATTAAGAAGTTTTCACTGAATGCCTATGTGTTGGAGCTACCTGAAGGTTTGGAAATATCTCAAATTTTTAATGTTTCTAATTCATACTTATCATGATGGAGAGGCATCACAGCTGGAAGAAGAAGAGAAGACATTACCAAAAAAATGGAAGGAGTAGCTACCTATGTAAGCACAAGAGGAGATTGAAGATATTTTGGATTCAAGAGTAATTAGGAAGACAAGGGGAAAAGAGTAGAATGAATATTTAGTGAAATGGAAGGGTAAACCAATCGAGGATGTAACATGGTTAAGCCCAATAGAGATGGAATCACTCTAGTTAGCACAAGATGATGGATTTGTTGACCTACATAAATTGGACCCTTAACTCGTAGCAACATAGAGTTATACACAGTGAGTAGGGGCTCACAAGACTTTCTATCCTAGTAGTTTGATGAAAGGGCATCATTTTGTTTTAAATAACTTTTTAAATTTTTCATCAGCTAATGCCATGTGAATGGGTTTAAGGAGTTATATTTTAAAATTTGTATTTTTTTGAATTATTTTGGGATAGTCAACCACCTAACCGTAGCTCATTTAATGAGAAACATAGTGCAAGAAATGAAAAAGTGCAAATGGAGTGGGAGTTTTTTAACTCAAAAAGTAGTAGGTGGAAGAACTTATGAATGGTTTTGAATGTTGGAATATCTTTGTGTGATTTTTTTTTTGGCGGGGGGAGGGGGGGACTTCTAGATTTTTTGTAGTTTTAAGAGAAGAATAGAGAGAAAAAAAGAGAGGAGAGAATAACATAACAAAAGAGTAGCAAGAATAAAGGTCCAAAACAAAATATAGTAAGAAGAAAGGTTTAGAACAACAACAATCATACAATAAAAAATAAGATAGAGGGAGCAAAGAAGAGTAGCTAAGACAAAAGACAAAGAGGACAGTAGTATACATATGGCAGACAAGAAGCAAAGAAGTGGAATAGCAAAGGGAGCTCTATTTTGCAAACATTTTTGCAATTGTATATAAGAGAGAGTAAACCACTATATTTTTAATGTAATATAGTACTATTATCATAATAGGAATTGTATCTTTGTCTATACTTGTGAGTGTTAAACATGTGGAAATTTTTATTATGAATGTTGGAGTTTTGATTTGCAAGTTTAAAGTTATTTAGGTTGCTAAAAATTATGTATAGTCACCAATAGCCAGTGTTGTAGGTACCCATAGCAACCTATATCTAGTACTACAGGTACCCATAGCAACTTACAACTATTGCTTCAAGTATCCATAACAATAGCCTATTTTTGGTATTAATTTAGTGTATCTCTACAAGTGTTTTTTACCTCTTAAGCTAATTATTAGACATAAAACATATGTGTAGACCTCTATAAAGGCTGTGTGTGGTTATTTACAGCAATACAACCCCTCCTTTTCCACTTGTTTGATCATTTTATTGGGTTTTTAGGTGTCTATAACGGGGTGGGTACCATCATTTATTGAATGTTTTTACAAGAGAAAAATATTTTACTAATATTTATCTAAGGAGTGGTTACAATCAAATTCAAATTTATGAAAAAGGTGAGTGGAAAACAACATTAAAGATTAGACATGGCTTATATGAGTGGATGGTGTTGCCATTTAGATTATCTAATGTACCCATCACATTTATGAGGGTGATGAACATAGTGCTATGAGAATATAATGGTAAGTTTTTGGTGGTTTATTTTGATGATTTTTAATATTTAGTAAGACTAGAGAAGAGCACTTGCAACATTTGAGAATGATATTAAAATTTATAATAAAATAGAATCTCTATGTGAACTCAAATAAGTGCAAGTTTATACGTAAGAAATTGGTATTTTATTATCTTGATAATATTTAAGTTCATTATTTGGTATTAGAGGAAGTTTAAATCTTGGAGGTACAAGAGATGGTGAGAGGATGAAGAGGAATCCCACAGATGAACTGGATTATATAAGAGCTACAGAGGCAAGTAGAATAATAAACTGAGATTGTTGCAAATAAAAGACAAAGGAGACAATACGATGATATAAAGGATGATATTTATCATGAATAAGACATTTTATAAGAGGATCATCAATAAATAAAAAAATCAATGGAAGAGAGAATGGTTAGAGATTTATAAAGAAGGAACAAAGAAATAAAGACTAACATTCAAGATTACGGAGGAAGTTTAAAACTAGAATATTTGATAGATTGGATGAATAGCATGGATATGTTTTTTGAATGGAAAAATATGGAAATATATAATAAATTAAATTCTACATGCATGAAATTGAAGGGTCATGTAATGATTTGGTGGGATCACCTGCAGAAAGAAAGATAGATAAAAGGTAAAGAGAAGATCAACTCATAAAAAATGATAGAGAAGAAGCTAAGGGAATTTAATTTTGTTTTGTATTATGTAAAAAACCTATACAAAATAATATAAAACTCAAGGTAGAAGGATCATAGTATGATAAATTATACAGATGAGTTTTACAAGATTTACATACAAGTGGAGCATGATGAGACAAAAGAGTAGATAGTTATAAGTTATCTAAATGGTTTGAATTTTTCTATTCAATATGAGATAATCATGAATATAATAATTTACATAGAGGAATATTATTAATTAGCTTTGAAGGTAGAAGAAAAAAATAGCTGAAAATTTAGAAGAAAATCTACTAGGCCAAGAAGAGGACAATCCCCTCCAATAATAGAAGGATTTAGACTTAATAGAAACTGAGATGGGTTTAACACCACTATAGGAGAGTAATCACATGGTGTAGAAAGATAAAATAATAATAGATAAGGGTTTCAATACTAACAAAGGGGAAGATGATTTTAGAGAGGATGAAGTTATGGTGGTAGTACAAGATGGTTTCCAAATTAGCATGAATCTTATGTTTGTTATAGGTGTGGAAAATAAGGCCATAGATCATTTAAGTATCAACACTACGAGATCAAGAAAGGAGACAAGAGGATTGCCCAAGAGTGAATTTAATTATAGTTAAAACATAAGGGTAAAATTCTAAAGTTGTAGTAGTAGATATTCAACAAAATCTCATGATGAGAAGAATAATGATTACTCTAAATAAATAGCATGTACATAATTAAAAAGGTTGTGGTACATGGTTGCAAACAAATATATTTCAAATAAGGTGTATTTCAAGAAGTAGGACATTAAAAGTAAGTATAGATGGTGGTAGTTTTAAACATATATTTTAAAATGACATGAATAAGAAACTAGGTTTGTAGCGTAAAAAATATACTTATCCTTATAGGATTTCATGGTTTAAAAAAGGGAATGAAGTTATAGTAGAAAAAAAAATTAATCAATTTTTATATAGGTAAAAGTCACAAGGATGAAATATGGTGTGATGTCATACCAATGGATGCATGCCATGTGTTATTAGGAAGGCCATAGTAATTTGATAGGAATGTAATTCATGATAGAGAAAAGATAACATATAGTTTATGGAATGGTGGCATGAAGGTAGTTGTATTACCTCTTAGGCTAAAATCATGTCGACTATAAAGGAATTTATCAAAGACATGAAGATAATACATTTTTGTTAAACATTAGTAGTAAATAAAAAACACACATAAGTGGTACAGATACTAGAAAAAATGTTAATAGTGTTTAAATAATATGCATATGTTATACATGATGACTTACTAGATGGTTTACTTCCAAATATAGATATTTATCATTGTATTGATTCAATTCTAAGTTCAACTTTACCCAATCAATAAGCTTATATGATGAGTCCAAAAAAACATGTATAATTGCATAAATAGATTACTAAATTGGTGTCAAAGGGTGTAGTAAGGGAGATCATGAGTCCATATGCAAACATCAGCATTGCTAACTTTAAATAAATATGGAGGGTGGAGGATGTATGTGGATAGAATAGTAAACAATACAATTATAATCAAGTATAGATTTCATATACCTCATTTAGATGATATGATGGATGTTATTGTATTTGTAAATTATTTTACAAAGATCAATCTAAGGTATGGTTACTATCAGATTTGAATTCTTGAAAGAGATGAGTGAAAAAAATATTCAAGAGTAGGGATGACTTATATGAGTGGATGGTGATGCCTTTTGAATTATCTAATACACCCAACACATTTATGAGGATGATGAAAATAATGCTATGAGAATATAGTGGTAAGTTTTTGGTGGTTTAATTTAATGATATTTTAATATGAATAATACTAAATAATATCACATCATCATTTGATAATGGTATTAGAATTGTTAATAAAAGAGAAGCTCTATGCGAATTTGAAAAAGTGCAGGTTTATATAGAGTAGTTGGTATTTTTAGGATTTTTAGTTTTAGGAGCTGATGTAAGAATGGATGAATAAAAACTAAAGGCAATTGTTGAAGGCCCTATTCCAAATAGAATCATATAAGTAGAAAGTTTATATGGTTTCACAACCTTTTACATAAAGTTCAATAAAACATTTAGTTGTCTTGTTTCACCAATGACAAATTGTATGAGAGGGAATATTTTGCATGGACAAGGGTATCAATACAAATCTTTTTGTTATTGAAGAAAATAAATATAAAAAAGAGTATTTTAGCATTACCATATTTTATCAAAGTGTTTGAAGTTAATTATGATGCTTTGTTTGTGGGAATTGGTGTTGTCTTTGTTGGTGTAGTTTTTTTCGATTATATAGTTTTCTTACACATATATATTAAGTTTGTTCATTTGTAATAGGTCACTTTAGTTTAATAATGATATCATTAGATTCACATACACATGCTTATTTATATTCAACATGGTTGCACTATTAATTTGAAAACTAATGTTGACATATGGGGTTCAACATGTTAAACATATTACTAAGTTGTGTTCTCATTGCCAAATGGATGTGTCTTAATACCTATTCTCTACCTATATGAGGAAATATACTCTAAATCAATCATAGTGCATTGTGCTGAGTATTACAAAATGGCAATTTGTCTAGTGTGGAGTTCAATGGGTTATTTTGCTCTTAGGGTATTTATTATTTATGGTAGAGAGCTTGTGAAGACTTTGAGATTGGGTGTGTTCCAAAAATAGTTTTAATATTTTTATAGAAACATTCTTTGTTAATACATGTTATTTTATATTTTACTCTCATTGTGATTTATTACTTCAACAAATTTGTGTGTTCAATCTTCTAGAATTCGATCTTGGACATATCATACATAGATAATTCTAATAGTGTTGAGTCAAAAAGGGAAGGCAATAGAAATTTCAATAAGAAGTTTAATGATGTAATAATAAAGTATTATACTTCTGATGATGAATTTTATGTCATTATATAAGCTTTAGAGAATTAGAGTCATTACTTGGTGCCTAAGGAGTCTATCCTATTTATTGATCATGAGGCCTTGATGTATGTGAAATTGAAAAAGATGTTACATAATAGGTGTGAAAAGATGATGTATTTATTATATATTTATATTTTTATGTTAAATCACAAATCAAAAAAAGAGAATCAGGTAGCTGATGGTTTGAGTGGGTGAGTGGGGTTGATAACTACTATGGTGAGTGAAGTAGTTGTATTTGAATTTATAAGACAAGAATTTGATACTTATCCATATTTTTTAAAGATATTTGAGCAATGCAGGAATCCATTGACAGGTGATACACATAATGTTTATGATTAGTATCTTTTGTATGATGGTTATATCTTCAAAAGAAAATAATTATTTATTCTAATTGGGTCTTTAAGATATAATATAATAATAAAATTACACTATAGTGATTTGGATGGACATTTTAGTAAGATAAAGACAATAAATTTGGTAAACAAGAATTAATTTTGGCTAAATATGAAGAAAAATATTATAAGATATGTTTCCATGTGAAAGATATTCTAGGTTGTAAAAGAACATGCAAAAAATAACGGGATTTATAGGTATTACCGGTTCCAAGGTGACCATAGACATATTTGAGTATATATTTTGTGTTAGAATTACTAAAAACTTAGAGAGGTAACGATTCAATTTTTTTTGTAAGATAAGAATACTAATGATCCCACAAGAGTTGTAAAAATATATTTTAATGATATTAAGATATTATATGGTTTTTCAAAAACCATTACATCAGATAGGGACATGAAATGTATAATTCATTTTTAAAGGATTTTATGGAAGAAGACGAGGACTAAGCTATAACATTGTATTTCATACCACCCCCAAATAGATGGATAGAGAGAAGTTGTAAATAGGATCTTGGAATATTGGTTAAGATGCATAGTTGGATAAAATCCCAAGTAATGGGACATGGATTTACCACAATCTAAGTTATCTTATAATATTTTATTGAATAGATCAATAGTTAAATCAAAATTTAAGATCATTTATTGGGGAAATATTATAAGTATTTTAGATCTAGGATAGTTACCAATTCAACAATGAGTTAGTGATGATGCAAAAGCATTTGCAGAAAATATACAAAAGTTACAAGAAGTAGGAAGAAATTTAAATGAAAGTTATGAGAAGTATAAAATAGTAGTAGATGTAAAAAAGAGGTCGTAAATATTTTAATAAGGAGATTGAATGATGGTTTGTTTTAGGAAAGAGATATTTATGAAAGACACAAATAACAAGTTGAAGTACAAGAAAATTGGACCATGCAGAATTGTGAAGAGAAATAATGATAATGCTTATGAGTTGAGTTTACAATAAAATTTTGATATCTCTCTTGTATTTAATGTTTAATATTTATATGATTTCCATGGAGAATATGGTGAAGGTGAAAAAGATGAAGAATTAAATTGGCAAGTACAGGTGCCAAAGAAGAAGAAAGAAAAAATAGTGCAGGTTCTAGATAAGAAGACAATAAAACCAAAGCAATGAAGTTATGATAGGTAATTTGTACAATGGAAAGGATTAAACTAGGAAGACAACACTTGCATGATAAAATGAGAATTCAAGAATATTGGTAAGAAAAAATGGCAATCGTAAAATTATATAAACCCATAGGAGAAGTTATTTTCAACCAAAGGAGAGTTATGTAGAAAAAGATGCCAAACTTTTAAAGGCCATAAATTTTGATCCATACCTTTGTTTGAGTCCATATTTGTGCCAAAATGATTGTCTCAAAATTTTTTGTGGTGTTTTCTTTATTGTTGGAGTTTCTTAGAGTTTTTCACACTTACATGTGAAACCTACTAAAAATAATAGTTGATAAAAATAGCAGGTTGAATTTTATTTATTTTTAGAGTTGTGAATTTTGCATGTCAAATCTAATTCTTAGTTGAAATGTATTTATTCATGGTTTTCAATTATTTGAATTATTTAATATGAATCAATACTAGCTATTTTCTATAATCTTTACATACCTTCATTATTCTTCTCATATATCACCTAAATAATTCATGATGATAAATTATCCATCCTCTTTTGTTTCCATGACATATCCTCTCTAAGATGTTCTTTGAATAAAACTATTATTTCTTCCTATTCTTATTTAGGTTTGGATAATAGAAGACCATTACACCCTCTTATCTTGTAAATATTTTTCATATGCATTCCATTAACTTTAGATTAATGGAAATTTTTTGGTCTTATATAATGAGGACAAATTTTATTATTAATAGTATAATATATGGGATATTTGACCAAAAATCCATCCAATTATGCTACTCTAAGGTCTTGAACATATAATGATGAGGATCAAAAAGAATACAAAAACTAGATGATAATTGAATAGAAACTACTTGTAAAAATAAATGAAAAATCATAGGGAAAGCTATGAACTAGGGCCCACATATTTACAACCTATATTCAAATGTAAAAAATTAAAGGATTTATTTTGGTTGTAGTATATGTTTATCCAATCACATTTATCAATTAATATTTTAATAAGTCAACTCTTAAACTCATCATTTCTTACTTTATTATGTAAACTTTTTTATTTTGATTTGTATATATGTTTTTGCTTGGGTACTAGATGTTGGGTATTATATTATTCATGTATATAGTATAAATTTTTATGTCCATAGCGAGTATATATTTTGATTCAACCATTATTTTATTTGAACTATATCATCAATCATTTTAGTATGATGATAAGTTAATTTAGTTCTAGAAATATTGTAACGGAGTTATTCTATAGGGTACTTAGATATGAAATTATGCTACCACTTATAAGGGATCTAGGGAACATGGAGATAGTCAATTATACCTATGCCAAAGCCTTGAAATATGAACAAATTCAACATGAAACAATATAAATAATTGAAGGAAAGGAATTTTTTTAATCCAAAAGATATAAAATATCAAGATAAAAAATTGAAACATAGTTATCCCAAAAACATTGTGATTGATCTAAAACATGTTTTATAAAGATTAACTTTAAGTATTAACTACAAACCATCAAAAAATCCTCAATATATCACTATATTACCTTGTGAATTGGATGAGAATGAATTTATGGCGACAACATAAACTTGGCATCATAGCTGACATGGATCTGATAATGAAAGGTAATATTTATATCATTAATGTAAACCAAGAAAATTTTACTTTCAAAACTAGGATGGCTTTAAAACATTTGAGGGAAACCCTAAAGCATTGATAAAAATAATTTAATGATGAATGGAAAAGGGCATTAGAAAATGACAAGGAGACTTTATTAATAAAATGTAAATACCAAATCAAGCACTCTTAAAAGCTATGCAATATAAAAAATAGAGAATCATATTATTCATATGACATATTTTTTATTTCCTTGCTTTTGAATGAAGCAGTAGTAAAAATGAAGTGATCTAAAAAATAAAGAATAATATTATCCATATAACATTTTTTGTTTTGCTAAGGTAACTTGGATATTGTCATAGAGAGAAAAAATATGAACCACACAAGAAAAACCTTCCAATGTACCAAAATAAATGTGAACCTAATTCAAATACATCAAACAATTTTTAAAAAATGTTAAATGTTAGTTAGGGATTGAAAGCATAGACCAAGTTTAGCAAACCCATGAAATAGAAAATAAAACTCACTTACCAAAGGCCTGAAAACCAAAATCAAAATAATGAGGAAATAAATTGATGAACATATAAACATTATTTATTTCTCAATGGAAAAGTATGTATTTAAAAATACCCTCAACTATACCAAACCAATAAAATACAATTGAAAACATAGGCTCAAACAAGGAAAAATATCGACCCTTAAAAAGATAAGTTCTTCTATCTATTCTATTTCAATGATGTCAACCTTAGATGGCAAGCTACTACCATCATGAAGTCATTCACTTCTTCTAGTAAACATCCACCTCAGGTTTTCTTACATCCCTTGTCCATGAAAATCATAATAAAGAGGGGGAGAAAATAGACAATCCTATTTTAGCTCTAATCCCATCCTGGCCACAAGAAATTCCAAGCTCTTCTGGAGTTTGAGAATGCCATCTATAATAACATGATTATGGTCAGTTGATTTGACACCCATAGTGTGAATTAGTGTTTCTAAGGATAGATGTTCCTAATGGATAGTAAAATATCCCACAACATTTCATGAAATGTTACCCTAAATAATTTCCTATGTGGTGTAAAAAACATTCCTACTACACACAGACTACTTTGGGTCAACCATGAAGGATTTTAGGACTTTAAAAATTTCATGTTATTCAACATCATAAATTATAGCCACAACATGCCACATTTCTATTAGCCACACATGAATAAAAAGATTCCTAAATTTCTTATTAATATTCTTACCAAAATGAGGAGAGGAAAAATCCCCAATCATCCAAACCAAGTAGACCACCCTCCATCTAGAACGTGTCTTAGGGTGAGCCACAGGCTCCTCCTTGACACCCTTCCATCTATCCATATCTTCCACTAGTAAAAACATGAATGCAATCTAAAAAATGAAAGAAATCTAGGCTAGAGATGGCTTCTAGGTTTCAAAAACAAAATGCATTAAAACATCCTCCCTCATTATTACACTAATTAAATGCATAAGGGACTCAAAAACATTAGCATGAGACATCTCTTAAAATAAATTCCACATGAACAAAAATGACATCACAGTTTTTAAGATGAGAAAGTTACCTTTGATCTTTATCTAATTTGACATCCCGAGTTAATAAATTTTTTAAATTATTAGGATAAGGGGGACCCTACTTCACTTATCCAACCTTTTAGATAGCTAGGAGATTAATGCCTACATTTGCAGTCAAATATATGGTAGTTTTACCTTTATGTTTTGTGTGATTAAATTACAAGTGATCAAAAGAGCCTCTCACATGATTTATTTTATCGTATATAATCTATATTTTCCCCATTTTGGCCTTTCGTAACATCATAGCATTGATGATGCCTTTTGAATCACCTTTGACTATCATATTTACCTAGTCATGATTAAGGGAAATTTTAATGCCTTTGAAAAATTTAATACTCTAATATCATGAAAAACATTATGAATGTGTTGACCATCATGATCCATGTAAACACCACCACTAGAATCCAACCCTGTAATTTGTTTCAAGTCCCCACCAAAATTTAGATTTATCTTCTCATAAGCAGGGGGTCTCCAATAGTGATTGGGGATATTCCTATTTGACCTGGCTAAAAAATATGCTTATCACAAGAACATGAATCATATCATTTCAAGATCCATCCATCCTAAATTTGAGTATTGTAGAGTCCTCTGAATCCCCACACTAAATTAATTTTATTCACTAATTTCCTTATTACATTCCAAATTGACCTCTCAGATTGAGAAGAATTAATTAAAATTATCCTATTCTTTTCAAACCAAATATTTTAAAATTTAATAAAATTGGAAAGTTCCCAAATCATTTTAAAATAAGGAGGAATCAGTGTAAGCTTCCATTGAGATAACAAAAAACTCCAAGATTTTTTGGAAAATAAATATGAAAAGTGAAACTATTTAGAAACAAACCCAAAATTTTCCATGTGAAAGGGAAATGCATAAGGATGTGATCATACAATTACTCATCCTTTTAGCACAAATAGAAAATGGAAAGACCAATGTAGCCTTTTTTTCTCATTAGATCAATGGTAAGGATATAATTATGAACTATTATCCAAAGGAACAAATTTGTCTTGAGAAGGCCCTTTGAATTCTAGACCAAAGAAGTTGTAAACTTTCTGAGAATAACAACTTTCCTTTTGAGAATAAAATGGCATGGCAAATCAATAGTCCCCTCTATAGATGGGCACCCTTCCTAGATAAGGGAATCTTCAGAAGTATATCTAGGATTGATAAAATTATAATGTTCATCATTTAGGCATGAGGAGTCCTACTGGGGGAGATCATCAATTAAAATCAATTTCTTTCAACCTTTCCTTAAATTATAAATTTTTGAATAATTAGACACCTTTGAAGCCAAATTAATTTCGTTAAAGGCCATAAAAGGCATAAGACAGTCACAGTCCACAAGAGCTTAGGAACACAACCAAGCATTGCTCTAGAAATATTTTTTTGTACCATTACTAACCTTCCAATAAATCCAATGAAGAATAAACTTTATGCAATATTTCACAAAGTTCTAAATTATTGGCCCTTGAGTTCATTGTAAGTAAAAAAGTAGATAACTTGGTAAGAATCTAAATATTTATGCAGTAACCCCTGAATCCAAAGATTTTGCTTGCATAGGTTTATTATCCTCAATAATTTATCCCCAAGCACCTTATTCATTAGATCTAATATTCTAAACCCTAAACCAACCTCCCTAGGATTTGGGAGTACATAATGTATCCCAAGACATAAAATCAAATTTCATTTCCCCTATAAATTATTTCAAATGAAATCTCTCTAATTTTTTTTAAAATGTACCATAAATTTCCAAGGGATTCTAAAAATAGACATTATATAGATAAGCATAACCTGAAGGAAGACAGATTGAGCTAAGTTCTACTTGCAATAAATAGCCATTTCAATTTCCAGGGAGCTATTTTTTATTTCATCCAATATATTTTTGGATGCCAAAAAAAAGGAACACCTTCCTACAATGAGAGGAATCCCAAGATAATTAATTAGAATCTCACATTCTTCAATAACCAGGATACCAAAAATATTTTATTTTAACATGTTACTCACATTCAAGAAAAAAATTGATTGCTATGAACTAACCTTTTATCCTAATAGAAAACTACTAACTCATAGAAATCCAAAAAATATTATAATTATTGTGCTTATTTTTCTAATGGATCTTCTAATATAAAAGTATCATCTATGAACTTAATGTGAGATATGCTTTCCATATTAGCACTAATAGTTAACCATTTTAAGCTACCAATATGGATGACAACCTTTAAATCATACCCTAAATCCTTAGCCAAAATGATAAAAAATATTAGATTAGATAGGTTATCCCTACTGAAGGTCTGTTTAGGATTTAAAATAGCTAGTTGCTATGATATTGATCAACACTAAGTAGGAGGTTGTAGAGATGTAGTTATGAATCAATATTCTACATTCCTTGGAGAATCCTAGCTTATCAAAAATATGATCCAATAAATCCAAGTTAAAATTATCATAAGATTTTACTATATCTAAATTTATGAACATTATTGCATGCTTAGAGCCTTGAATGGAGTGGAAAGTCTCATACACACTCACAATACCATCCAACATCTATTTAATGGCTTATGCTAGTGGAAAGATTGAATAGTGCATTATAATTTTTTATTTAAACAAAAGTGCAAAAAAATGCTTTGGATGGAGGTTGGTCATGGACCACCGGTGTTGAATTTTTAGGTGGTTCAATTTGTGCCTCAGTTTTAGTAAATAGGTCCTATAGTTACACTGCTACTATTGTTAATGTATTCAACCCATGGCTTCCCTACTTTTTTAGTTTCTTCCTCAATCGCTCAATTTCTTTTAATTCCAAAACTAGAGTTTGGAGTTATTATTGTGTGGATTATATAAGCACTGCATCCTTAGTTTTTTCCTTCATAGCTTCATTCCCTTCATCTTGTTATTTTTCCATATCTTCTTGTAGATTCTCCTTTTCATGAGTTGAATGTCTTTCTTCCTTAGTCAAGTTTTCCCCATCATCTATTTATGTATCTTCTAATTTGTATGAGGTAGAATGTACTTCACTAATAGATAATGGGACATCATTTTCTTCATATGACTCTTAAATAATGTTAATTATAGTATAAGTTTAAAATGATGGGTTTCTTTATCATTTCCATTTCAACCTATGATAACCCCTTTTTTAGGCTTGTGTTTGCTTGGCCTTTTTAGGAATTATAGGTTTTTCAGGAACTTCCTCCCCTGACACATCTAATGAATAAGATTGAAGGATTAATTTTATTTTTATCCTTTTAGTCTCTTTACCTCTTAAAGATTCCATTGTAGGTTCTTGTGTGGCTACAATTTCTTGTGTCGATGGAGGTTATTGTGTTACTTCAACTTCTTATGTAAGGGATATCTCCATATATATTTTTGGGTGTTTATCTTTCATTTCTTCTTCTTCAAATTCTTCCTCATCCTCTACTCATTCCTCAAACTCTTCTTTTGGTTCCTATTCTAATTCTTCTTATGATTCCTCTTCAATATCTTCTTCTACTTCCTCTGCAAATTCTTCTTCTTCTTCTTCAACTTATTCTTCAACTTCATTACCTTCTTAATATTTTGCTATTACAGGTAATTTCATAAAATCTTTCCAACTTAGGTTGGCTCTATTTCTATGGAGGCAATCATGGAATATTAGTTGAATCAGATAGTGGTGGGTAAGCAATTTTTTATTACCCTTTTGGTATTCTACAACTATTCTTTTTATCATGTTAAATAGTAAAAGAGGTGGATTTATCCTACTACCATGCATTAAATGATTCAAGTACTTGAAGTGGGTTCTATACAACATAGAATATATTCCTTCATAGGTGAAATATCTTTCAATAAAAATAACTATTTTGGCCCATACCTCAGATAATAATTATTAGCTAGTGACTTCCTTGGAGGATGTTATGGGCTCATTTATTTGGTAAAATATTTTCCTTTCTAATACTATTTCAAATTTTTTATTCCGAAAATCTCCATCATAGGGTAGCCTAGTTACCATACTGATGTGTGCCTCTTTTATCCTTTTTTGTAGACCTTTTATAATAGCCAAATTGTTATCTAGAGAATTGGTGAATTCCTCAGCTAGACTTTGGTTAAAACTAGTTAATTTTTTCGAAATATGTCAACTACCTTATGTTTTGAAAGATTATCGTGACATCTAGCTAGTCTAGTAGATGTGCAATCTTATAGTTTTATGTCTTACATAGTTGTCGCCCATAATTATTAAGTTTTTTTAAATAATCTACTAAATTAGAATTTTGGCAAGTGAAAATTTCAATATAGCTATTGTACTTGGGTAGGGAAAAATGATAGTGTAGGGTTTTAAGACTATTGGCCTTTATAGCTATTAGAGATTGACATCATGTAGCTTGAGGTAGTTTGTGTGAGATTGGATTAATCATTATGGAAATTAATTCCCAACTATCATATCACTTATCCTCAAGTGATGTAAGATTGCAACATGTGAAATAAATTGGATGGGATAAATGGGGATTAAAGATTTTGGCGGTGGGAAGGATTTGATGGATTTTTATGGAAAAGATAGGTAAAAGGGATTGCTATTGGGTATATGATAGTAATAATTACTCTATTAAATTATCATGATAAAATAATTAATATATAAAAATCATAATTAAAGTAAATGCTTTGGAAGAAGTAAGATGAATACATTTAGTTATTATGATTAATTATTCTATACGTGGTTGATAAGAGTGATCAAGGATGATTTCATTTTGCCACCATGAAATGAGGATGTGGTGGCTGAAGATAATGTGGATGATTGAAATAACAACTGATCTAGATATTTGATGATGATGGAGAACATTTGAAGGAGGATTTAAGTCACTAAGGAAGATGGATGGCGCATTGATATGTTCTAATGGAGTGTACCTGTAGGAAGTAAGATAGAACTCCCAAGGACTACAAAATATACAATTTATTGATTATAAATATGGACTTTGGAAACTCAATGTTTTATGTAAAAAAGGTGAGATGTGATAAAAAATCATCAGTTTCAAGTGATTTAGGATTTTCAGTTTACACTCTTTCACTTAGAAAAGTCTCATTTTATGAAAATAGAAAAATACATCATTTTTGGCATAACTTTCACCTTCAATAAAAATACTAGTATTATATATAACCATAAAAAGAGTCATAGACTTCTTCATGGAGTTGTGTTAGTCAAGATAATATGGACCTATATTATTTTTAATGAAATAGAGCTTATTTTTAATATAAATATATCAACATACAAGACCATTCATGAAAAAAAGAAGTGTTTGAGGACAGTACACAATGGCACACTAAACCACACCTAAGAAACACATGGAAACAAGACAATAAGAAACCAGGAAAAAAAAAAAAAAAACATGCTTGACCTATAAGAAATTCTAATGCATCAAAAAAGAGACAATTAATAAGTAGTAGAAAACATATCAGCAAAGAAAGGGTCATACTCAAGAAGATCACCCTAATCATAGCCTAGAATATCTTTCCTTGAAGCAATAAGGTCCCATCAAGAATTGGTATCATCTTGGTCACATTCCTTTTGATTTATATTATCATGCACAAAATGGCAACATGAGATAGGCAATGAGAACTGACGGAAACCTTTGTCCAGCAGGGGCTAAACATTTCCACCCTACACACATTAAGGAGAAAAGTTTCACTTGAATTGATCTACAAGAGGTGGATAAACCCACCCCTAAGCCTACTAATATGGAATCAATGGAGAAACCCAAATTCCACATTGAGTCAAGGGGGAAGTGGTGCCATTGAAGATAACTAGTAGTATGTTATTATTGGTGGGAGAGATTGCACTGAGAATCGACTTGATGAGGTCCATTGCCTCCCTAAGGAGTAGAAATCTAGGGTGAGGAGGGTGTCACATGGGAAATAACACATGTTTCATCCCCTCAGTGGTGGCTTTTTTTTGAAGGTATTCCAATTCCATATCCACCTTATTAGTTTGAATTTGAATCTAAAAGAGCACTTTGAACACAAGTATAACTTTAATTATAAGTAGAAAATTGAATGTCGATAGAATTATTTGAAATTAAATCTAAATTTCATTTTTTTATATCCGAGAAATGATTTTGATTATGAAAGCATGAAAGACTTGGGTGAACAATGGTGATATTTTTGGGTTGTCTCCTAATAGTGTGTGGGACCAACTCAATAGGGATAGGCAATGTGGATAAAATAAGTCATGAATCCATGCCCTGGCACATTGGGCCTTTGGGAAAAACCATAAAAGGTATATGATGGTCTCCATGTGCTTATTGGAATCTGGGTTGTGCCACCCCTAGTTTAACAAGCTATCTACCTAGATAATTCTAGTAGCAGAGAAGGCACCAATTGAAATGAGTGAACATCTCTCCCATGTAATAAGAGAGGAATATATGATCTAAAAATCATTGAGATTATCCACCACAGTTAAATGGGAAGACAACCATTCATAACCTTGACAAGTAGTGTAGTTCTAGAAAGGTGTTTCCACATACCACTTCTAGTCTTTCCACTAAGGATGAGAGGAATTGACTATGATTTTGTGTACAAGAGATATAGGAACTACTACCATGATTTTATCAAAAGATACATTTTTAGAAAAGGAATGTTTTTATTTCACTTTATGTTCATCCCAATAAATTCATAAATGAGTGTTTTTGTAGAAAAAATCTTGCACCATATAAATTTTATTACAATAGAATTTAAGAGCATGGATGTAGGTAACTTCAGTGAGGGGCACTGCATGCATATTGATAATGAGGGACCACCATATATATTGTTGATTAATGGAGAGGCCATCCTAAAAACCAAGCCCATTACATAATAGCCAAGGTTTGAATTTCTCCTAGTTTTTCCATATACTCTTGATAAAAAAACACTATAATTTTAACTTGAGCAGTTAGAGTGAGGAGATTGTTAAATCCCAAACCTTCTAAGACAATCACTCATAGGGTGAGCCTTGTGTAATAAAACTATGAATGAGAAAATTCAAGGATTAATTGTCTTGATTGACATGAAAAATCCATTTCACAAAAAAGACTGAGCATTTCTAAGAGACATTGATAAGGCCCATCCCACCTGCTTCCTGAGGGAGGCAGGAATAGTTCCACAACACCTAATAAAATCCTTTGCTAGTGGTGGAGTTGCTCAAATAAAATAATGAAGAATGTTTTAAATCTTGTGTAAATATTTATTATAATTGACTACAAATAATAATAGTACACGTGGGTATTTGTGAGAACTTTGGAACAAATTTGGAATTTATTAGCCAACAAAAGTTGTTTCGTTATCCAATCAAGCATTTTGTTTTCCACCATATCCACCATATACTACCAAAGTCTAAGGGTTAAGGCCTAGAAGATAAATGGGATGCCTATGAATTTAAATATCTCAACATTATGAAGAAACTTCCAATTGAAATGTGTCATCTAGGGGGTTGGGGGGGAGGAAGGATTATCTATAGGAATGGGTTTCCACCACTGAATGGAAAAACTAGAAATGAGATAAAATTTATCAAGACATAACATGGAATTAGAAACATTATCCTCATCCTCAATTATAGTGATGAGGGATTCATACATAAAGTGTCCATTGAAAATTTGTATGGATTCGTCATCAGGTAGTGATATTTCATCAATAAGACCTTGAGATTGGGCATTTGCAAGGAGATACTCAAACTCCTGAGTAACAAGCACATAGAGATATGGTGCCAAGGGGAAACCTTTCTTAATAGATAATTAAAGGCCAAAAACTTCTTCATTGACTCCATTAATGGAAAATAAATTTAAATCATCAACAAAGAGCATGGAAACCAATTGCAAGAAGGTGGGAAAAAAACCTAGGGTTTGCGACATAGCCAACATGAATATCTATTATATGTGGTCATAATAGTTTTCAAATTCAATATTAATGAACAAGGCTTGTTGGTTATAATAGACATACCATTCCATGCCTTCCCAAACTGCAATGACACTATCTAGGATGTAGTATCCTAGTACAAATATAGTCTACTCAAGTTGAATAACCATAGGCAGAAGATGGTAGAGGCCAACCAATAAAGTCTTGGAAATAATTTCATAGGACAATTTGAGTAGGGTGATAGGCCTCCAATTGAAAATTAACTTAGTGTCACTAGTTGGAATAAAATTGATGTGTCTTTTTTTATTCCTAGGCATAGGGATTGATTGTGGAAGGCCTAAAAGTAGACTTGGAAGAGGTCAGCCCAAACATTAACCCATAATTTTTCATAATAATCACAAGGGAGTCCATCATAGCTAGGAAATTTGTCATTGTTCACTTACATAGCCACTTTATATAAGTCATCAATAGTGGGTTGAGTGACTATGACTTTGATCAGAATGACCAACAAACATTGGTCCAAAGCTTGTTAATAATCGAAAGAGGGATCTTTAGATTGATAACTCCTTGAACAAATATATCAAACCTTGTCCCCGCTTAGTGTGAGTGCACAAGTATTTTATTAATATTCAAAAAAACAAGTACATAAAGGTGCCTTTACTTTGTTAACCCTTTTACATTGCAAACATTGATTTATATATTTTTTACCAATGACCAGTAAAAACAACTAATCCTATAACCAACTACTTATGGAAAAATAACCCGTAAGGTAGTTCTATTAATAAATACAAAACATGAAAACTACCTAAAATTAAACTAAGTAACTTTATTTTATGGGGGTGTCTTTACTAAAAGATGCATGCCCCATTTACAATAATATTTATTAACCTACCAAAAAAAATCTAACCTAATGTTAAGACTTTGGAACAAATCCTAACAAACCCCCCTATGATCTAAAGTCAGGTCTTCAGAAACATACCAAGCATTTTTCTAAATTTTTCAAATTTGATTCTGTTAAGGGGTTTTGTGAAGATGTAAGCTATCTGATCGATAGTTGGGCAATATATTGGATCAAGATCTTTCTTTGCCACCAATATTCACAGATAATGGTATTTGGCATCCATATGTTTTGTTTTGGCATGAAACGTAGGATTGTTGGACATCTTGATTGCACTTTGATTATCAATGTATAATTGTGTAAGAGAAAACTGAGAAACCTGAATATCTTCAAGAATATGATGAAGGTAAATAATTTCTCTAGAAGCATCCCATGCTGTATTATACTCTAATTATGTTGATGAATTTTCCACTGTATCATGTTTCTTACAACACCACGCAATGGCAGATGAACCCATATGCATAGTGTACCATGTGGTTGACACTCTATCATCCACACATCCACCAAAATCTACATCAAAATATCCAACAAGTTTGAAGTTCTTGTTGCAAAGGTATTCAAGGCCATATGTTTTCATTCCCTAAAGGTAATGAAGTACTCATTTTGATGCATGCCAATGAATTTCTCTAGGCTCATGCACAAACCTAGATAAAATTCTAACTAAAAATGAAATATCAGGCCTAGTAGTCATCAAGTTTATCAAACCTCCCACCAATTTTCTGTATGTGGTGCCATCAAAAAAGGCATTGCTATCATCCTTAGACAATTTCAAGTTACTTTCCATGGGAGTGAGGGCAGGTTTACAATCACTCATGCCAAACCTATCTAATAACTCAGAGATATACTTAGTTTGTGAAATGAAAATACTATGCTATTTTTGAGTTACCTCTATGCTTAGATAGTAGTGAAGAAGTCCAAGATCTGTCATCTCAAACCCATCTTTTAATTCCTTCTTTACATATTTTTTATGGTTTTTATCATTACCTGTGATAAACAAGTCATCAACATAGAGAATAAGTATCACCATTTTCTTACCCTGCACTCAAAAATAGAGAGTATCATCAAATTCACTATGATGAAAACCAATGGATTTGAAGTATGGATCCATTTTCTCATACCAAGCCCTGGGTGCCTGTTTGAGCCCATACAAAGCTTTTATCAATTTACATACTTTGTGTTTGGCACCCACCTATTCAAAACCCTAAGGTTGTTTCATATATACTTCATCCTATAAATCACCATTTAAAAAATCACTTTTAACATCCAATTGGTGTACTTTCTAGCCATTTTGTGCTGCTAAGGCAAGTACCATATGAATAGTGTGCCATTTGACAATTGGTGAAAATGTTTCCTCATAGTCAATACCTTTTTGTTGCGCATATCCTTTTGCAACAAGTCTTTCCTTATGTTTATCAATGGAGCCATCTAATTTATACTTAGTCCTATAAACCCATTTACAGCTGATGGGTTTAACATGTGGAGGATCAACTAAAACCCATGTATTATTGCTAAGTATGGCATCATACTCATTTTTCATTGCCTGTTGCCAAACATGTTCAGTAGATGCCTCCTCAAAAGTAGATGGATCATAGGAATAAGTAGTAACAACCATAGTATAGTTTACCTATTTTCAAGAATTCTTGGGCCCTATTAAACCAACTTCATCTACTTTCAAGTTAGAAAAACTACTTTGAGCCTATTTTGGATACTTAGTCAAATTATTCAAATCAGGGACTCCAAAATTATCATCATGTGCATCATTCGAAGGGGGACATAGAGAATTTTAAACAATTTTTATGTCATCAACCTATGAACTTGTAGATGAGGGAGAGAAAAGTGAAGGAATTTGAGTCTCATACCACAACTTCAAAGAGTTATCCCCATTATTCAAACCCTTATCTCTTTTTGTATTTTTCCTCTCTAATCTATCAAGTTGAGAATCAATCTCTACATTGTTCATAGTCCCAAACTCATCAAATATAACATCTTGACACACTATGAATTTTCCTAAATCCTGTGCAAGCAAATGAAATCCCTTTTTATCTTCATAATAACAAAGAAAGATGCATTTTTGACTTTGTGGTTCCAACTTAATTCTATGTTTAATAGGAACCAAAGCAAAACAAAGACATCCAAACTCTTTTAAGTGTTTAACTTTAGGTTTAAACCCATACCATGCCTCATATGGTGTTTGTCCCAAAAGTGCAACTGTGGGGGACCTGTTCCTCAAATACACTACAGTACCAATGGCTTCTACCCAAAACTTATCATCAAGCTATTTATAATGCAACATGGCATGTGTTGTGCCCTCTAAAGTTCTATTCATTCATTTAGATAGTCCAATTTTTTGTGGATTATAAGCATTACTATATTGTCAATGAATGCCATGTTCTCGATAATAATCTAAAAATTCATTTGAAGTATACTCACCTCCATTATCTAAATGAAGAGTGGCCAAATGTGAACCTGTTTCTTTTTTGACTAAGTGTAACCAATCAACAAACTTAGAAAAAACATCAAATATTTTTTTCATAAAAAATACCCAATTTATTTGAGAAAAGTCATCAATAAACAAGACAAGCTATCTACACCCACTAGTGGATGACTTTTTCATGTCACATACATCACTATGAAATAATGGTAAACATCTGTTAGCTCTCTAGGATGGCTGTTTAGGAAATTTTTCCCAATTTTATTTACCCAAAACACATGACTCACAAAGAATACTATCTTTGTGAAAAGTGGGCAACCCATTCACCATACCATGTCTCTGAAAATCCACTAAAGAGTGTATATTCAATTTCCATAGTAGAGATGCCATAACCGCTATGTAGACATAGTACCTGTACCTGTGTCAACAACTATCACAAGTTCTATATTGGGAGGAAGCACTTTACAATGCAATCTAACCAATTTTCCATCTTCATATCCTATATACATTGTTTTATAATCATTCTTCACTGAATTGATGTAAATGATTCCATTTTCAAGCACTATTTGATATCCTTTCTTTCGAATAGTTATCAAAGAAAGTAAGTGTTTCTTCAATGGGGGAACATAGCAAACATCCTCCAAGTATTTTATAGACCCATTAGGAAGAAAAATCGAAATAGATCCAAGTCCTAGTGGTGTATGCATAGACTTATCTGCTAAGGCAACTAGAGAGAGAGAAGCTTCCTTAAAATACAAAAAGAAATCTCTCCTAAATGTCATGTGTTTGGTTTCTCTTATGTCTAAAACCCATACATCTATGATCTCATCTCTAGCCTCATATTAAATATAATCAATGTGCCCCAAAGTAGTGAATGTAGATTCATGGGAAACATTACTGGACTCATCATAGTCATGATCGACATACTAAACAGAGTTAGACTTAGTCACTTTTTGTGGCCTCTAAATTTTATCAAAAGGAATCCTACATTGTGAGGCAATGTGACCAAATTTTCCACATCTATGACACTGAATGTCTGATCTACCTCGACATCTGCCCCTATAAGAGTTGTGACCATGTCCTCAATCACTTGTTTCATGTGAATGTGTTTGATTAGATCACTGATTATTTGAATGACCCCTACCTCTATTTTAATATCTACCTCTTATGTAACATCGATCCCCTCTATAACTGTTGCCTCTATTATTTCAATGCCTAGATGAATATGAACTAGGCTTTGAATCTAAAGAATGGGCTTTTTTAGTTTTATTGGATTTCTTGGGTAGAGAGAGGTCATGTTGGATGAACAACTCAGCCAACTTATCAAAGGTGATGCATGTGATCTTGTTAGAGACATGCAATATTTCAACAAAATTCCTATAGGACCCTGGTAGTCCTTTCAAAGCAGTAGTGACTTTGAGGTCATCATCTAGTTTTCCAAAACCAACCTTGGTGTACTCAGTAGTGATATTTTTCAACTTAGACATATATTCTCTCATATCCCCATCTTCATCTAATGACAAAGTAAACAACTACATATGAATATCTATCTTCTTATGCTTAGGTTTCTTATCATACAAATCTGACAATATTTTCCATGCAGTGTAACTATGAGACGAATTTTCAATAAGAACATAAGAATCACGAGTACAACATTTAATGAGAGCTAAGGCCTTAGAATCACATAAATTATATACATCTGATTTAGCTTGCTTTGTTGGCAATGTGGGATTTTCATTCTTGAAAATGTCCCATAACTCATTAAAAACTAGTGAAGCCTCCATCAATCATTTCTAATCACAATAATTGAAAATTGTTAATCTATCACCATCTGAAAGCAAATTTTGAACTTTCAGCATCTTGAAATGAAAGCAAGTGCAGTAGATAAAAGTGCGACAAAATGCAAAAGAGATGAAACAAATATCACACTTACTACCCAAGACACTGCTTCTATGGAGTTTTTCACTTAACCTCTTCATAGAGCACAAAAGAAAAATAAGAATTTTTTATGGGTTTTGCACTTAACCTCACCAAAAATCAATTATTACACCCTTATTTCACCAAATTACTACCTTATTCCACCAATTACACCCTTATATCACCATAAAAATGTAAAATAAATAAAGGTTTAATTCTCCCTTTTTTTTTAAATAACAAAATAAAATAAGTATGCGTTTCATAGATTTCAAGGCATATGAAAAGCAGATTTAAAAAGGAATATTCCTTTTACAAAAAGTATATTCTAAAGCAAAATAACTTCTTTCAAAAAGAAGGGATTTGAACCCTTGACCTCCTCCTTTGCAAACTTCTTACAAAATGACTTAAACCAATTGCTCTAAGAGCACTTTCAAGACATGAAACTCAAAAATATTCTACTTATTCTAGATTTTGTGGATGAGGGAAAATAAAAAATATATAAAAATCACATATATGTAAATAAATCAAAGCTTTTTCCCTTTTCAATCTTCTCACTTAGGCTTCCTCCCATGGGACCCATTCAAAGCAAATTTATGATAACCAAACTTTAGAAATATGAAAAAATATTTCCCAATTTTATACATGTGCCATGTTTGCCTGGGATGCCATGGCTACTCCTGGTAAATTCTTTGCACCTTTTCTCTCTGTTGGAGGCTATACAGATCTATACAAGCAGGATAAAAATGTTTTCAGCTGAGTTTTAGCAAATTTTTAAGGTATTTTTTGTAGAGAATAGCTTCAAATCTCAACTAGGGCATTGGAAAGCCATACCATTGGCCGTACAAGTCCAAAAAATTACCAGATTTTCATTTTGATGATGCAAAATAGGGGTTTAATCGAGATTGGTAGGTTTTTTGGATTTTAAGAGGGTTGAGAATGAATTAAAATAACAAAGGCAGCTATGAATGGAAATTACAAAAGTTTTCAACAAGAAATAGGCCGAATAAGTTTGATTTTTGCAAAAAAATAATGAATTTAATAACATTTAAATGCTAATAAATTTATTTTAATGTCAGAGGAGGAAATTGAACACAATTTTAATGGAGTATGAGTGGCTAAAATGACCAGATGGTCATATAAGAGAAATACACAAGTTTAAATGCAAAAGAATATTTGAAAAATTCAAATAATTTAATAATTTTTCAAAAATTTAAACCAATAAATTTTTACTTTATGTGGCATACCTTATTTCGTGCCATTGAATTGACGTGAATTTGAATTTTCGCCTTGCCTTCCTTTCAAATTCATCAATGCTCCCAAAATTCATCGTGCTAGATAAAACCATGGTCTAATACCACTGATAAGTCCTTGAACAAATAGATTGAACCTTGTCCCCGCTTAGTGCAAGTGCACAAGTATTTTATTAATATTCAAAAAACAAGTACATAAGGGTCCCTTTACTCCGTTAACCCTTTTACATTGCAACCATTGATTTATATAGTTTCTACCAATGACTAGTAAAAACAACTAATCCTAAAACCAACTATTTATGAGAAAGCAACCTGTAAGGTAGTTCTAATTAATAATTACAAAACATGAAAACTACCTGAAATTAAACTAACTTTATTTTATGGGGGTGTCTTTACTAAAAGATGCATGCCCCATTTACAATAATATTTATTAATCTACCAACAAAAATCTAACCTAATGTTAAGACTTTGGAACAAGTCCTAACAGAGATATGAACACTTGCTTAAATATAGTGATGTCTACCTTCTTATATGGTTTTGACTTATTGGGCTAAGGAATTCACCTTGATTATATGAGATAACCCCTTAGAGAATTTATCCCCCATTTTGAGTTAGTTTTAGTGGAGCATGAAGTTGGGCTCCATGTGCATTATATATATTTACAATTTAGATTTTATGTTGTAATATAACCACCTATAAATATAGAGTGTCACTAAAGGGGTATTTCTCAAGAGCCTCCACCACACGACTTCTCTCCAAGGAGGTGGTCAAGTAAGATTATTGTTGAATCATGGTTAGTTGGCTACCATAGATCTAAATAAATCTGATCATTCGATAGAGTGCATCTGCCCAGCATTGGATCTATCCTGAATGTTCTATTTTTTGGGACACAAGGTTATAAATCTATTTAATGTGGGCCATGGTGGGTCCATGGTCTAGTAAGGCCATATTTAGAAAGAATTGGGGTTTTTGAATTTTATGTTTTCTAAACTTCTAGATATTATGAAAGTAGGTCAATGAGTGGTCAAAGAGAACAAAATCAAGCATAGATTCTATTGGGAGGGGGAAGGTACTATAAAAATAGAAGTAATATTGCATGGAAATAATTACCTAATCAAGCCATTCTAGCACCTGATTGGTTCTACTCTGAATATTGGTATAGATGCACCAAACTTTAGACATGGGCTGATGATTGATATTAGGGTCATAAAACCAAAATTTATTTCTGATGAAAAAACATGTTTCTTTTTTGCCAATGTTCCAACCCATAGGAAGGGTACCTATCTTGTTATTAGTTTGTTCCACCATATTAAATTTATTATAAATAGCCTAGTGGGCATCAGGTAGTGAGTTGGAAATCCATTGCCATAGAGTTATCCTTTCATGCACATCATTGGGAGCATACACATTAATGACGTAAAAAGTACATGTCCCGATATTGAAGAGGGCTAAAATAGAATAATGTGAAGGTTCATTTCTAGAAGCCACCATGTTTGGTTTCCATTTAAGGGAAATAAATGTCATAAGACCTCCATGACCTATATCATGATTATTTTTTAGAACTATGTTGTTGTATCAAATAACTTTGTTGACAGTGTAGAGGAGAAAACTCACCACCTTAATTTCCTAAAGGCATAGAATGTGCATATCTGCAAACATTTTTCTAAAATTTCTCACCACATACTAGCAAGCTGTGTTTATGAAACCCCAAACAATCCATAAAAAATAATTCATATATTATGGGTGTCACTAGACATATCCTCGATATCAATACCTTGAATGGATTCATATTTATTCTTCATAATTTTACTCAATGTTAAAAAGAAGTTCTAGACATTGGTAAAATTCAACCACATACTTTGCCTCTTTAGATGAGTCCTAATAATCAATTCTATGAGAGAAAAGTGGAGAACCCAAGGAGGGACTATATGATAACTTGCTTGCACCAGAATGGGAGAGCGATGGAGCAGAAAACCTATCGGAAGCAAATTTTAAAGAAACTTGAGAACAGTAAATAACATTCACTGCTAAAAGGGTGTTGTGAAAATATGGTTTGGATAATTACACCTCAGCATGTGCATGGTCCTTAGTGGGTTGAGTGTTACAAGGCAAATCCCTACAAGGTTGAGCTATTGGCGCAATGCTGGTAGATGGCTTATTGTTGTTCATGGGATTATGATGAGCACAACCTTTATTATGGTTACTCTTTCAGCTCAAAATAGTTTTCCATCCTTTGTCTTGAGAAATTTTGTGGATATCATATGTAGGTTTGGGATCTCGCCTATTGCGAGGCAAATACTGAGGACAATCCGTAATCCTGTGGTTAGTGGTTTGATAGCAAAATCAAGTGTTGGGTAAGTTAATATATATGGCTGACTTGGAATAATGACTATCACCACATGAATCTTTTCAAAGTCTTTGAGATCCTTAGATAGGTCAATTTCAACACAAAATCACTTTTTAGGGTGAGCAAGAAAAAAACTTATTGGTTCTTGGAAAATATTTGGCCAATGGAAGCAATGATCTAATTGATAAAGTGCCAACAAGGCTAGGGTAATGCTGTAAATTCCACCTAGACTGGGACATTTAGTGTAGTATGCTTTGAAACAACAAATACCTAGGTCCATGGAGATAACACCATCAGGGAGTTACAAATGTCGCAGTACAGCAAATTTGTTCTAGATCACACCCGCATAAGTGGTGCTAGAGAAATTCAAGATCAAAATTCCTTGGTCATTTTGTGTACACTCTCTAGCTTAATGTCATGAGTGGTCCAGGCAGACTGAACCCAAGTCTTAAGAATGCTTTCAGAATGAATGCAACCCAAAACATAGCTAATTAAGCAAAACTGCTCTAATCAATTACAAGAATTTTTAAATTCAGCTATAGGTAAAACCAAATAAGAGTAAAAATCATTACCTTGTGGTACATTTTAGAGGTAAATTTTTTTGGTCTTTTTTTGAGGTGGCATGATTTATAACTCCTCTTTCGTATGTCACGGCTTCAACAGCAGGAAAGAGAAACAAGGAAATCATTATATAACTAAAATTCACCCAAAAATGAGGTCATTAAATGTAATAAATACCAATATCGTGCATGTACATCCAAGAACCACGATATGAATGAAAATAACCAACTGATAAAATATAGCAGCGATATGCATCAGGCTTACACCCTCAGACCCTCTTTTCATCAGACCCAATAGCTTCCATCATTATTCTAATTTGACTGTAGCACTTTTTTTACATATATGATGTCTGTCAAGAATACAATAAATTTTCATGGTTTTATAAGAGGCCGAGAGGATATTTAAGTAATACGTGACCCTTGTTTTTTTTGCATCATATTCGTCATTTAGGTCACATACATCCTGGTAATTATTTTTTCATTATTTTGGTGGCCATAAGAACTGCGAGGAACCGATGACACCCCACCTCAAACGCAGTTCTATTATCCTAAGGTGAACTGTGAGTTCGAGAATCCCACGGACACGTAAGACTTTAGAGAACAGTTCAATGAATTTTAAAGTCCGTATAGGCTACCAAACTCATCTACCATCTACGTGTATACATATTGTGGGGTTGATTGGATATTACTCTATCACCTTAGTTTTATTATGATTATAATACTAAGATCAAGAAGTGGTCGTAATAGTTTAAATTAATATATTTATAAATGGGATTAATTCTTGGTGTCAATAAAATACAACACAAGATGTAGCCACTACGTAGACTTGAGATATTGATGGTGTTTCTCTTGGGGACATAGTTTAAATTAATATATTTAAATTAATCGTAATAGTTTAAATTAATATATTTATAAATGGGATTAATTCTTGGTGTCAATAAAATACAACACAAGATGTGGCCACTACGTAGACTTGAGATATTGATGGTGTCTCTCTTGGGGACATAGTAGACCTCTGACTCTATTGATTAATGTGAACGACATTATTAGTTTAGACCATGTAGACTTAGAAATCACATAACAAACAACATTATTATTATTAATGAAGATATTAATTAAAAATGGGATTTAATGAGTTAAATTAAAATTGAAACTCTAATTTAATTGTGAGCTTTATATTTAATGTTTATAGAGGTAAGTTTAAAGATGTTTTTTAGATTTTTGAATATTTTAAATTTATTATCAGAGCCCATTTTAGCTTTCAAACAATCTGAATAAAGCTATTTCTAGTCAGCGAAGAAGCATACCTTGACATGTGCTTAGTGCATTAAACTAATATCTAAATGTCTATATCAATTCAATATGATCAATGACAGATGAATTTGTATGATTTGCATTTGTGCGAGACAAAGTAGTGTTCACAAGCATTTAACTCTAAAACTTAATATTATCATATCTAATTTATTTGAAAATTAAAAAATTAAATTTGAGTTTAGAGTAAACATGGGGGTGATACCTACATATATTTTACAACATATTCTTTAAATTAAATGTTTGAACATAAAATATTATTGAATAATAATATTATTATTTATTATTAAAAACTAACATTTGATTTATATTTTTTATTTTCTTGTTCCTTATCTACAATGAAAATCAATGCCCACAAAATCACCCAAATGCAAAAATACTAATAAGTAATAAAAAATACAAACTTTAAATCCCACAAATCATATCAATGGAAATAACATGCATAAAAGCTTTCAAACTATTTCAATTAATGAGCAATGAACACTTTTAAAGGGAGGTTCGAAAAATAGAAGCCGATGCCCATCGCATATCAGCCATCAAAATGCATTCCATACTATTCCACATATCATAGCATGTTGTTGTCTAATTTATATAAGTACACCCCACACGCGTGTGCGCGCACACACACGTGTGTCTGCCACCCTCATGGTGTATAACTAATGTGACTTACTCTATCTAACAATCGAGTGCAATAGAGTCAGGCCCATCAAATCAAAGTTGACTATGGGGACGTTATGGATACTATTAAACTTGATCCATAAATTATTAGGAAAATTTCTCCCAAATCCCATCTACACTCATAACTTCGAGAATAAGGAAATGAGGTAAATTATCAAGTTCATCTTCAACCGAACCAAACCATCCTTAGCTTTTTAATTGTGAAACAAAGTAAATGACTCCTTCAGATGCCATGAAAAAGTCTACACAATCGACACATAAGGGTAATAATAATCCATCTCAATCTAAAAGTGCATGTTGAAATGAGCTATAGACGAGAGTTGAATAGTGGTCATATTATAAACAATTCTACTTGATGTTTTATAAATATGATTACTATCTATAGGATGGTTAACATTGTGGTACAAATAATTTTATCTATGGTTAATATTGTGGTACAAATAATTCTCTCTATGTAGTTTGACATTGTGAGGAAATTAAAATTTAGAGCTTATTGTAATTGCTTTTTAAGAATAAGAATATTAGCAGTGTTTGCATAATAACGCAAAGAGACCCAAAAAAATTACAATAAAAAAGATAAATTTGGACATGAGATAATAACTTTAATAAAATAATAAGAGAATAGAACATAAAAACTCCCTCTTCATGCATAGATATCCAATGCATTTCCATTTCCATGTGTTTTTTTAAAAATATTTCTCCCCTTTTTTATAAAGTTTTATGGAAAATTGGACTTTATATGAAATATAGTGTTAAGTGATAGTACATTCAATTATAGTAATTTTAGTTTATAATATTTAATAAAAAATACTTATAAACAACTCAGATTTAGATTTAATATGTTAAGAATTTTAAACATAAATTAATCAACTAAAACAATTTTACGGATATATATATATATATATATATATATATATATATATATATATATATATATATATATATATATATATATATATATATAATTTTTACTTTTTAATTAAAATATTAAAATAATATTTAAACATCACCAATTAAATTAAGTGTTTCATATAATTGAATCATTTAAAACAACAATAAAACTACAATGTTATCAACTCATATAGTTAAATTATAAAAATAATAATCTCTAAAAATAATATTATATTAAAATAAAATAAAAAATAAAAATAAAAGGAAAAATTATTGTCTTTTTATAATCATTACACTTACAATTTAGATGATCGCATACTCGAATCACTTTCTCATTCCATAATTGAGGTTTTGATTAAGGACTAAATCTTATTACGTGTTTAATCATTGGAAACGGGTCGTGTTGATTATGAAGAGATCCAATAAATTTTTGTAAATTATTTCAAGATAAAAATAAATAAATACATAATACAATAAAGTAATTAATAAGTGTTTTTATTTGATTGAACCAAATAAATTTGAGGATTTTAATAGAAGTATAATAAGATAGAGAAGCAAAATAAAAATTTTAAATGCTAATTTTGATGTGAGTTTGAATTAAAACAAGTTATAGATATTGTAAAGTTAAATGTAAAATTTTTTGAGTTACCAAGAATTGTCTCATAATGAGTTGAGTATATAGATCGATAATATAGTGTCATAACAATTATACAGTTGTGATTATTTTTATTGAAACATCATTTTATTTGACATTTAAGATATTTTGTATTAACAACATATTTATTTTACTTATAAGAATAGGGAGTCATAAGAAAATGCAAATTTAAATAACTTAATATTGAAGGCCATGTTTATATAACATAACATTTTTTGGATGTACTCTTTAATGTGAAATAATAAAACAAAGTAGTTACCATCAAGTAGTTACAAGTGCAGAACCATGAAAAAGGAACTTAGAGAAAATGTGACTTATGGTATAAAGTGTTCTCCCTATTATTTGGGACAATCTTATAAATCTTAATATTTCAAGACAACTTATCCATCATCAAATAATATGATATAAAGATCATCGAATTTCTTTATTTTATATTATTTTTTTCTCAATATTATTAATTTACAATTATATTAGTTCTTAAAGCTATAATTAAAATTTAAAAAGAATGAAATCTTTGATTTAAAAATTTAAAATACAAAATAGAAAGCATGTTTCGATAGTCACAAATGAGATATTTATAATTTTATGTTGGGACAATAATACACACTCAAACTTTGCACAAATAAATAAAATTTTTGCTTTACATAGTTAGACTAAATTAATATCATGACGATCATTTATATTGCATTCAATATCTAATCATGGAGATTATCAATAATTTTAAACATATATCTTAATTTTCTTTACTTCATTTTCACATCTTTGTCTATTATGCAATCATCCTCCTCTGGAAAAACACCTACTTATAAAAAAAATAAAAATAGCTCCATTATAATTTGATTAACTTTTATGCTTACCACATATTTTTTTGGTTCGAATATTTAAAAATGCATACTTTCATTGTTTCCCTCAGACGTATCCATATATATTACATGCTAATATTGTGGCACACTTGTCATTTAAATATTATTGTTTTAAAAAATCTAAAAAAAGGTATTACAATATTATCTACAAAAATGTCTTCTCAGTATCTTGGAATCAATAGATTGATAAATGAATAGTTTTTAATTATTTTTGTGAAGTCTAAAAATTATATAAATTGATTAAAAATATTTGAAATTCAAATTTGGTTAAAAATATTTCTTGTTTATTTGTTGGTTAATCAAAATAAATTGCTTCGAATGAAAATTATGGTACAATTTAATTGTAATTACTATAAATTAATATTTTTAAAAGGTAAAATAAATCTAATTTTTTAAATATATATATATATATATATATATATATATATATATATATATATATATATATATATATATATATATATTTTAACTTAGAAGAATTGATTGTAACAACAATAGGAAAAGGTTCAAATCAAGAATAATAAAAAATAAGTACAAATATTAAGGCATGAGCCATTAAATGTGCAAGAAGACATTCATCTAATCATTTTTAACCTTTAAAATTTATTTTTCAACATTTCCCAGTTGTTGTGCTAGTTTAGTATTGTAAACAAGATCACACTAATCAATCTTGAAAAGAATATTCAACTATAAATAAGAATTTAAGTAAAGATTTTGAATTGTATGTGCAAAAGAAATACAATATTTCTTAAATACAACAATGCATCTATTCTCTAACATATGGATAGTAACAATTTACCTTAAAAATTCAACAATCACATTATGATAAATATTAAAACCTATAAGAGCTTGGTTTTAAGATAACAATGCCTAAAATTATCATAAAATTCATTATACACATTAACCCATATTATTTTAATAAAATTACAGGTCCAAATGATATAAGTGGTAGATTCAAAAAGATTACAAACATGAAACTTGATAGGATGTATAGCAAGAAAATAAATGTTTCCATGAATAGTATGTTTATGAAAGATAAGTTTCCAAGCAATGATTTGATCAATGACATTAGCTTTGGACTTCCAAATGCATGTTCCAAGGTGTTGTCATTTACCTTCACTAAATTTGTATTTTCACTTTAAATTAAACCTCTTTTTCAAACACAACTTTGGAACAAGTTTATGATACACATATTTGAGCATGAACTGATGAAACCTACAACTATTAGGTCACCTCCAATCCTTCACAAAATTTCAATGAATAAGAGTAGACATCTTAAAAAGTAACTAATTATTCATAAGTTAAATAATTTTATTTATAACAGTCTTGTCAGAGTTTTGAAGGTGAAAAAGATACTTGTAAAAGTATCTAATTTTTCCATCAATGAAAACATGATAAGTGCCATAAATCTCACATTTTTATATCTATATTAAAAAAGAATTTTCCTTTCAACCTAATGTGGAAAACAAAGGAAAGTCTATTAATTTAAACATGCATATTATACCAAATAGAGGAAGTCAAAAAGATAAGACCATATTTTCTTTCTCATAAAGCTAACATCCCTTGCTATGTGACCTAAATATTTGAATAACTCCTTATTATGTTTAATTTATAAGTAGATTAGATCTCATACTCATGCCTATTTTAGTTCATCATCATATAACTTAAGATTATAATTGGCCACTCAAGTGAATTTATATGTTTTCTAACCTCATATCAGTCATCTCTCCTTCCTATTGAGAGATATAGATAATGGTATTGTTGTATAGGAGGTTAATAACATGATAATTGAATATTTTTTGGTGTACATCTTTGGATCTAATTGTCTCGAATCAAATCAAAATAAACATAATTTAAAAAGGAGTAAAATATATTACTTTATTAAAAATAAAATTAATTAAGATAACTAAAAACGTTAATAATAATTATGAATCAAATCATAATTTTTTCATTAATGAATACCAATAAAAAGAATAATATTTTCAACTCTTATATTTCAAGCTTTAATTATATCTTAATAGTAAATTTCACTTTTGTAAACAAAATTTATTGTTATAATTAATAGTAAGTATCAAGATTATTTCAAATTGTGCTTTACAAGTTAAATGTGGAAAATTATAAATAGTATATTAGATCACATTAGAAATGATATTTGATATTAGTTAAATGTTTGGCCTATAATTAAAATTGTATTTAACCATGAAACAACAATAATATAAATAGGTTGATAAATATTTTACAATAATAGTAAAGAATGTAAAGAAGTGAGTTGTTTAGAATTATATTCAATCTTAAATTTGATTTAGCATCGATCTTATTATTATATAAAAATTTCAACATTAAATTTAAATTGAAGGTCTATTAAACTATTACTTACAAATTTCAAATTTTCATTTATTTATTTATATATCTGTTTATATTTTCAATTAGTAAAGTCAATAAAAAAAATTATAATATATAATCTATATAATAAAATTTAAAAAATAATATTTTTTATTCAAAAATAAAATTTTAAACTCCACATAATATTATAACCAAATTAATACCATTTATCAACACTTAACAAATAATTAAATTTAAAATAATAATAAAATTATTTATTAATATAATATTTTAAAATCCGAAGAAAATACCCAAGATTGATCTCTCTCAACATATTAGTCAGGCTAGCCACCAACGCTTGTGGGGATGTGGCAGGACTAGGGCTTAGTAGTCAACCATTTTAGTCAGAGCTGCTGGCAATAGGAAGGATAGCTAGAATATGGAGATAGAAAGGAAGCATTGGTTCTCTAGTGTTTCTAGTTGCATGCTGGAGGTGCGGTTGACCCTACTTCCTGGTAAGATTTATCGTATTTCAGGGGTCTTGACTTTGTGTGAAGCGTGGGTGCAGCTGAGTGTGTAGTGTGTAGAACGGTGAGGGGTTTCGTCCCCTGGCTATGAGACGTTTAGGGATTGCTCAGGCTTGTAGCCCAATTGGGTGTTTTTGAGTATTCCCTGGAAAGTGCCATATATGTGGGTTTTTGGCTGCTCGGGTTCAATGGCCCTATTTAATCTTGGTGATCCTGCAATGTGTCTGGGTTTTGTCGGGTTGCTGTCTGTTTGCTGCTCAGGAGCGGTTTGACTGTCATCTTATTGTCAATGCTTGTATGCCCTTTTTGTTTGTGTTTGATTTTTGTGATATTCAAAAGTTTTATAGTAGGTTGTGGGACCAATTAATTTTTAAAATTATATATATATATACTATTACAATTATAAAACAATACTATTTGTAATATTACCTTGGGAGGTGAGCCATCATATCCCATCCGTTAGTCACATGGATGCTACTATCAAAGCTACGGTGCCCTCCTATCAGCTTCATCCTAGAGTTGGTGGATCACTCACAAGTCACAAATAATTGTTGACATGGAAATTATGAATCTTCATCCTCTCTTCTTTAGAAAATTGTATTTGCATAGAAAAGTATGAGGCCTTATTTTATGTCATATGAATGGTCTTTGTGGAAATTTTTAGAATAAAAAGATGCTTTATTATTGATATTGACATTAACTATTGGGATGGAAATTAGGAATTTTTTTCTTTCCTCCTCCAGAAATTTGTATTCACATGAAAAAGTATAAGTTCTCTTATCTTTTTCTTTCCTCATCTAGAAATTTGTATTCATATGGAGAAATATAAAGTCTCTTCCTTTTTATTATATGATTTATATTTGCAGAAATTATTATAACAAGCATCAAGTCACAAATAATTGTTGACATGAAAATTATCAATCTTCGTTCTCTCTTCTTTAGAAAATTGCATTCGCATGGAAAAGTATGAGAGCCCTTATTTTATAGTATATGAATGGCCTTTGTGGAAATTTTTAGAATAAAAAGATGCCTTATTACTGACATGTCAATCAACTATTGGGATGGAAATTAGGAATCTTTTTCTTTCTTCCTCCTAAAATTTGTATTCACATGGAAAAGTATAAGTTCTCTTATCTTTTTCGTTCCTCCTCCAAAAATTTGTATTCACATGGAAAAGTATAAGTTCTCTTATCTTTTTCTTTCCTCATCAAGAAATTTGTATTCATATGGAAAAGTATAAGGTCTCTTCTTTTTTATTATATGATTTATGTTTGTGTAAATTGTTATAACAAGCATAAAGTCATATTATTGTAATCAGTAGTGATAAAATTTATAAATTTTTAAGGACCAAAAATGATATTTATATAGCTTAAATATTCCATTTATACAATAAATGGTCATCACTTTTTCATCCCATAGCCATCTCTACCATCTATTTTCTAAATTATGGAAAATCTAGAGAAATGAGCTTTTCTGAAACAAAAACATATTCCATAATATAATTTTTTTCATGTGATTTTAAAGTATGTTTTCATATTTTGAAAGTAAAGAAAAAAATGAAAGGTGGGTTGAAAATTTGTTTTGTTAGGGTTTCATGTTGGCATTGCTTTCTTTTGATTTCTTGGCTTCTTTATGTCTTACACTATGTTTATGGGAGTTCCAAATCTAATTACACAATTTGTTGTATACTTTTTATAGTGAATTGTGCATAATCTTTATATATAATGGCATTCACTTATTCAATTTCAACTATTTTTATAGATAGTGGGAAGGATGATGTCCAAACAAACCAGTAAAATTGTCCTAGATGTTATTAGGAGACATAACTTTTAAATCTCCCTCTCAGCCTGATGTTTGCTCATAAATTGATGTTGTTGGCAATGTCTAATGTAATATGAAAATTATTATGTTATACCTTACTATGTTGGCCACATCCCCTCTAAGGAGTCTATCAATGCTTGGTTTGACATGAGTAGAAACCCGTAGGTGTCCATGTCATTGGAACTCAAATACTTAAAAATGGGTTCTTTATTTTATCCTTCAAGGATCCATCCCAAATCAAATCTCTCCTTACTAAGATAACCTATTATCTCCTCAAGGATACTCGTATAATTTTGTTTCCATGAACCTACACATTCAAAGTTTTTGACTAGGCATCACTTCATGTTCTAGTCTAGATTTAACTCCTGGCCTCTCACTTTCTCTATGGGCCTTTCTCAAACAAATTATTAAGCCTATAGGGATCCTTTTCTGTTAGAAACAAAATAAATTTCATTCTACACACCCCAACAAACATGTCCACCTTGAGTTTTGCTTACTTAAAGATTTAAAAGATTCCATCATTATTCTATTCAGCCAAAAAAATTGGGTGCAAAAAGTTATATATTTCAATCTTCCCAACTTTTTTTTATTTCTATTTTCGTAACCATTGAACTAAGGATGATCCCTCATGTAGTATTCAAAAGCCTCTATTGACAAAATTCCTTCTGATCAGCCTAAGCTAGTGGTAAACAATAACAGTTAGATGATGGTGAGTAAAAAAATGCCTTACACCAATAACAAAAGATCTTAATGTGTCATTATCCCTTCTTCTCCAAGACCGTCTTTTGAGGTACACAAAGACAATCCTCTCCTGGAGCCTCTTAGTTTTCCAATGGCCTCTAATAGCTTATTTTCACATTTATTTTAGCCACACATGAGTTCTTCTCCTACTGGGGAATCCTCTATAAGTGGTCCTACATATAGCCATGAAATATACCTCGTGTTAGTGGTGAATATCCTTGAGAGGACAATGGATTTAAAGATCACTAAATTTCCCTTGATAATTTCATGTTATAATAAATAAATTATAATATATATGGTAAGTACACAAAGTTGGGGGACAAAAAGTGGTCTACCCATGGACATGATTTTTCTACATTTTTAGAAATTTGAATTTTTATAGATAATTTGAGATATCTACGCTCCAAATTCGAAGATAGTGTAAAAATATGAAATGTAGAATTTCAAGTGTAGTTTTCCAAACATTGATTTTTTTTTAAATGGATAAGTATAACTAGGTCAAACATCTAGAATTTTAAGAGGAACTCCTATTTATTTTTAGAAAACATACTAGATAGATGGCCGTGATGCACGCCATTTTTTAAGTAGAATTTAATATTATTTGAAATCCTTTGGTGAAAATTTAGATAAAATATTCTAGCATGTCACCTACATTTTTTTGTTATTTTTCAATGAATAATTTTTTTTATGAATTTTGCATATAAATAAATCTTAAGAACTAACAAGGAAATGGATAGCCATCTATGTGACATGCCTAAATACCTCAAAAAAAATCAATTTCTTTTAATGTGTGTAGATTTAGGCATATTACGTTACTATATAATTTGTTTTTCTCTTGGATTAACAAAAGACAAATTACATGAACATGTATAGGCATATATGTTTATGGCATATAGTGGCCTAAAAAGGGCATAGTTAGAAATAAATATAGTTTGAAACCTTAAATTAGTCCAAAAATGATCAAAATCATATTTTTGGAAAGAGGAGAGCATGCTCGTCATGACGGTATCAAGTTTTTGAATTTTCATGTTGAAATTCTTAGTGTATTTTGTAATCAAAGTTGAAATTTTTTGTTTAATTTCATACCTTTGAAAACTCAATTGTACATTGACATTCCAATCCTTTGGCTAAGAAATCCAATCCATTCCCAAGCCAAAAGGCTCAATAATTGAATTCAAATTCAAATACCACAATCGTATTAATAAGATGATTGCATTAATACCATGATCACATTATTAACTATGTTATTAATGTGATCCAAATATTTAATAATGTGATCATGTTAATAATGTTATCACATTAATAATATGATTGAATTACATATTCTCAACATCCTAAAACTTGAAAAGTAGCCATTACGCCCAGTAATCTTAAGATCAAATATTGGTTTCAGATTAAGATTGTTATTTAGGATCAATGTTCTTGTCAAGAATTGATATCATTGAATGATAATTGGAGATGTATTAACCTATGAATAAATTTATTGTTCCTTTGATCCTAATATGTTGTGCAATCAAGCAAGTAGATCCCAAATTGACATTAAATTGACATATTTCCTTGGATGGATTTGGTTGGCCCTAATTACATATCAAAATAAACTAAATACTTAGTTTTTTATAGTATAGTGTGCAATTAGAGACCCAATTGACCTAAGATGGAAATAATTCCTTTCTTAGGGTCCATCTAACATTGATTGTGTATTATATTGAAGTAAAATTTTCAATTAATTTAATAAGGTGTGTTATCAAATCCTTAATTGACATTATATCGAACAAATCCCTTGTAGAAGGACCAATTACTCTTAATTAAAGATTATACTAAATAAAATACTTGATTGGTAATATATGATGTGAAATTAGGGAAAAATATTCACAATAGACATTAGATAGACACAATTTGTTGCATGGGGTGAAAAATGCCATGATTGATATTCTAGGTGGAAGCAATTAATTACATAGGACTTGGTTGTCCTCAATTGTGTACAGTATTGAAAAAAATATCAATTGATTTAACACATGGTGTAATTAAATCCCCAAATTACATTAGATGGATGTAATTCTTTTATTGGGGATTTAGTGGCCCCAATTGCATATCATATTGAACCTAAATACTCAATTGGTTCAATATGGTGTGCAATCGGGGCTAATGGAACCCAACTGGAACATTATATGGACAAAATTACTTTCATGGGGATCATTTGGCCCCAATTATGTATAATATAAAATAAAATACATGATTATCTAGATATAGTTTACAATTGAGGCCAACGAAGTTGTAATTAACATCAGATGTATTCGGTTACATGCTTGAGCCTTGGTTGGCCAAAATTGCATATTCAACTAAACTAAATACTTAGTTGATTAAATATTTTATATGTTTGTGACCAACATATCCCCCTATTGATAGTAGAATGATTAAATTTCTTAAACAAGGCTTTTTTGGACTAAATTTCATAGATCATATTGAACCAAATATTCCTTTAGTTGAATTTGGTACACAATCAGAATCCCAATCATTATTAGATGGATGTAATTCCTTACAAAAGGTTTAATTGGTATTTTTTTGATATTAGATTCAATCAAAACTCAATTATTTGAATAAGGAGTGTAATTAGGGCCCTATTTAATATTATGTTGACATAATTTCTTGGGTAAGCCTCGATTGGCCCCAATTATGTATCATGTAGAATCAAATACTTGATTAGTTTAATGTGGTAATCATTTAGGGACAATTAATCCCCAATTTCAATTATATATGAATGTAATTTCTTGCACACGACTCCTTTCAACCAAATTAGATATAAAATTGAAAAAATACTTATTTTTTTAATATGGTGAGCACTTAGATCCCTAATTTATATCATATGGATGAAATTCCTTACATTGAGGCTTAGTAGGCCACTAGGATCAATTTATCCCCAATTAACATCCTTTATATATAGTAAGAAATAGGTTCATAGGGATGAACTTGGTTAAAATTAC
>JARHVA010007207.1:415000-430000 GCA_037957365.1 Torreya grandis | reverse complement strand
ATACACTTTTAGAAAAGTGCCCTAAAACATTTTTGTGCCATGTATGTCATAAAAGCATGTTACCTACTATTTTATTAAATTTACACATCATTTCTTTTTTTATGGATCCATTTCCCTTCTATTGCAATGTCAATCAAAACCATCAGCTTTAATAAAGGGAGTGATGCAAGTACCCATAAAGCCAAACCATTCTAGGGGAAAGGTTAGATTAGTTGTGCACCTTAACTTTGGATCTTAAATGTAATCCCTAATCCATAAAACTTAAATTGTAATCCCTAATTCATAATCCATAAACCTTATGGACTAATGCCTAAATACCTAATCCATAAACCCTATGCACTAATACCTAAATACCTAATCCATAATTCCTTATCTTAATTAAGTATAACTTGATCATGTTATTAAATAATGAGATCATGTTTTTATTAACATAGGCAAAAATTGAACCTCATTTCCAATTGTCGTCCCCAAATCTTATATTGATAACAACATGATCACATTATTACATAACATGATCATGTTATTATCGATATAAGCTTCTAAATGGGTTGGATGGGCCAAGACCTTATAAAGCACATAACATGATCATGTTATGTAATAATGTGATTAGGTTATGTAATTTAATAATGTTATTATTATTTGTTATTAAGCTCACTTATCAACAACTATTTTTAGCCAAAATCAAGATTTTTGTCTCCACAAAAATTCTCCCCATACTTCTGTGAGATCTATGTACCTATGTACTTGACCTCACCTTTGAAAATTTGCAATTGTCCCTTATGATGGGTTTTGGATCACATTTGAAGAGGAATATGAAGTGTTAAATAATAAAACACCAAAGTAATTAGAATATTTACGAGAGAAACACAAGCTACAAATATGAAAACATTGTGGTAAATAAGGTACAAATCCTATTCCTAATGAACCAAATACCATATATAATGAGCCAATTGATGATAATGAGTTAAGCAATGATGAAATTGACTATAATCAATTTAATAATGTTTAAATTGACCATAATGAAATGAATAATAATGAATTATTTAATGTTGGAAGTTCGCATTTGAAGTTCCATGTTTTTTATTTTGTTGATGTTGAGTCTATGTAGAATGCTTCACCCCCCATGAGTCAAGAAAATTTGATGGAAATAAATAACGATTAAATTAACAATCAAGAAAATTTCATGGAAATATATAATTATGAAATTAACAAATTAAAAAAATTCATCCCGCCTCTAAATAATGAAAGTAATAACAGTTTTGAATCACCCTCTCAACAAATTCCACCATTACCAACACCTCCAAGAATTGTGCCTAGAAAATACAGTTACTTGATTAAAGTTGATGAAAATATTTAAAAACCAATGCATATAAAAATGTTTGATCTCCATTCAGGAATACCAGCTCAACAAATTTGGGATGATTTATTTCATAATTTGGATTATGATAATCATAGATGTTAATTATTTGTTTCATTGATAAAATCGATTAAGATGAGACCTATAATGTACACATTAGGACAAATAACATATAACGTGGACGATAAAAGTGATGAAATTAGTAAAAATCTACATGATGTATATCATATTGTAGTCCTAAGATCATAAAAATAAATATTGTAATGCTACCTAACATATAATGACAACTTGTGCAGTAAGTGTTGAAATAGGGAAAAAATGATTGATTTCAAAACTAAGCCAAGCACTTGATATAAAATTTAAAACATTAATGAAATAAAATATAAAACATGAAATACTTAATGAACTTAATACTAGTTAGATCTAGGCATACTCTGGTAGACTTCTACAAAAGGACAAGGCTATATGCGATACTCTCAAAGAGTTACTTGCTCAATTTTGGAAAGACAATACAAGAGTTTCACCCAATGCAAGAGATGTTGTGAAAAAAAGAGTTAGTTCTTGTAATCATAAAATGCATAAAAAATATATATTAGATATGAATTAAAAACAATTGTACTCTAAATTTTTGGAAAAACATCCACAAATTTATTTTTGGAAAATATTTTTTTAGATGGAAAAACCTTTTTATGTTAAAATAAATAACACACACAACACTTGTAGGAAATATGTTGAATTTTCAATGCACTATGATGTTTTTTTCTATATTCATTTTAGTTTGTATACTAACATTTTTTAGGAGTGTGGCATTGAATTGCCACCAAAATCAGCTAGGGAATTTATTCCAACCATCTTATACCAAAGACCGGATGGGCAATTATTTTACAACAAAAATTGTTTAAATTAAAATTGCAGCATTTGTGTTGGATTGCCAAATTTAAAAAATTGTATTGATGAGGAGATTACAAGTGAAATTGGAAAATAATTAGTTGGTTTAAGAAAATATAAATAAGTGACTTATCAACTAAAAGACATAAAATAATCTAAAAGGTGTGATCATGTTACAAAAAAGATACATGTTTCTAAGTTTTTGGTCAAATTTATGGAGAAGATTATTTTTTAGCATGTAAGGAACACACACATGGATAGATGGTCAGATGAACATTTCAAGATAAGAAAGGAAACATTCTTACTCTGTTCAATTATTTTAGTAGTTAATTTTTCTAAAAATTACACATTCAAACCCCAAATAAAAGTTCAATCACATTATTAGAACTCATCATAAGTTATCATATTTGTGCATATAGAATTCATTTTATGTACTTGATAGTACAAAGAAATAAAAGAAAATATTAAGTGAGTACCATTTCTATATTAGTGATGATATATTACATTGTTTAGAATAAGTGCAAGGTTATTTTTAGAAATTCTATGAAAAATTGAGTCAATGTAAAATTAATTTCAATAAACATTTCATTTGATCAAATAACTGTACATTATAATTAAAAATGCATGGATGTTTTATTGATTGAGAAGGATACATGTTATCATGGTTGTATAACACATTTGGAGTTTCATCGAGGGTATCCATGGAAAAGGGGAGCATGGTGGTGTTGAAGCATGTGTAAAAAGAGCTACTACAAGAGAGAAGTTGAAATTTGAAGAGGTTATTCATTTGACAAATGTAAAAACTATGATTGAATGGTGTAATGAAAACATATGTCATGGTGCTCAACCAAATTCTACTATTCATAGACATTTTTGGCTAATGGAGGAAGAACACTTGGAAAAGTATGAGAATTGTATGACTCTAATGAGTTTATGTGACCTCCACTCATTTTGTAGCTCAAATGCATATTCTTAGACTGTCCATATGAGACATTTGGCATGTTTATGTTTTACTTGCATGGACTCTATTTGAAGTGAGTTTGAGTCACAAGAGTGGGTGGATGATTGGAGTTCCAAACCTCTAATTCCAATCAACACATATTAGTTTCCAATAACATTACAACTTATCAATATAACATCATCAGATGACTTTGACCATGTATATGATCTAATGTAGCTAGGTAGAATATTTTTAATTATATACAATTTATTCTCATTATTTAATACATCTTCATGTTGTTACTAAAAATGATTTTTTTTATACATTGCATGGTTTTAATTTTATTTTAGATCAGGATAATGAAGAAGACATTGATTACTACTTGTGTTAATGTGTAGAGAGAAAAAGAAGAAATTGACTTCCCTAGTTATAGATGGAGAAGACATTGACTATCCCACTAGGTTAGTGGTATTCATTGGAACATGGTTTTGATGATATCCTATAAATTTTTTAGATCAATGGTTATTTGAAGAGTTTGAAATGCACATGAAGATATTGCACTATTCAAATTTGATTCTTGCAACGGATATTCAATTACAAAAATATCATGGGAGGCCATTAAATAGGAAACTATTGAAAGTTTGAAATTTAGATCATTAAGTTACTCTTGATAATATCAAGGATAGATAAGATACTAGTGTTTTGTGGATTGAAATATGAAGGTATGTTGACTTTTCAAATGTAGATGTAATCAATTTTACTAAATAGTTTTTTATAGGTAGTACATATATAAATTTCATTTTTAATTGCTTACTAATAGTTTTTTTTAGGTTAGTGGTGCTAGATAATATTCTACCTTAATGTGTTTAGAATTATTAGTAAGTAATCCTATATTATTGAAGTGAAGATAATCTTAGGTTTTATGGGTGTTTGAACTTAGGCTAAAAATTCCATTTTTCTTGTATTGGGAAGGGTGTTGTTGAGACTGAAATGGGTGTTGGGTTTATTGATCAGGCCTAAAGGGAGGCTAATTTTAGTAAGAATTAGGTTCACATGGCATAGAGAAATTAGAAAAATTAATATGCAAGTTCTTAAATCTAAACCCCATGCCCTCATCCCTAATCCCTAAAACATAAATTGTAAGCCCTATGCCCTAATGCCCACTACCTGTTGCAAACATACATACACCCTAAAACATACCCTAACCCTTAATCCTTAGACCTTATATACACCCTTAAACCTAAACCCTACATACCCTAATCCCATATCCCTAAACCCTAAACCCTAAAACATAAATTATAATCCCTAATCCCTAAAACATAAATTGTAATCCTTAATCCCTAATTGACAAACCCTATGTATTAGATCTTTAATCCACAATCCATTATCCATTATCTATATTAAGTATAATGTGATCACATTATTTAATAACATGATTGTGTTATTATTAACATAGGCAACCCATGGTTCTCATTACCAATTTCCAACCCCAAATCTTATATCGATATAATGCTATCTCAATGGGTTGGATGGGCCAAAACCTTAAATAGAACACATAACATGATCATGTTATGTAAGAAAGCTATCATGTTATATAACATGATTTCATTAAATTATTATTTTGAATTAAACTCAATTATCAATGAATTATTATTATTATTTGGGGCTTCCATGTGCTTAGAGCCTCTTTCTCCAAGTATTAGAAGGAAAAAAATAACTTAATAAGCAATATGGCATTTAATGCACTTTGGGAAACATATTGGCCTACCACTTAACAAATTCAAACTACTAGTGATATGGAGTTTAATACACTTCGAGAAAGGTGGCCTAAAACATTTTTGTGCCATGTATGTCATAAAAGTATGTTACCTACTATTTTATTAAATTCACACATCATTTCATTTTTTATGGATCCATTTCCCTTCTATTTCAATGTCAATCAAAACCATCAACTTTAACAAAGAAAGTGATGTGAGTATCCGTAAAACCAAGCCATTCTAGGGGAAAGGTCTGAGTATTTGTGCACCTTAACTTTGGATCTTAATTGTAATCCCTAATCCATAAAACTTAAATTGCAATCCTTAATTCATAATCCATAAACCCTATGCCTCTAATGCCTAAATCCCTATTCCATAAACCCTGTCCACTAATACCTAATCCGTAATTCCTTATCTTAATTAAGTATAACATGATCATGCTATTTAATAATGAGATCATGTTATTATTAGCATAGGCAACACTCGAACCTCATTTATAATTATCATCCCCAAATATTATATTGACAATAGCATGATCATGTTATTATCGATATAAGCTTCTCAATGGGGATGGGCTAGGACCTTATAGAGCACATAACATGATCATATTATGTAATAATTTGATCATGCTATATAATGTAATCACATTATTATTATTTTTAATTAAGTTCACTTATCAATGACTATTTTTAGCCAAAATCAAGACTTTTATCTCCACAAAAATTCTCTCTGTACTTTTGTGAGATCTATGTACCTATGTACTTGACCTCACCTTTGAAAATTTGCAATTGTCCATTATGATGGGTTTTGCATCACATTTGAAGAGGAATAGGAAGTGTTAAAGAACAAAACACCAAAGGGATTAGAATATTTGATAGATAAACACAAGTTACAAATTTTTAAAACATTGTTGTAAATAAGGTACAAACCCTATTCTTGATTAACCAAATACCATAAATAATTAGCCAATTGATGATAATGAGTTAAATAGTGATGAAATTAACTATAGTCAATTTAATAATGTTTAAATTGACCATAATGAAATGAATAATAATGAATTATTTAATGTTGGAAGTTCACATTTGAAGTTCCATGTTTTTTATTTTTTTGATGATGAGTCTATGTACAATGCTTCAACCCCCATGAGTGAAGAAAATTTGATGGAAATAAATAATGATTAAATTAACCATCAAGAAAATTTCATGGAAATATATAATTATGAAATTAACAATGAAGAAAAATTCATCATGCCTCTAAATAATGAAAGTAATAATGGTTCTGAATCACCCTCTCAACAAATTCCACCATTATGAACACCTCCAAGAATTGTGCCTAGAAAATAGAATTAATTAATTAAAGTTTATGACAATATTTTAAAACCAATGCATAGAAAAAATTTTGATCTCCATTCAGGAATACCAGCTCAACAAATTTGGGATGCTTTATTTCATAATTTGGATTATGATAATCATAGATGTTAATTATTTGTTTCATTGATAAAATCGATTAAGATGAGACCTATAATGTACACATTAGGACTAAGAACATATAACATGGATGATGGAAGTGATTAAATTATTAAAAATCTACATGATGTATATCATATTGTAGGCTTAAGATCATGAAATAAATATTGTAATGCTACCTGACATATAATGATAACTTGTGCAGTAAGTGTTGAAATAGGGAAAAAATGATTGATTTTAAAAACAATCCAAGCACTTGATACAAAATTTAAAACATTAATGAAATAAAATTTAAAAAATGAAATACTTAATTAACTAAATACTAGTTAGATCTAGGCATTCTCTAGTAGTCTTCTACAAAAGGACAAGGCTATATTCGATACTCTCAAAGAGTTACTTGCTCAATTTTGGAAAGACAATACAAGAGTTTCACCTAATGCAAGAGATGTTGTGAAAAAAGGAGTTAGTTCTTGTAACCATAAAATGCATCCAAAATATATATTAGATATGACTTAAACACAATTGTACTCTAATATTTTGGAAAAACATCCACAAATTTATTTTTGTAAAATATTTTTTGAGATGGAAAAACCTTTTTATGTTAAAATAAATCACACACACACCACTTGTTGTTGTAGGCAATATGTTGAATTTTCAATGCACTATGATGTTTTTTTATATATTCATTTTAGTTTGTATACTAACATTTTTCCGGAGTGTGGCATTGAATTGCCACCAAAATCAGCTAGGGAATTTATTCCAACTATCTTCTACAAAAGACCGGATGGGCAATTATTTTACAACAAAAATTGTTTAAATTGAAATTGAAGCATTTGTGTTGGATTGCCAAATTTAAAAAATTGTATTGATGAGGAGATTACAAGTGAAATTGGAAAATAATTAGTTGGTTTAAGAAAATATAAATAAGTGACTTATCAACTAAAAGATATAAAATAATCAAAAAGGTGTGATCATGTTACAAAAAAGATACATGTTTCTAAATTTTTTGTCAAATTTATGGAGTAGATTATTTTTGAGCATGCAAGGCACACACACATGGATAGATGGTCAGATGAACATTTCAAGATAAGAAAAGAAACATTTTCACTTGGTTCAATAGTTTTAATAGTTAATTTTTCTAAAAATTACATATTCAAACCCCAAATAAAAGTTCAATCACATTATTACAACTCATCATAAGTTATCATATTTGTGCATATAGAATTCATTCATGTACTTGATAGTACAAAGAAATAAAAGAAAATATTAAGGGAGTACCATTTCTATATCAATGATGATAGATTACATTGTTTAGAATATGTGAAAGGTTATTTTTAGAAATTCTATGAGCAATTGAGTCAGAGTAACATTAATTTCAATAAAAATTACATTTGATCAAATAATTGCACATTATAATTAAAAATGCATGGATGTTTAATTAATTGAGAAGGATACATGTTATCATTGGTGTATAACACATTTGGATTTTTATCAAGGTTATCCATGGAAAAGGTTAGCATGGTGGTGTTGAAGCATGTGTAAAAAGAGCTATTACAAGGGAGAAGTTGAAATTTGAAGAGGTTATTTATTTGACAAATGTAAAAACTATGATTGAATGCTGTAATGAGAAATGTGTCATGGTGCTCAACCAAATTCTATTATTCATAGACATTTTTGGTTAATGGAGGAAGAACACATGGAAAAGTATGAGAATTGTATGAATCTAATGAGTTTAAGTGACCTCCACTCATTTTGTAGCTCAAATGCATATTCTTGGACTGTCCATATGAGACATTTGGCATGTTTATGTTCTACTTGCATGGACTCTAATTGAAGTGAGTTTGAGTCACAAGAGTGGGTGGATGATTGGAGTTCCAAACCTCTAATTCCAATCAACACATATTAGGTTACAATAACATTAAAACTTATCGATATAACTCAATGAGATGACTTTGACCATGTATTTGATCTAGTGTAGCTAGGTAGAATATTTTTAATTATATACAATTTATTCTCATTATTTAATACATCTTCATGTTGTTGATAAAAATGATTTTTTTATACATTGCATGGTTTTAATTTTATTTTAGATCACGATAATAAAGAAGACACTGATTACTACTTGTGTCAATGTGTAGAGAGAAAAAGGAAAAATTAACTTCCCTAATTATAGATGGAAAAAAAAATTGACTATCCCACTAGGTTAGTGGTATTCATTGGAACATGTTTTTGATGATATCCTATAAAATTTTTAGATCAATGGTTGTTTGAAGAGTTTGAAATGCACATGAATATATTGCATTATTCAAATTTGATTCTTGCAATGGATATTCAATTACAAAAATATCATGGGAGGCCATTAAATAGGAAACGATGGAAAGTTTGAGAGTTAGATCATAAAGTTATTATTGATAATATCAAGGATAGATAAGATACTAGTGTTTTTTGGATTGAAATATGAAGGTATGTTGACTTTTCAAATGTAGATGTAATCAATTTTACTAAATGTTTTTTTTATAGGTAGTACATATATAAATTTCATTTTTAATTGCTTACTAATAGTTTTTTTTAGGTTAGTGGTGCCAGATAATATTCCACCTTCATGTGTTTGGCACTATTAGTAAATAATCCTATATTATTGAAGTGAAGATAATCTCAGGTTTTATGGGTGTTTGAACTTAGGCTAAAAATTCCATTTTTCTTGTATTGGGAAGGGTGTTCTTAAGACTAAAATGAGTGTTGGGTTTATTGATCAGGCCTAAAGTTTGGCTAAGAACCTAGTACTAGACATTATCCATCACCTTGGATGTGTTTGAGGTGTCATTTTTCACTCATGAAGCATCTAAATAAGAGTTCTACAACCATAACTTAAACTTTGATAACATTTGTTGTTAGTGTTTTTACTCTCTGGAATGGTAGTAAAAATGCACTTCAAAGTGGATTCAAAATTTTTGGTGGTGTGATAACATGTAATTTTCCTATCTATACATGATCAAAGTGATAAATTCATAGGTGGAGGTCCTAGAGGTAGAAATGTCAGCTGAAGATCATGAAGTTACTTGTTTACTAACAAAAACTGGCATTTTTGGACCCATTACTACAACTTATCTAACAAATTGATCTAGAAGATTCCACCTAATTGATATAGGGTATGATTATATAAAGTAATTAGTTACGTGAGGGATTTTACGGTTCACATAAATTAATTAAAATTTTTGTTTTATGCATGTTTTAACTTAGGCTAAAAATTATCATTTTTCTTGTATTGGGAAGGGTGTTCTTGAGGCCAAAATGGGTGGTGGGTTTGTCGATCGATCCTAATGGTAGGCAAATAACCAAGTAATATAAGTTATCCACTCACCTTGGATGTGTTGGTAGTGTCATTTTTCTCTCATAAAGCATAAAAATCAAAGTTTTGCAACCATAACTTGAACTTTGACAACATTTGTTGTCAGTGTTTCCACTCTCCAAAATGGTAGCATTTTTACACTTCCAGGTGGATTCAAAATTATGATAGTGTGATAACATTTAATTTTCCTATTTTTATGTGATAAAATTTATATGTTTTTAGGTGGAGGTCCCAAAGGTATAAATTTCAGTTGCAACTTGAGAAGTTACTTGTTCACTGATAAAAACATGCATTTTTGGACCCATCACTATAGCTTGTCTAAAATATTGATCTCGAGGATTTCACCTAAATTTTTTGGGGTGAAATTATATGGATTAAATTTTTATGTGAGGTATCTAATATTTCATGTAAATTACTTATAGTTTTTTTTATGTATGTTTGAACTTAAGCTAAAAATTGTATTTTTCTTGTATAGGGAAGGGTCTTCTTGAGGTCAAAATGGTTGGTGGGTTTGTCAATCGAGCCTGAAGAGAGGATAAAAAGTTAGTCCTATAAATTATACACACCATTGGACATGTTTTTAGTGTTAATTTTCACTTAGGATACATTTTAGTAAGAGTTCCACAACCACAACTTGAACATTGAAAACATTTATTGTCAATGTTTCTACTCTCAGGAACAGTGGTGTTTTTACACTTTTGGGTGGATTCAAACCTTATGACAATGTTATAATATGTAATTTTCCTATATATACATGATAAAATTTATATATTTATAGGTGGATGTCCTATAGGTATAAATTCCATTTGGAGCTTGAGAAGTTACTTGTTCACTGACAAAAACTTGCATTTTTTTACCCATCACTATATCTTTCTAAATGGATTTATCTCAAATATTCCACCTGAATGCTATGGGGTGAAATTAGAGGGATTAAATAAGTATCTGAAGGATCTAATGGTTCATGAAAATGACTTACAATTTTTATTTTATAGGTTTTTAACTTAAGCTAAAAATTTGCATTTTTCTTGTATTGGGAAGGGTGTTCTTAAGGCTAAAATGGGTGGTGGGTTTGTCGATTAGGCTTGATAGAAGGCCAATATCCTATTTCTATAAGTTATCCTTAACCCCACCTCCCTTTAACATGTTTTTGTTGTTATTTTTCACTCAGGAAGCATCAAAATCAGAGTTTTGTAACCACAACTTGAACTTTAACAACTTTGACAACTTAAACAAGAGACCTAGAAACTTAATGTGTAATTGACCTATTTAATTATTGAAAACTTTGATCATTTTTACAAAATATATAACTTTATAAATTTTTACAACTTTGACCTACTAGCCTATTAACCTATTAGGTGGTAATTAACCTATTGACTTATTAGGTGGTATTGAGTAATTGACCTACTAAAGTATTGACCAATTGACCTATAATGTGACTTATTATGTATTATACATTTAGTGTATGTTATTTCATTAGTTCCATGTTGTCTTTGAAGTTCCTTGAGGCCATGAATATGTTGTCATTTATGTAAGGTTGAAGGTGGTTGAGTGACTATAAGTGGTAACCAAGAAGTGACTATAGGTCACAATCAAGGTAGGGAGCTTGGAGTGATTCCACCAGGTTTGTAAGTTGTGATTCATCATGATATTAGTTTTTAACATTTTTAACCTATATATACCTATAAGTAAATGAGTAAGACATATACCCATATACCCTATTTTGCATATGGTCTAGTCTAATATGAAAGTAAAAGGTTGTTTCTCATGAATGGAGTATGATTTTGGTATAGATAATGACATATAGATTGAGAATGATATTTGAGGTGGAATTTTAATTATTTTTTTTATAAAATATAATGGTAAATAATCAACATACAGTCCAATAGAATAAATAAACTTTGTATATACCCTATTTTGGGTTAATAGTCACATTCCAAAGGGAAGTAAGAGTTGTTTCTTAATATTGTCAATTATGCAATTGACTATAAATGGAATTGGAATATTGTACCATTTTCAAATGAGTTTTTTCATCTCTTATAAGATGCATGAGAGATTTTTAATTTAACTAATACTATATGTTGCTATCATAGGCTTTTAGGGTGCCTTATTATGCCTTGTTGTGTCGTATATGTGGAATTGAATATGGAAGTGTGTTTGATCACTTGTAATAGCTTAAGATATGTGTTATTTGAACATGTAAGAACATTTTTTATATAAAACTAACTCCTTGAGACCTATTTCAAGTTTTTTTAAGTTCAAAACCTAAGAGGATTGCCTATTGTGAAGATAGTGAAAGAGTGAGAGGACTTTTGTGAATGGAATGTATGAAATGAGTTAGATAATGAATGTGAGAGGTATGTAAGAGGTTTAATGACACAAGAAGTGTCTCCAAAGTTTACAAAAATTAGGTAAAAAAAGAGGAAGGCTATTGATCCTAAGTGATAAGAGTGTCATTAATCATCTCTGTTACACATAATGAAATAAAAAATTTAATTTCAAAAAAAATGGAAGATCCAAGATTTATAGCATTGAAAATAATAATTTTTTAATCCTTATTTATGCACATATAACATTAAATTAGATATATTTCCATTATAGTCATACAATATAAGCACATACATGTCCAATGTCAATCATACAAAGATTTCCATTATAGGCATAAAAAATATTACATCTACCAACATAGTATCTAATGTTGGTTGAATGTCATGTACACATATACAATGCTAAAAATGCATCAATTACCATATAGGCATACAAAAAATACATCTCTTGTATAATACATCATATTCATCAAATAGCCTCCCTTTATTTGCTTTCCTCAAAGAAGACTCTCCCTGGGATACCCTGCTAGTAGATGGAGACCCCTCTAATGCCTTAGATTGCTTGAAGGTCTAACTACAGGTCATACACTCATATCTAGCTTGCAGCTAAGCATGTTCAAATACAACAATTTTTAAAATATTATCATAACATATATTCAAAAAATTGTTAAGAAATTAATTTTAAACTACAATAAAGAAATCATTTAAACATGTGCACTTACTAAAATATTGTGATCATGCTTAATCTATTTTTCACGCTAAAATTCAATTTTAGGCTCATCTATTTGAATAGGCATTTCAAATATGGGAGGAACATGACAATTTACTCTAATCACCATCTGACCAGGACTATCAGTTGTAATAAGACAACCTTGCATACACAACACATTTACATAAGTTATATTTTTCCCATGTACATGTACTAAATTATTAAAACAAGTCTATTTTTACAATTCAAAATTACAAAAACTAATGTATACCTATATCAATGCCTATGCACATGACATTATAGTAGAAATACATATGTCTATCTCAACTCATAGAGAGGGAGGAGTGTCTAATCTAAGCATCAACTATTGATGTAAATAAAGTCTCACTTAGTTTTATATAAAGTACATTAAATATTATAAATGGAAACTAAAACTATCAATAGAAGCACTTGTATATAAATGATTTGTCTATATAAGTACGTGAATGCAATGACACATTATAGGAAAGAAGAAGATAAGCATGCACATGAAAATACACTTAGATCTAAGCTAATAAGCCATTTATTGAATTCTTAAAGCAATAGCCTTGTACTAAAACCAAAATTAGAGGATAAAAGTGAAAGGGAATATATAATATATTAGTTTATTTTTTCTCATTGATAAATATAAATATACTTGGGTCAAGATCTTCAATTTATACTATATTACATGTTGGACTATATCAGTTGTTGATTTATTACCTGTCTAAAATTAGGGGTTTAACTTAGGTAATTCCATCGTAATTACTTCCTTTTGGATGAATTTTCAATATTAGTAGAGTATTTAGGGATATTTTAAATTGTGTTTTAAAGGTGCCTACATTTAATGGAGTAGAGTGATGAAGTATGATTATCTTCTTAGGATTATAGACAAATTAAGGACTAATGATTTGGCCACACTATATATAATATGGATACTTTGTATTCTATAGGTGGGGATTCACCAACTATGATGTGTCATAAAATAGTTTAATTTTCCCAAAATTCCCTTGAGAGTGAACTATCACTTTCAAGGTTGTGATTAGGATACTAGGCTTATCGGATAAAGGAAGGGTTGTGGCCTTGATAGAGATAAGGTTGTTAATTGAGTGTAATAATTCAGTGATGTTGATGCACATAACATAGGTTTTAAGTATAGGGTAAGACTAGTGGGGGTGGAGTGGGTTATTATCCTAACCCTCTAAAATGATATTATAGGGATCTTTTCTTCCCATGTCGTGGGAGACAAAGGGACATATTTCCTTTTGTATAGATAGGCACCTATTTTTAGGATTATTGAGAAGAGAGGATGTAAATTTTCATGGGTGTAATAGGTGTTAGCATATGCTTATAGGGATATATATCAGATCATGAGGTTTATGGCTATGTTTATTAGCAACCTTACACTCATCATGGGTTAGGTGTATGATAACATGACCCCTTACCAATGAGGGTTTGAGATTCAGATAGTGGGGGCCATTAGTGATTATATTTGGATAGGTATGCCACCATTAAAATACTTTTCATGAGTGGTAGACACACTAATAATGATATACGTGGTATCTCTACTATATTAGGGTATTTTATGGTAGCTTGTGAATGAGGTGGACACACTACTGCCATCACATGCATAATTTTGAGAGTACTAATTGGAGTACATTTAGAAAAATATTCTATGTAGGTTATAATTATGGTAGGATGTCAACATTAAGAACAATCACCACCATAATATGTAGATACGTAGATGTATAAATAAGCATAGGATAGAGGGTGAGGTGTTTCTATTTAGGGGGAAACAAGGGTGAGCATACAATTGTTAGAGAGTATCCAATAGGATAGGAGAAGAATGCTAAGATAAGGTCCAATTAGTAATTATACCTAGACTAACATGAAGTTACCCAAGTAAAGTAGTGAGTTGGTTTATTAGTAGTTACTTTCTAATTTATTACTCAATTATTATTTCTTTATGTGACTAGAGATCTAATGTCTTCTCTTGTTCTATGGTTTTAGAATGGATCACTTAGTGGTGGAGCATGATTAAATAAATTTTAGTTAGGATATTTTAGGTGAGGATTATTTGAGCCTTGATAATATTTTGGTGGATGTGGTTCTCCATGTATGAATAGGCAAGAATACATATATTTTTATCCCTACTTATCATACATATGTGGAGTTCCCTCATAATAAGAGAG
>JARHVA010007207.1:215000-405000 GCA_037957365.1 Torreya grandis | reverse complement strand
ACATGCATTAAATTAGACTAATTTATCATAAATTGAAAGATAAACTATTTAAATAATTAGAGTATAATTCAATAAAAAATTGAACCATTTATTTTCTAGTCATACCTTTATTCTAGTATGAAAATTCATATATGACTAGGCTATGCCTTCAATAGCTCTCTTACTAAACATGAATTATATTTAGGTTGTTGATTGCCAAATTTGGTCAAGCATCTAAGGGACATAATAAAAATTAAGGGATGCAAGAATCCCCAAATTTTTATGGTTTTTGATGGTCTAATAGGGTTTTGGAGGAGATCAATTTCCCTATGTTATGCATGAAATTTTAGAAAAGTGAGTGACTTTTTTGAAGCATTTAAGTTGATCAACGTGATAGTAAAATTATATTTTTCACATATATAGTTCGAAAAAATAGTCAAACATTTCCAAAAATGACCCTACATTTCTATAAAAAAATCCATAAACTTTTGACAAGGTTACCTTTTTTCTCTTATTTTTTAGGGTTTAGATTGAATTATTGTATAGACTTGTATTGTGCATTGTCTATTTATTTATTAATTTCTATAGATATGGAAAAACCCATGTATTATTCTTCAACCTTGTATTTTTTATAAGCAAACAATGTTATAGTTTATTGAAAATAGGTATGATTTATTGTTTAGATCTTAGTAGGCCCAAGAATGTTTTTTGAATTAATGTATTACATGTTGGGGTGGAAGATGAAAAAGGGATGGACTGTAAAAATTTCAAACCCATTCACTAATTTATATTTAATACTTACACTTTAAATATAGGACCATTTTTTTTTACGTAAATGTTATTTTGTTTTTATTAGTTTCCTTTTGATTTTCTTACCATCTGCATATTTTATATGTTTATAAATAATTTTACTTTCAATTGAAATTCTAAGACAACAACATGAAACAAAATTTTATAAAAAGTATGTTTACTTTAAATATATTGACTCATTATTTTGGTGGGGTTTATTGATCCATAAACTAGGTTGATATTCCACTCCATTTTTTGCCAACATAGACCCTTTCAAGACAAGGTGTTTCACTTAAGTTCTATTCCATAGATAAACATCAAAAATGTCATTTTAACATGTTTTCTAGACCTTATGACTAAAACCTATAGCATAAAAAATAATATTAAATATCCACATGCTTCATCCATTGCATACATTAATTCACACTCTAAACATGCCACTAATCCATACATGATTAAAATTAAAATGTTTGCATATTGGTGCAATACCAAGGTGAATTTTTTAACCTTTATGAAAAGTATTGAGATCTACTAAACACTTTCTATATTTACATAATTTCAAGTAATGTAAACATGAAATTAAAGGAAACAAACACATCAATAACAAAGATAGCTAACACAAGACATTATCAATAAAATAGGTGGATATTTCACTCTAAATTCCATGAACATGGAAACTTTTGATGAAAGGTGTCTCTCTCAAGTTTTATGACATATAAAAACACCCAATTTTTTTAAAGATATATATATATATATATATATATATATATATATATAATGACTAACATATATAACATACCAAATAATATGCAACCCTTAACATGTTATGCATTCATAAATTCTTTCATAATATAAACATGATACTACTCCATATATGAGTGTAATTGAAATGTATGCATAGAGGTGAAGTACTAAGGTGAAGTTTTTTAACCTCTAGGAAACAATTACTATAGTTATTAAAAATTAGTCTTGATCTATCTTAAGTGTTTAATGTATTATCCTAGTTTCAAGGAATATAAGCATTCAAGTAAAGAAAACAAACACATAAACAATAAATAGAGATAACACATGACATACCCTAGATGAAGTCAATGTGTGAAAACTCAAATAGGATTGAAGCCATGTGTTTCCTCATCTCCACTACGTTATGTATTTTACAAGCTTTCCTCCCTTATTTGGATTACAAGGAAAACCAACCTCTTGGGTTCATACACTCATAACACCTTTGTAATATTTGGTGTAAGACTTACTTATCGATCAATAAAAATCATTCAAGTCAGCCATATCAGCTTTCTAGTCTTAAAATAAGTCACCTCCAAATAATAATAATGACAAAAAAATTGTTAAACTCACAAATAAGAATTGTGATTCCAACTTCTATACATCTCACTATGTTCGTTGTTGTTTTTTAATCTTTCTGATCTCCTTTGATGTATTTTTCCTTATCAAGACCTCTATTTACAGTTAATTAGACTCAAATCCTAACAATAATTATAAAAAAAATTAAAAATGTAAGGAGAAAATTTTCGACCATTAAACTTCATGTGGTTTTAGACTGAAACAATCTACTATAGGTGGCACCAGAGTATTTCTTGTAAAAATTCCACTAAGTTTCAAAGGCCATAATTTATGAAAATAAACTCAAAATGACATGCCATTTTTTTTTAATTTATATATTTTTAAATATGAACTCAAATATATACACAAAATTTACATATGATTCTAAATTTATTATTTTTTATCTTTTACAACAAAAAGTATCACCTTTCAAAGCCTTAACATATTACAAATTACTCATGTTTGATAGTCGATTGTACTACTAGCTAAATTTGATGATATATAAGATCATATTTATAATCACATGACAAAAATTTAAATAACTTAGGTACCAAAAATAGATTAAAAAATTATGAATATTTACCTCTTATCTTCCCATGTGACAAACCAATATTATCATCATCTTGGACAGTGCCTTGTTCAGGGTCCAATCTTATCAAATATTGGATAGTACTTTGTTTAGGTTCCAATATGATAAAATTTTGGATAGTGATTTATTCAAGTTACAATTTTAAGTATTTTGGTACCATTATTTTTATAAAATCAAGTGTTTATGAAATTCCTTACCCCACTTATTTGAATGCCCTTTAAATTTAGTTGATAATTTTACTTTCAACCCAATTTGAAAATTATCTTGCTCTACCCTTCTTGACACTCTTTCCTTCATCTATGAAAAAATATTGATCTCATTCATATTTTACAATAGGACCAAAGACATACAATGGAAGGAATAAAATATATTCATTTTTCCATATGGAGATCTCAAAGCAATATTATATTCAAAAAAAAAAGAGGCACATCCAATTTTTAAAAATGTGTTCTTCTTTAAGCCTCATCGTGTTATCTTTGGATTATGTATTTTATCAAGTACAAGCATAACTTATCATTAAAAGTAAAATATTCTAAAATACATGTTAAACATGTCATGCTATACACTTTTTTTTGGCAACCCTCTTAAGCTTTCTTTCTTTTGAAAAATAAAATTTTCCAATTTAAATGCTTAGCCTTTATAAACTCTTATATTCAGATTTTCACATCCCTTGGATTAGTTGTCCTTCAAATACTTTATATAAATACAATCACATCATATAATCCACAATGTCTTGCATTGATAACTAAAATAGTGAAATTTAAACCCAACTTGATGCTAATGAATCAAAATAATCTCTCCTCTAACACCTGTTATCTGGGTTATGCAAAATGTTTTTACAATTGTCACACCACAAATACCACCATAATACAACATGAAAAATCTAACATAATTGAAAAAATATGTTAGAAAATGTTATACAAAAAAAGGGATAATTTTCTTTGATACTAATCTAATATATAAACTAGGTGGATATTTCACTCTACGTTTCACTAAGATAGACCCTTTCAAGGGAAGGTGTTTCTCTCAAGTTCTAAGCCATATAAAAACCCAAAATTTTATTTTAAGATGCATTCCATTTCTTATTACTAGCATCTATAGCATACAAAATAATATTTCACCCTTCACATTCAATATTTGTATGTTACATCGATTGAATATATTCCTTCACACTTTAAACATGATACTACTTAATACATGATTAAAATTAAAATACTTTCATAGAGGTGAAATACCATTGTGAATTTTTTTAACCTTTTGAAATCCAATAACATGCTTATTAGAAATAAGCCTTGAGATCTCTTAATTATTTGGCATATTAGCTTAGTTGCAAGAAATGTAAACATGTAAGTAAAGGAAACAAAAAAATAAAAAATAAAGAGAGATACCTTTAGACACTATAATTTCATATACTATATGTTATTTGTTAGGTATCATAGGCCCTTATTATTTTAATCACATAAATATCTATATCCTAAGGTTTAGTATATTTACTATCAGTAACTTGGTAATTTGCTTTTATAAATTACCTTTTCACCTCCCTAACCACCTAAATCTATTAACAACATAGGGAATCCACATTTTAACCACTTTACCCTAGTATAACCTTGTCTCCAACAACCTCATGCTTAAATTTACCCATGGTTGGAATAAACTAGCACAAATATAATAATCAAGTGCTAATTTAGGTGAATTGGTTTTGATTCACCCATGATCAGTGCTAATTATTTGGATCGACATCAATCTATTTACACCCATCCAACCTTTGACTTAGGGAAAAAACACTAAACATCAAAGTGATGCTTATATTTTTGAGAGAATTAAGGAAACCTTAACATCACTTTATCATAATTCTACTGCATACAATCTACATCTATCATCATGAGCCTGAAGGACTTCCTGTATTTATGAGAAGGAATTTATTCTATTTTCAATCAGGTTTAAGTTAAGTAGTTGTATTATTTATCTCATTTTTCATCAATATCTTTAATTTTATCTAATTATCCAGTCCTTAGAATATAATCTATATCCAATTTTGAATATTTATTAGCCTCTATCATCTATCCTAGTCTTTGTTTTAATTAAGTACAATTTTAGAGAGAATCAATGTCAATACATTCTGAATTGGCACCAATTATATAGAATCAGCATCAATACTATAGAATTAGTACCAAACCTAAAGGATCATCATCAATCCATTGTATTTATTTTCTAAAACCTAAGCCTTTAATCTTACATCCCTGTCTTTAATTCTTTCTAATTTTCTATCGTTTTAAATATGATTTTGTTATGTAGATGACTCCACTTAGTATTGTTCACAATGTCATTAATATCATTGATCTACTTATATTACCCTAACCCCTTTTTGCTAATCAAAGTGGCATAGCCTTTGAGCTAGCACTTTTCACCATTATTTACTCTCCCTCTTTTGAATGCACTTCCAACCAATTCAATGTCATGCAAGAGTATGTGAATGTCGCTACAACGTATTAAGATGAATACTTTGCTTACATTGATACATTAAAAAAAAGAATAAATAATTATTATTATTGCTATCATATCTTTATATATTATAATTTTAAGTATTGTTTATCCACTTAATTACGAAAACCAGTGAGCTAATGTCCACTTGCGGATGTTCATAACTTCATGTGATTGGTTCTTAACCAAGCAGCTCACCCATCTATCTATTAATCTATTTTTTTCCAAGTTATTTATTTGTGTGTATGTTATTCTTCCAAGACAAGAAGAAGTTCCCTCATTTTATAGATTCAAGAAGTACACAACCATCTCCTAATATCAAGGTATTCTTCATAAACCTTGATTTTCATTGAGCTTTTACTAAGTTAATTATATTAAAATAAGAATGAAAGACTACTATAATGTTCTAGCATGCCCGATGGGAATCTAAAGGTCTCATTTTTATTATTAGAATTCATTATAAATTTATCCATATTTCTCTCCTTTTCTCTTGATTGTTGTCTTCATTCAAAAGGAAATCCAAAATTGTTTTTTATAAGTTCCCTTATGTAGTAAAAAATAATTGCAACCATTTATTTCATGCTTAGGTAATTAATATATAAGAATATAGGTGGGTAAAATTATGATAGCAATCACTTCTTACACACATACCAAACCAATTACATAATAAAATCATCAAACATTGACATAAGGGAATCGTTTGGGATTTCATTACCTAGTAGTAACCTTCTTCTTAGCTATCCTAATTAGATTTCATCACTAAGGGAATAACCAATTCACTATGTTGATTGAGTATAAACCTTAGTTACTTGATATATATTGGATAAGCACCTATCACCCTTACACTGTGGTGTGTGAAGTGAGGGGGTAGGCCCCAATATCAAGCTAAGTATCAATTCTAGTATAGATATCTTTTTGAGTCTAAATAAACCTGAAACCATCTCTAGATTGCCATTTTTAGGACCTTTGGAAACCTTTCTTTTATTTTGTCATAGTTTAAATTTAAAAATCAAGATCTCTTTAGGTACATCTTTAGCATGTGTGCCTTTCTTTTTCACTAAATATAAGATAATCAAAAAAACTTTTAAGTGATTTTTGATTTTATTTCTTGCTTTTTCCTTTGTTTCTACATGGTTTTGATGTAAAATTAGTTGCTAAATCAAACCAAACCTCTAGCTTCATACTCATCCATGGAGAATTATCTTAGTCCTCCTACTTACCCTAAGTTGATAAGGGGAGGTATTCCCCATTATTATACTCAAGGTGATCCTAAATTTACCACTATATTGGATAATAATCCAATCATACTTAACCATTACCTCAACTCCCAAGCTATAGTTATCTCGTTCTTTCCCCATACATAGTTTTCTAGGAATTGTAATGTCATGTCTTTAGAGGAAGGTGAAGGGTTTACCACAATTATTGTGTCCTCTCATAACAATCCTCTTCTAACTAGTTCTAACACTAATACTATGAAACCTTTTGGTAATCCACCTCTGATAAAATCTATTTTTCCATCCCCAACTAGTGCACAAGATTAGAATGTCACTGTACCTCAACCTACATCTTCTCCAACTCTTACCATGACACTTTAAAACCTATTTATCTAAATTATATCAACGCTTCCACCCATCCAAACTAGCATACCTTTGAATCCTCAAACTAAGCCTTTGCAACAAGATCCCATAAGTCAACCTCCTCAAAAATATATCCCTTTGACTACCCAATACATAGCATGGATTGGTTTTACTTATATACCCTCACAAGCCCCATAGTATGTGGTGGCATCCCAACCAGTCATTGCCACATCAGTTGGTTATCCTTTATCCCAACACTTCTCTGCTTAGCTTCCTACTTGCCAACTCCCACAACATAATGTATTTAGGGGAATCTCATAATATAATACCCAACTAGACCTTAAGAGTATCCTTATGAATAGGATGGCCAATTTAGAAGCATCATCCTCTATGATGAAAAATATGCTCACTTATGATCAAATATATAACAAACCTATTAACCCGGCTATCCCCATTATACCTTACCTCCACAATGGGAACTTCCAAAGTTTACCAAGTTTTAAAATAAGGAGGATTTATAGCATCACCTTTGAGCATCGAGACAAACTTTCTATCTTATAGCTCATGATGATGCACTTCTTATTATGACTTTTCCTATATTTCTAGCTAGACTTAACTTAGACTAGTATGGCTAAATTCTTAAGCATTTTGGGTTCTATTTTAAGTAGCTATCCCAAATAGTATTAGAAATTTTTTTATTAATATCGTATAAAATTTAGTATCACCATCGGATAGTTTTTTTATTAATCTATAACTAATTTTGTGGTTAGATGGAGGAGTCTCATAAATCAACTCATCTTTTCACTTCCATAACCTCAAGTGATTGATTTATTTGTGAGAGCATTTACTAAACATATCTCATCAATATTATAGGTACAATCCTTTAAAATACTTGATGAAGCCCTTTCAATAACATGTAAATTGTAAATTAGAGCCTTGGAAGAAGGGAAAGTAAAATTATATAGTAAAATCTTCAAACATGCTCCCTCTAAAGGGACTAAAAACAGTAAAACAAAAGGAGTTGTTAATGCCATAGTTTTAAAATAAACACCACCACAAATAAGAATCCAATCTAAGCCATCTATTTCTTAGGCACAATCCCAAAAATCATTGACACATTTTCCTCCATGATAGTAGAAACCTTTATGAGAGTCTTATGCATCTATCTTAGATAAGATCTTAAAGGCATCTCTCATTGAAATTCATCTAATAAGACCTCTTAATGATTCTTTCCCTAATCCTAGCTAGTTTAAGGAAAATTACTTTTGTAATTTCCATCATGTAATAGGTCATGATGTTAATAGGTGTCATTATTTCAAGGGTCTGGTATAGAACCTTATTGATCAGGGGTAGTTACAACTACATAACCCTAGCATGCCCTCTAATCAGTCTATAGACATCTTCAGGTAGTCATTCCCTAATCATGCTTCCATGTCTAATTTAGTGCAGGCTAATTTGGGATCCACCTCAGATTGTGAAACCCATGTAATTAGTACAATCCATGATCAAATTTTGCCTAAAGAAGTTGATAGTACTATCCCTTATATCCTTATATGAGATGCATTCAAACAATCTTAACTATGTGGAGATATCCTAAAAACTCACTCAAGCTTTTTGGATCTCATTATTTAGGATCTGCTTAAGCAAATGATATCTAAAAACATTTGATATGATCAACTAGAAATAAAAAAGAAAAAAAACTATAAAAAATGGCTTGCTTAGACATTATACAAAATACACATACTATTCCTCTTGTCAACTCAATAATTGTATCTAACATACCCATCACCTCTAGATTACTACCCCTTAGGGAAACTACTTTGTTACCTTAAAGTACATTAAGATGAGTTCCCCTCATAACTCAAGAGGACATAAATCTTAGAGAAATCAAGGGAAAAGATATATGTACCAAAAATAAAAACCTCAAGGCCTCATGAGGAAAATCCTTGTAGCATCCTCCTATTAGGTTTGAAATACATAAAGAGGATATCCCCACTACCCCAGATCAGATTATAAAATAGAATGCATTAGTGCCACATATTTGAACAAAAGCATCTATATTAGGACCCCATACTTCAGCAAGACTAAAAGCCACCATCATAGAATCCTCTACTAAAGAGCATGTAACATTACAAATAGATCTTCTCACTATGATAATGCAAATGCATAATCCTTTAAACCCCTACTATACATAAGGGTTAGGTGTAAGTGCTTATCCTAAACATAAAATACCTAATATAGGGAATATTCAAACAACCAGTTTAAAAGGTTAAGGTTCGATGCCAAATATAACTCCCCTACAAATGCCTCAGAGAATTGAAAAAACTAGTCTAAATCCATTAAAAGGGTCTTATTTTAATATCCTTGATCAATATCTCCAGACCTCTATTATCACTCTACCACCCATAAAACTTGTTAACCCTCATATTCAAAAACTAGTGTTGTATCAAGAAAATAGGAAATGCATGTATCATTGAATATCAAGTCATGATACAAAAAGTTTTAACACGTTAAAATTGATGTCTAAAACTTATTAGAAAAAAGATCTTTTAATGCAATATTTAGATCATGACCATCCCTATAGTCAAACTACTTGGGTCACATCTTCCTTAGGAAGTAGCATATTACTAAAAGTTTTGGAATAAGATTTAAAGGAAGATGAAATCACTAATAAAGCTAATTATCAAACCCTCTTAAACCCTCTAGATGTGGATGAATCTAAAAACATGACAAAACCACATTTGTTTCAAATAGAAGCAATTCACATAGCTATGAAATCTGAAACCCAAGGTCATAAGACCCATAATCACAAAAAATCCAAAGTGACTATTGTAAACCATCATCTCCTACCACAAATAGTCCCACAATGTCTACTATAAAACTTAAAATTTCTATTTTAGGAAAAATGTAAAATAATAATTCTTCATAGCTAATATAGATATATATTCTAAAGTAGCTTCATCAGCTCCTAGTCAAGATGTCCCTAAATGAATTAGTCTAAAATTATCCACAGCATCATGAGGCTATGATAGAAGCCTTGTGGACCATCAAGATATAAGATAATGAACCCCAACCTCTATCTACTTTAATCAAATCATTTCAAGATCTATTATCCATAGCATTCCATGATTAAAAAATATCACCTTTACAACTTGATGACCATGATCTCCCACTATTTATCACTGCCCAAATTGATCAGACTCAAATTAAATGAGTAATGATTGATAATGGTGCAAATATAAATATCATCTCCTCTCACACATTTAAGTAGATAAAATTACCTGAAACTACTTTATCCCAATCCAATGTCCTTTTTTTAGTATTCAATGATATTGTCACCCCTACACTAGGAATAGTGGTCCTTCACATTCAAGTACATTTGCATCTTCTACATAAATTATTTTATGTAATAGAATGGGATTTTCAACACAACATTCTATTATGACATCCCTAGATACATGGTATACACTATATCCCCTCCACCTTGCATTGATGTGTTAAATTTAAACACAAAGGCAGAACCCATAATGTTCCAGCCGATCCCCATCCATTCAAAATTAGCAACCTCACCTTTCGACCAAATGACTTCTTAATTACATCATAAACTACTACCCCTTCATTGTATAATGAGGCATCCTCTAGTAAGCCAATCCTTACACCAAGGATTGGTAATGAGTTTATTAATTCCATGTGTTAGTAGCTATCAATTAGAGAGTATTAGCTATTAACACTCAATATTCTCCCTACTCCCTAGGAATATGGGAATCTAAAAAAACAACATCCATATTATCCTAATCTCAGATATATTATTCCCTTTGGTTTACCTTTCCTCTACACCCATTTGATCTATGGGGGAACTTATTAGCCTTCTTCAGGCCTTTCTAACCAATCCCATGACAAACCATTTACCTCAAACTTTTCACTTCTAGATATACCCCACTTTGAAGAAATATACGTATAATAGTGTCCTTGGAAGGGTTTTGGCATAGGATGCTATGAACAGGTCCACATGAGGTTACATTGGGAGATTTTAGAAAACCCCATGAAAATTATGGCCTTAGTTTTAACAAAAATCCCAAAACTATCTTGAAGGTTACTCTCCTTCCTATCCTTGAAGAGGGCATACCATCCTCATGATCTAACACCCATTCTTCAATAGATGATGTCGTATACATTCTCGAAAACAATTTTTTATTTAATGTTATTGTTATAGAACCTATCATCTATCATCGTGATGGGGAGGTCAAAACTATGCCTTTGTCTAACCCAAATGTGATAGGGTAGGATTTTACCACCATCCTTGTTCTTTAGTGCTAGGATGATGAGTTGATCTTAACTCATTTAGGTGCAAAAAAATCCCATCTACATAAATCCCTTCCATTTGAAACATCTAGTCTATTAAATGAAGTAACCATTGAAATTAAAATAGGATCCCATGAGACTTCGTAAATAGTTAAGGTTATCAAATATTTAGATCCCTAAGAGCACCTAGATTTCACTATGCTTTTAACAAATCATAGTGAAGTGTTCACTTGGCCTCTATTATCATCCATAACATTATCACATTCCCTAATGCCAAACTTACAAAGTAAAAGATTCAAAATATACACCCTTACATTATGATCTTAGTCAAAAATGAGTTACATCATCTCTTATCCATTAACTTTAACTAGCCTATCGATTACCCTCAATGAGTATCTAATATCATCCCTACTACAAGTCTCACAAGGGGACCATGCTTTTGTACTAACTTTTATGACATTGATCTCACTTGTCCTAAGGATGATTTTCCTCTCCCTATTATTGACCAATTATTGGATTTAACAACTAGGCATGAAATGTTGTCACTTATGGATGGTTTACCTAGATATAATCAGATCCTTATTGTACCATAAGACCAACATAAGACTTCATTTATTACTCTCTATGGGACCTTTTGCTATTGAGTTATAACTTTTGGCCTAAATAACGTAGGAGCTACCTATCAAAGAGCCATGACTTATGTCTTCCATAAAATTATTGAAGATTATGTGGATGATCTCCTTGGTAAATTGAGGTTATAAAAAGAGCATCTTTCAGTCCTAAAGGTAATATTTGCTTTCTTAATCCAATTTTACATCCATCTAAAATCCAAGAAATGTATTTTTTGAGTATTGATATTTTAGGCTTTATTGTCTCCATTTGAGAGATAAAATTCAACCCTACTAAGATAAATTCCATTTTATAAATGCCACCCCCATTTAATTTTAAGAAACTCTATAGTTTACAAGGTAAAATGTAGTATATCAATCATTTTATCTCTGAGTTATTTGATCAATGTTAATTGTTCCATCACCTCCTAAAGAAAAATATCCATTTTAATTGGGACTCTAGGTGTCAGAAGGATTTTGATGTTCTTAATATATACCTTCTTTCACCACCAATTCTTAATCCCTCAAAGGAAGGATAACCCTTTTTCTTTTATATTTATGACATGGATCATGCCCTTAGATCCATGCTTGCCCATCATGACAGTCAACATAAATAGTAGGTAGTTTACTATATCAATCACACACTTGATGAATATGAGATGAATTTTTCTCACATATATAAGTTATGTGTAGCTATGGTCTTTTTAGCTTCCAAGATTCACCATTATTTTCTCAATCAAAAAACTTATGTGTTCACAAACTTTGATCCCCTAAAATTTATGCATTCAAAACCTTATCAGAATCAAAGAATGGCCAAATGTATTATGATTTTGGTGGAATTTGATCTAGATTTTATGCATAAAAAATTAGTTAAAGGTCAAATAATTTTTTATTAGATTGTTGAGGCACCTCTTGTTGATAATCAACTAGTTAATTTTTGAGTTCTTAGATGAATCCATAGCCTCCACATCTCAAATAGATCTATAATACCAAATAACTCTATTCATTAATGGATCTAAATGCAAGCATGTTGGGGGCATCGAAATTATCCTAATCCCTTCTGGGGGGACACTTATACCTCTATATTTTAAGCTTTATTTTGATTGCACTAATAACATGGTACAATATTAGTCCTTGATCATAGGTCTCCAAACTAGTTTTGCCTTTCGTATTAAAACATTTAATATTGATGGTGATTCTTATCTTGTGGTCAATCATATTAAGGGAATATATCAAAGTAAGAATGATACCCTTCAAAAATATAAAATCTTTGTTGACCAGTTACTAGCTATTTTCAAGCATTATGCTATCTAAACCGCTTCTCAGTCAACTAATTTTTTTTTAGCTTCTATGGATTCTTTTGCCTCCATTATCCCATCTCCATCTTAGCAATCTAAGTTATTTTTCCTTATCCACAAGATTAATCAACCTTTTTAAAAAAAACTGGTCTACCTTGTAACCATAGTGTGGAAGAAAATCCATTAGATCTTTGGTACGTGTAGATATTTGATTATTTATCAAGATGGATTATTCTTCTAGATCTATCTATAAAATTCAAGTGAGTTTTCCAACATGGCACACATATTTTTTCATACTAGGGGGTGTTTTATATAAGTGTGGTTTCAATGGTATCCTTCTTAATTATCTCTAGAATCATGAAGACACCCTCATTATCAAGGAAGCTCATGACGGGTCATCCGGTGTATATTTTACTAGTTACACCATCTCTAAGAGAATATTTTGATTTGGCTATTATTTTCCCACTTTCAATCAGGATTATTTTGAATACATTAATAAATTCATAAAGTGTCAGTAACACATCAACCTATCCCATGTCCCTAGTCAAGCATTATAGGTAGCATAAGACTTTTAGCCTTTTTACTAGTGGGAGCTTGATCTTATAGGTCAAATTAATCATAAATATTCCTCGTGACATGGATTTGTCATTCCTTATACTGAGTATTTTACTAAGTGGATGGAGGATATCCCTCTTATCTCAACCAAGGTAGATAAAATTATTGAATTCATTAGTCAACATATTAGTCGTCACTTTGTTATCCCTAATAATATCATGACATATAATTTAAAATCTTATAAAAATAAAAAGTTTCAAGATATCTATGATTATTTTATCATTAAGCTATGTTTTATCTTGCCTTACTATCCTCAAGCCAATAGATAGGCTAAGGCATCCAATAAAACACTTATCAAAATTCTAAATAAAGTTGTTAATGAAGCAGGAAAGAACTAACATCTTTATGTTCCCTTTGCCTTATGGGTTTATCAAACTAGTATTGGAACCCCTATGATTGCTACTCCTTTCTCCCTAGAATATGGTATCAAAGTTGTACTTCTTCTTGAGGTTTAGATTCCTTCAATTCAAATCTCCCTTAAATATATCATTTCTAAGGATGATTTCCATCAAGAATGATTATCACAACTAAAACTCTTGTATGAGTATCAACTGGATGTCCTTGACAATTTGAATGTGAATTTAATATTGGTGACCATGTCTTAAAGGAAAATCAACATGTAACTATCATGGAAATAAGAAAATGGGAAAATTTATCTCTGAATTAGCTCATAACATATATTATCACTCAGAAGTATGGATTTAGGGCATATTGTTTGGCCTCTCTTGATGGAAAATTATAATGATAACCTCTTAATTATTGCATTTATGTCCTTTCTATTTTTAATAAGTCTTAATCACCTTGGTCCACTTAGTTACTTTTCTTTTTGTTTGATTTCCATGAAATTGTATCCCTATTATTCTTATACCAAAAAATGATGTATAAAGACATGTGGTTATCTAGCATCATTTCCCATATCTACCTTAAATATTAATATGTTGGCTCTATTCATATCATGTTCTAATTGGATAAGCTTCACCTATAATGGGAAGGAGCTCCAAATCATTATTCCTTGAAATCCTTCCCTATCATTAATTCATTTTTAGAATAACTATATTATATTATGTAACAACAATTTGGGAAATTATCCTAGGATACCTAAGGCCAATTCATAAAGAAATAATATCACTAGGATCAAAAAGCAAATTAAAACATATTTAAAATAAACAAAAATAAATAGACTAGTATTTTGAAGGATATCTATGAAATCTACAATACATACATACATATATATCAAAGTAGACTACTACCTCAAATGATAGCTATTTTGAAAAACATATCTCAAAATATAAACCACTCCCTCAAAATAGCTGTCATTTGAGGTAGTAGTTTACTTTGATATATATATATATCAAAGTAGACTACTACCTCAAATGAAAGCTATTTTGAAAAACATATATCAAAATATAAACCACTCCCTCAAAGGATTCCTATCATGCATAAAATATCCCAAGAAAGCTTCCTACATTGATCAACTTTCTTTAATTTAATAGACTTCCTGCATTGATGAGTCTACATGGATTTGACACAAAAGGATTCTAGGGTTGACCTTATTTTTGGGTATAAAAGATGAAAGTCTATTCTTTTTAAAGAATTTTCTTTCTGTCAAATAAAGTCCTTATAAATTTCCATCTCAAACTAATAAGATCCTAAACTACATCGACCCAAGGTTGTTTGACTATTTATCATCAATCAATTAAGAACACACTTGCATTCATTTCAAGTGATTTTCTTGGATCATGGTATGAGGCAATAATGAGCAATAAAACCTTTTGTAGATTAAATTTGTGCCAATTATTTACATATTTACTACATATATCAAAAATATCCAAAAATTTATAAACATGTAATCTATAAATCACATCCATAATAATCATGATCCATAAACATTTTTCATAATCCATAATTTAATTTGCATCCATAAATAACATAATCATAATTTATAACCATTTTAACATTTCATAAAATTTTGAAAAAATCATAATCCATCATCACATAGCATAAAATCCATAATCAGTAAATTTAATACACATCCCTAACACATTTTCACATAAAATCTTGTAATCCAAAATATAATCAAACTCATCCTTATGCAATCCATAACCCATAATCAAAATCACATCCATAATAATTTAATCCATAAACACTTTTTTTAATACATAAAAATTCATAAATCCATAATCAAATAGTTTTATCATATCACATATAATCCATAAATCCATAATCAAATAATCTAATCACATCACATAAAAATCCATAATCCATGAACCAAATTACATACATAATAGCCATAATCCATAAACATTTTAAAAATAAACGCATTACATGTAACAAATCATAATCTATCACATCATCTAATAAGATAAATCCATAATCACATAATGTCAATATAAACATCAATAATAACATAATCCACAAACATCCAGAATCCATAAATAAAACCCATATGAACATCATAACTCATAATCATGAATATATATAAAAAATAATCATCACAAATATTGATATATATGTTCGTGGCTCTTTGGCTAGTACAGTGAATAAATATAGTAAATAAGCTACTCTATAAAATGTATCTTGCTCAAATGGATACTCTTCAGAGCTCCACCCCCATCTCTGGTGCCATCTTCTCCCCCATTTCCTTCTTTGTCTTTATTTCTCCTCTAATCCCTTATTTTGGATATACTCCCCATGCTCACAGATCCTATGTGAATATGCCTAGAAGACCTTCCCTATGTGGCTATATGGGTAGCATAGTGAGGAGTTTATAGATGTAGATCTAGAATGATCTACTCATAATATAACATCTCCAACTCCAACTCCCTATACCTACCAATTTTCACTATGCCTACATGTCCTTTGTTAGGCCTAACCACCTTCACAACTATCTGTAGTGAGGAGCCCCTATCACCACTTCACAGGATATCCCTCTCCACTTGGTGATAAACCTGAGCCTTCACTACCAGGTCATGACTAATATGTAATGATTCAAAGTCCACTTTTAGTGTATACAATATGGTCTTCAAAGTGTCCCACTTAATTTGCATCATGTTGAGTGACCCATATGTTGTGGCCTCCTATCTTTGTAAGGAAATACACTAGGCCCTCAGTGTATCTCTCTCAATAATGATATCACCAATATCAATCTCCTCCTCCTCTATCTCCTCCTCTCCCCCATCATCTCCCCTCTCCCCCTCATCTCACATCTCATGTTATCTTCCTCCATCCTCCTCAATATCCTCTATCTCCTCATTGACTCCTTCCTAGTGTAGATGCACCACCCTCTCCTGCCTTGCTACCAACTATCTTACCTACCATGATATAAATGGTGGAGTATTCCCTACATATTCCACATCTAATCCCATTTCTTCTTCCTCCTCAGCCTCTATTGGGATGTCTATACTATCTATCCTTGGGATCTATTACATTGTCTCATTTTGTCTATATACATGTGGAGCCAATGGAATATCTTGTACCAATCCAAAATATCTCTACACTCAACCAAAATTTACTCCATGTACTCCATCTTCCTCCCTATCACCCACCTCTTCCTCTAGATGCCTAAAATCTCTACCTCTACTCTAGGCCATGCAATAAATCTAAGATAAGGTCTCCAAATAATGTCTCAATCTTATAACCCCTCTAGAACCCCTCACTAGTACTCCAAGTCTTGAATAATGCCATATGTGAAGTCTCAAGCTAAATATATCTTTCATGATAATAATGGCATATTATAATCAATATCATACTAATATATACATTGGCACAAATGGGACGCACCAACCTGATGTGGTTGTATGACTAACTTTGAAATATTATGATCACATTGAATCCATATCTCCTATGGTTCCTCCAACCCCATAACTCCCTATAAATATGTGCCAGTAAGGTGGTTGCCTAAGAAAACAATGTCCTATGTTCCAACATATCACAACCAAACCTATCAGGCTCCATGAAAACCTACCTCCTCCTAAGTCTAGGAGTTCATAATAGGAGATCATCAATAACGTCATGGTCATAACACCCCTCCCTATAGCATCAGAATCATATAGAGACTCAAATTTAAATCCACCAATAATAAACATGATATATATAGTGTCTATACCATATAAATGTGTCAGTGCTACTTCACATCACTTCTCATCCATAGGTATTATAGATGCTCTCTATATAAGAAGTCAAAAAATCAAGTATATATCCTCATCCATAGTGGTCATCTCCCCTATAGGTAGCTAAAATGTCTTAGTAGTCATGTCCCATCACTCTAATATGGTGAGAAATAAACTCATATCTTAGTGAATGCATCTATAGTAATGTATTCCTCCTAAGCCTAAGTCCTCCAAGTGTGCCCAATCATCATCATTGAGCTTGTCCCAAAGTCACTCCAATAGAGGTGGCAATCAATCCCACATCTAATGTAGATTTTGTGCCTATCACAAGAATCCCCTATAAGCCTAAATTTCTCCTAAAATTTTACTTGACCTAAACCCTAGACTTTCATCTAACCTTTTCACCCTTTTTTGTGTGAATTAGTGTTGATCGCTTATAGATCGACATCATTCCATCGAGATCAGTGTCATTTCACTAAAATGATATCCATTCCTTTTCAATCATCACTAATTCATGGGAATTAGTGCTAATTTTCTAGTGCCATCCTACCCTACTCCTAACATCTTTCCTAATCCTAAAAAGTAAAAAAGTTTAATAATTAAAAAAATAATCAAAAGAATTAAAGCAATAGCAGGGCTTACCTCATCCTATGATCATCATCATCACCTCAATCCACTATCACTAACCTCCATTTTATCTTGTATCACAATGATCATTTTATCTATCAAACATCATTTCCATTTACACAAATAGAAAATGAGGCCTATTCCACATCATATTTGCTTATATACCCAGCTTTGGATTGACACTGATCTATTTTGGATCGATGTCAATTTGGTGGATCAACGTTGTTTCATTCTAGATTGGTAATAATTTATATGCATCTAGTCCTACTCCTTAGCTTCACCATAGTACCTTACAACACCTACCCTATTACTTTTCCTATACCATTTTAGGTTTGTGGATTTAGATCCCTTGTTGGTCCCATAACTTGCATAAGATGTGTACTCTTTTGGGTATCTCCACTTTGTGGGTCTTGAGAGTGAATTGTCTCTTGAGAACAACTGTCTATAAGAAGCATGCACATTATATATCATAAAATATGCTTCTATAAACCAAGTCTTATCACTTTTTATCTTGATTACCCTTCATTTAATCCCACCTATTCATAGTTTTGGAACTTTATTACAGGATTTTCCTTAGGGCATCACTGCCTGTATTACCTTACATCCTATTAGTGTAAGATATATAGTTCATGTTATGCATACACATTATTGGATCTCATTTTTATCTATCTATCTATCTATCTCATCCACTATTCTATTTTTTTAACTCATCACCCACTCCTAATCCTATGCCATATCCCAATTTGAGGGGGGATACCACGTCACATAAACCTGGGGCATTGGACCTATATTAGTTTTTGTCTCATGACACATATTTCCATATCACTCCATAAAAAGGGGTAAATGTAGACACTATAATTTTGTATACTATATACAATTTTTTAGGTATTATAAGCCCTTGATATTATTTTAATCACCTAAATATATTTATCCTGAGGTTTAATATATTTACTATTGGTAACTCGATAATTTTCTTTTAAAAAATACCTTTTCACCTCCCTAACCACCTAAATCTATTAATAACCTAGGGAATCCACATTTTAACAAATTTAACCCCTTATAACCTTGTCTTCAATAACCTCACACTCAAATTTACCCATGTTTGGAATAAACCATTATGGATATAATATTTTATTGCTAATTTGGGTGAATTAGAGCCAATTCACCTGCAATCGGTGCTAAGTTTTTAGATTAGCATCGATCCATTTATACCCAGCCAACCTTTGAATTTGGGACTAAAAAATATGAACCTCAAAGTGTTGCTTAGATTTTTTGGATAATTAAGGAAGACTTAAAATCACTCTACCAAAATTTTAATACATACAATTCACATCCATCATCAAGATCCTAAAGGACTGCCTACATTTTTGAGAGGGTATTTATTATGTTTACAACTAGGTTCAAGGTATGTAGTCATATTATTTATGTCACTTTTCATCAGTATCTTTTCTTTTATCTACTTATTCAATATTTATAATATAATTTATATCCCTATGTGACTATTTATTAGACTCTATCATCCAACCTCATATCTACTTTAATTAAGTGTAGTTTCAGAGAGAATCGATGCCAATTTATTCTAAATCAGCACTAATTCTACAAAATTGACATTGATCCACTATATTTAGATTGTAAAACCCAATCCTTTAATCTTAAATCCTTGTCTTTAATTTTTTTAGATTTTCTATAATTTTAGACATGGATTTTTTATGTAGATGACTCTACCCAGTGTTGTGCATGACATCATTAATATCAATGATATGTGTATAAGACCCCTGTCCATTTTTTCTAATCAGAGTGGCATAGCCTTAGAGTTATCACTTTGTTCCATTATGTACTCTCCCTCTTTTGAATCCACTACCGACTAACTCGATGATATATAAGAGGATGTGAATGTCACTACAGCTTATTGGGATGAATATTTTGATTACATTAATATCTTAAACAAAGTATAAATCATAATCATTATTATTATCATATATTTATTTATTGTAATTCCAAGTATTGTATGTCCACTTATTTGTGAAAATAAATGAGATGTCATCCACTTTAGTGAGTTCAAAACTTCCCAGGACCAGTTCTTAACTAGGCATCTTACCCATCTATTTATTAATCTATTTTTGTCCAAGTTATTTATTTATGTGCAAGTTATTCTTCCAATCCAAAAATAATTTCCCTCATACGATGAATTCAAATGGTGTACAACCATACTTTGATCTCTAGGTATTATTCATAATGTTTCTATGCTAAATCACTTTCTACATTCAAAAGATAGAGAAATGAGAAACTAAGAAGAAGGATGAGGGTTTATACGTACTCGGATTGTAGACGTTGTGCACCAAAATTTAGACAATAGAAGGTACTCCTCTTTGGCTATGGAGGAATGACACCTGAAAGAGAAAGACACTAAACATGAAGAATGTTAAAAGACAAAAGAGTGGACTGCCAAGCAAGAGCTTGGTCCTAGAAGTGCAAAGGCTTCTTGGAAGATGTCAGTCCACTGTTAAAATAAAATGCTGATTAAAAATAGAAAATGATAAATGATGGAAAATAGAAAGAAAGAACTTAAGACAAATGCATACCTATTTAGAAGCTGTCTGCCTTTGCACAGTCACCGAGGTCGGGGGTGTTGCCGGCGTTGGTTAGGAAGGTCACCAACATCGGTTATACTGCCAACGTCGGTAGGGGCACTAGCTGAGGTCGGTCAGGGCAGTAGTCAGAGATGGGTCAGGCCAGGTTTCAGGACTGTGGACAGGGTCTATGGACGTGCAGGTTGGACTATGGTCTTGTCTGAGGGTCAGGGAGGTCTGTTAAGAGGTCTGAAGGATTGCTTGGAGGTCTGAGGAATTTGTCTTCGGTCTAAGGGACTGAGAGTATTGTCTGGGACTGGACTGAAAGGGTGATAGGGCAAAGGGAAGATGGATGGGAGACAGGGGTCTGAGAAGGCTTTTTAGCCTCTCAGGGGAAGGACAAGGCTAGTGGTAGATAGTGGATAGGATAGATAACTGAAATCAGATGAAATAATGAAATAAAATAATGAAATTGCTTACCTCCTGCTTACTAGTTGAAGAATATAGGAACCTATTGTTGGAGCTGTGGAAGACCTATTGCAAGAAGAAATGACTGATGTAGAGTGCTTGTACCTGCTGCTATTGTTGTATGAGGTTGAGAAAAAGGAGAATGCAAATGCCAAAGTGCCAAGAGGATTCTATTCGCAGGGGGGTGCAGAATGGTTGCAAAAAACCATTTTGAAGGTTGTCGACGATGGCAGAACCACTGACATCGGCCGAATAATGACCGACGTCGGCGAGGTCAGAATGGGCACAGAGGCTAAAATTAGCCTCTGTCTGTTCTTACACGCCGCCGGGTCAAGGGGCCATGGGAAAATGGTCGAGGAGGACATAAATGGACGCGAGAGGAAGGATAAAGGGGAGATTTGGGCCATAAAATCTAGGAAAGAGGTGGGGGGATCCAAGGAGGGGATCCAAGGTGGCAAGGGTGAGGTGGAAAGGGGGCCACTAAATTAAAATGTTTAAGTTATTTTAATTTAATGAATGGAGGGGACTATGACAAGGGTTAGGACATGGGTCGAGGTGGACAAGGGGGGAGAACGAAAGATGACCAAGGTGCAGACACATTTTTGGTGTCTACATTTGCCCCTTTTGTCTTGTTGGTTGTTCTTGATGAACTGCAAGACAAAAATAGGAGTTGGTTGCCCCAGGAATGGGATGAGGTGTTCCCCCCTCAAAGTGAGAGTCGAGAGAAGGGAACTGGAGATCGAGTGTCGATTTGACAGAGAGATGGATAGAGAGAGGGTGAGTGAAAAAGCTGTAATAGTCGTGATTACGCGTATACCACTGCATGGGATGGTCGGGTCAAATTGTCGCAGGTCGAGGGTCGAGGAGTGCCAAAATTAAAATAACTGGGCCCCAAAATTTAGTCGTCTGCTGATTGGGTTATTCAATCTAAGCTGAAGTTCCAAATGGTCATCATGTTCTAGGTATCCTGGGCTCAGGAAGTGCTCCCAAAAACATGAAAAATGCCACAAGTAGTAGGGATCAACTGTCTCACGATCCTATACTTGTGAAGGTCAAAAATAGTCTACACATAATTTGCTAACCAGTCATGGGGTAGCATACATGTAAAAACAACCAAGGCAACATTGTCTTGGAAGTTGTCATGGTTAGAGGAGATAGGCATGAGCTCCAATGGTCTTTGGTCAAGGTGGATGGATGGATGAAAGGATATGGCCGAGCTAACCTCAGAAGACGTCATGTTTCTGAGTGCTGCCTACATAGCCCTTGTGTGAAGGTCCTTAGGCCAATGTAGTTCTCCCTAAAAGGGAGGAAGGGTCAAAGTGGTGGAATTGGTCTTGGTCGAAGTGGTTGATAGACTGGTCTTGGTTAAGGTCAAGGTTGAGGATTGGTTTTGGATGAGGTCAAGGTCATGGTCAAGAGGAGGAATGGTTTGCCCATCAGAGAGATGAACAAATGAGGGTGGTCAAGCTAACCCCAAAAGACATCATGTAATCTAAGTGCTACCTACATAGCCCCGGTCTTAGGGCCTCAGACCAATGTAGTTCAAACTAGTTGAGAAGATTGGTCGATGATTGGTTTGGTCATGTGTCAAAATGATGAGGATAAGAAGATGTTACAGCCTTTTGCAAATGGTGTATTTTGTAACATTGGTTGAGGGTCTTTCATCCCTAGCAATTGTCCATAGTCATGATGGATGTATGCTAAAAATGAATTGAGGTCTATTTATGCTTCAACAAGTATTGGTTTATGCTTAACATAAATTGTGTTTGGTCAATAGTTTCCATGTGTATTTTTGTCCATAGAAACTATGTGAAATGGGCTATGATGAGTGGTCTGAAAAAAAAGAGAGAGATTGGAGTTGAGCTGATTAGGTTTGACAAGTGATGAAGTTGGATGTGACCAAAGTGTAGAAGAAGTGAAAGGCATATTCATCCTTTCATTGACAAGGACCAGAATGACAGCATAAATAGGGGTTGTTAGAACCAAGAGCCCCATTCATGCGTTGTGTCGTTGACCATATGTGTTAGAATGGTAATCAAATCACTTTGACATTAAAGTGAGCTCGAAGTCCCTTGAGCAGGTGTTATGAGGAGGATGGGGTAACCTGTTTTAAGAGCAGGGATAACCTTGCCCCTTTTTATAAGAGACCCTGAGACAACTACAAGCCAAGTCCATGACCCGTTTTTTTTTTTTGGTGCAGACTGATCGATGCGGGAAGTCTACATAGAGATGTCATTTTGCTTTGGGGTCATTTGGGAAGTTGATCGATGCGGGAAGCTTCTAAGAAAGGTTTCTATTTGTAGCAAGATTTAGTCATAGCCATCCTTCGAGGGAGTGGTCTATATTTTTGCTTTATATAAGTTTGAATAGTTGTCCTTTGAGGGAGCAGTCTATTAGCTATAGCAATGATAGTACAGATGTCCTTCGAGGGAGTAGTCTGCTTTTTGATTTGATTTTGTGACCTTGGACATCTTTTTTTTTTTGACAGAAATGTGAGTCATGGACAAGACTACAGAAGGCCAAGGGCTCCCTTTTATTAGGACAAAGCATCCATACTTTATAAAAGGGTTATAGAGGATTTGTTAAGGGGAATAGGGTTAAAAGGAATAAGGATTAGAAGGATGGGGATTGCTCAAGGGATGAGCTCAAGTTAAATTTCAAGTGGAGGAGTACTCGACTAATAGTAGAATGGTCACAGATGCAACACATTAAGAGGCCCAGGTTCTAGTCGTCCATCGAGAGAGGACAGACGATAAGTCCCTGACCCATACTTGTGTGTGATGATGAAAGGTCTGAGCCAATTAGGGGTGAACTTGCCTCATTTACTTCTCTCCATATTGGTCACATGATGATTCTCTTTGAGGACGAGGTCTCTGATGTTGAAATCTCATTCTCGCAGATTTTTGTCATAGGCTCGCTTAATGCAAATTTGATAGGCATGGAGGTGATTGAGGGCAGCAAGACGACACTCATCAAGTAGCTCAAGTTGAGCTAAGTGATCTTGATGAAAGTCATCATTGGAGAGAATGTCATGCAGGGAGATGTGAAGAGACAGGATCTATACTTCGAGAGGTAAGACAGCCTCTGTTCCATACACGAGAGAGAAAGGAGTAGCACCTGTAGAGGTTCAGATGTTAGTGCGGTAGGCCCATAAAGTGAAAGGAATGTGAATGTGCCAATCCCTCCCTATGTCGTCGACCACCTTCATGAGAATTTTAGTCAGAATTTTGTTAGAAGCCTCAGCCTGCCCATTTGTTTATGGGTAGTAAGGCGAAGAGAAGTTGAGTTTGATGTCGAATGAGTCACATAGCTTTTGGATAGTCTTGTTTTTGAAGGACTTGCCATTGTTGGTGATGATTTTGTGAGGGACACCGAAATGACAGATGATGTGGCTATTGATGAAGTCGACAATTTTTCTAGATTTTGTGGAGATGAGAGGAATGGCTTCCACCCACTTGGTGAAATATTCAGTGGCGGTGATGATGGACTGATGACAAAGAGACGAGTGAGGGTTAATCTCACCGATGAGATCTAAGCCCCACTGAGAAAAAGGCCAGAAATCCTGAGCGACTTGCAAGGCATGGCTAGGGAGATGAAGCAAGTTAGAGTGCTACTGACACTTGATGCAACGATGAACATAGTTGCTACAGTCTTGGTGAAGGGTGGGCCAATAATAACCTAGGCAAAATATGCGCTTGGAAACTAAGTTCCCACTGAAGTGTCTGCCACAAATCCCATCGTGGACTTGTTTTATGGCATGAGAGGCTTCAGTGGAGGTTAGACAGCGAAGAAGGAGGCCATCGAAGCCTCGCTTATAGAGAAGACCCCCTAGCATGGTGTAGCAAGCTGTGCGTTTGAGGAAAGCTCGCTGTGCATTGCTATAGAGATGGGGAGGAATGGCAGAATGAGACAAGTAGTCCACTAGTTGCTTATACCAATCATCTCGTGGACTAGAATTGACAGTGTTGATATAATTGATGTGAGGAGAGATGTATGAAGGCAATGGTACATGATGCACTGTGACAAAAGGTTGAGATGATGATGACGAAGATGGGATATACGAAGCAAGAAAAGCCATGGTGTCAGCAAACTTATTCATGGATCAAGGAACAGTCTGCAAGAGGTAATGGTCGAAAGAATGCCAGAAGAAGGTCAGTACGGTTTTTGTACCTTTGCAAAACTTTGTTTTTACAGAGGTATGAATCATTGACTTGATTGATGACGAGCTATGAGTCACTGAAGATGTTGATAGACTTGATACTGAGAGAAAGGGCGGTTTGAAGTCCCAAAATTAAGGCCTCGTATTCAGCCATATTATTGGTACAATCAAAGTTGAGCTTGAAAGACAGAGGCATGGGCTCACCTTTGAGTGGGATGAGAATGACACCTGCACCCCCACCGAGTTGACATTTAGAGCCGTCAAAGAACATGGTCATTTGGTAGATGGTGTCATCAGTGGAAAGTGTGGTGATAGATTCGTCAGGAAACTCACACTGCAAAGGTTGATTGTCAGGAAGAGGGGCATCTGCCAGTTGGTCAACGATGGTTTGCCCCTTGATAGATTTCTATTGAATGAATTTGAGGTTAAACTCAGCAAGCAGCATGAGCCACCAAGCCATACATTGATTCTGATATGGCTTGGAGTGCATATACTTGAGAGGGTCGGTGTGAGTGATGACAAAGGTCTTGTGGTTGAGAAGATAGTGGCGGAGCTTGGTAGTGGCAAAGACTAGTGCCAAACAGAGTTTCTTGGTATGGGTGTACCAAGTTTCATAGTCAACCAGTGTTCAGCTGATATAGTAGACTGCTTGCTCATGGTGGTGCTCATCTCGATGCGTGATCATGGCACCTAATAAATGGTTGGTGGTAGAGATATAAAGGTATAAGGGTTGGTCGTCTTTAGGTGGAGTGAGGACTGGTGGAGAGACCACATAGCGCTTAAGGGCTTCAAAAGCCTCTTGACAGTCCTTATCCCATTTAAAGGTGATGTCCTTCTTAAGGAGGTGAAGAAAAGGTTGGCAGCGGTCAGAAAGCTGCGAGATGAAATAGTGAATGGACTGGAGCTTTCCTTGTAGACTGTGAAGCTACTTAAGATTGGTCGGGGGTGGCATCTCAAGGATAACACGGATCTTGGCAGGATCTATCTCGATGCCATGAAAAGAAATGATGAAGCCTAGGAGCTTGCCAGAGAGGACCCCAAAGACATATTTCTTGGGGTTAAGGCAGACATTGTATTGAAGAAGGTGAGAGAAGATGATCTTGAGAATGGTCAGATGGTCACAGTGAAACTTGGACTTGCCGAGTAGGTCATCCACATAGTCCTCCATGATTTTGTGGAGGAGATCATGGAAAATGTAGGTCATGGCGCGCTGATATGTGGCGCCAGCGTTCTTCAAGCCGAAAGGCATGACCCGATAGCAGAAAGTCCCCCATGGGGTGATAAAGGTGGTCTTGTGCTGATCTTGTAGTGCAATTAGGATCTGATTGTATCCTAAAAACCCATCCATGAGAGATAACATTTCATGGCCGGCTGTGAGATCAACAAGCTGGTCAATGTTAGGAAGAGGAAAGTCATCCTTGGGATAGGCTAGGTTGAGGTCGTGATAGTTCGTGCAGATTTGGATCCCCCCAGTCACTTTGGTGACTGGGATGATGTTAGAGACCCACTGCAGATAATCGATGGGTTGGATGAAAGAGATAGAAAGAAGGCACTGAAGCTCCTCTTTGACAAGGAGCGCAATGTGAGGATGCATCTTTTGAAGCTTTTTCCAGATAGGCTTAGCCTCTAGTTTGGTGACAATGTTATGGGTAGCAATGGTGGGGTCGATGCCAGGCATGTCACTGTAAGTCCAGGCAAAGGCCTTGTTATGGTTGGAGAGGAACTGGGTATAGTCAAGCTGCTCCTGGGTGTCTAAAGATTGGCCAATCTTCAAGACGTGAGGAACATCATAAGAAGGGAGGTTGATGTCAATGGTTGATTCATTTAACATAACCTGGGTCTCAGAAGGGAGAGAGCACTGGATGAAAGAGTTGTCGACACCCATGTAGGAAAGAATGGTGTCATCATCAACGCAGTGGATAGTGTGAATGGTCACCGACTCATCTTCTATCATGCTGGGAAAAATGAGAGGGAGAGACCTGGACACCCCATCGAGCTGATAGGTCAGGGGTTCAAGGCGAATGGTGTTTATGGAAAAAAAAACTAGGAGGGATGGAAACCATTGACTCCGTAGGTGAAGGGGGAGAAATGGGTGAGCTTGGAGGAGATTGGTCAATGGTTGGCTTGGGACAGAGGTATATAAGGGCCTGAGTGGGGTCGTGGTATCCCAGGCCATACTGTTTCTTGGCATCGTCATCGTTGAGTGGCTCGATGGGCTGATGGGAGCCCTGCTCATAACGTCTAAAACCAAAACCCTTCCATGCACACTTGTAAAGGTAAGTGTGTGCAAAGGCAGGGTTGCCAAGAAATGAGAAATATGATGTGAAAGGTTGGGGTGAAGAAAGAGGATTGCCATCAGTAGGAGCTTGATTGAGCCCCCCATAGACAAGATTAGTTCAGAGGTGAGGAGGACCATAAGGCACGACCATCCCAATCCGATGGTCGTAACTAGGGCTGAGATGAAGGCATCCATACTCTTGTGGAGTTTGGAACATGTCTAAGGCCAACAAGCAATATTACCCCAGAGAAAGTCATTAGAAGATGTCTTCCATGGGGTCTTTGGTTGTTGCTTGAAGAGGAGGGGTGAGGGCGACCGCCGGTTACGAACTAGTCGAAGCTTTCGCGGATGGAGGCGGTGTTGGGGTTGATGACTTGATAGGAATAAGAACGTCATTTGGATGGTAGGTTGTGTTACAAGTCTTGAAAGGTGAAGGGTCAGCGGGAATGGTGTGGACTTGCCCGTCATGCTCAAATTTCACACAACGGTGGAGGGTAGAGGGGACACAGGCCATGGCACGGATCCAGGGTTGGCCCACCAACATGTTGTATTGAAAATCTCCTTCGATGATATAGAAGAGCTCCAGGACTATGCGTGGACCAATGTGAATGTGAAGGATGACTGTGCCAATGGTCATGGTAGTGGTGTCATTGAAAGAGTGCAAGATTGCGTCAGTTTTGGAGATGCAGTTCTTGGGAAGAGCCAACTGATCAAAGGCATGAGTGGAGATAATATTGATGCTAGCACCTCCATCGATCATAATGCATTTAATGCATTTTCGGTCAACATAGGCAGTGATGAAGAGAGCGGCATCTTGATCTTCTGTGTTGGATGTGGGAATCTCAGAATTGCTGAATGTGATGGAGGCAATAGGGGCTAAAGAGTGGACAAGGGCAGCGAGTTGAGGGTCCTCGGGTTAGACCTCCGCTGCCTGCAAGGCTCAGATGAGGGCTTGATGATGCTGAGGTGAGGTTTGGATGAGGTCATAGAGGGACATCTTCACGGGTGTCTGGTGAAGCTATTTCAACATGGAGTCATGAATCGCCCCTGAAGAGGAAGATGAAAAAGGCTGAGATGCACCAAGGATAGAAATTTTAGGCTTGGGTGCAAGAGGGGGTTTGACGAAAGGGTAGGTCCAAGGGATGGTGGCTTTTTCTTTTGCCTTGTCCTTTTGTGACCTAGTGGTTATATGGATAGCATTGATTTCAAAGATAGGAGGTGAAGAAGGGGTCATGGCCTACTGGTGAGATGTTGATGTGGTTGAAGAGGTTGGATGGGAAGGTGTCGAGGTTTGGTCAAGAGTGTCCTCAAGGAGAAGAGTGTCCTTCTCCATATAACGATGAATGATGGCCTTGAGGGCACAGTAAGTCTCGGTATCGTGTCCTGGCGTATGATGGTATAAGCAAATCTTTGTGTCGTCGAACCAGGAGGGCTTGGACCTGAGAGGTTGGAAAGACCTGATGGGTGGAAGGGTTATGCTGGAAGTCTACAAAATTCGATGCAATATCAACGAGTATGAGCCCACTAAAGGGTCCATGCTAGTTGGTATGTGCCAGGCAGGTGACTTTTGCTTAGGCAGAGTTGGAGGAGGTTTCCGTACCACCTTATGGGTTGATGGTGCGGTGCCAGGCAGAGATGGTACTTTCTTCATGAGAGGTACCACCTTTTTAGGAGAGGGTAGGCTGGAGGTAGGAAGAGGAAGCAAAGGAGGCAACTAGTTTTGATTGGAGGTCGGAGTGGGAAGGATTTTGGTCAGGGTCGAAGGATGGGGGCCTAAAATGGAAGGCAATGGTGATGGGGGAGGAGGTGTTTGCTTCTGTGGTCTAGCAGTCTTCTTCGACTTGGTTGGAAGACTATTACTGGTCGAGGTCTGGTTTAAGTCGACCTTCACTTGCAAGTGAGTGAGGGTAGAGACAGGGTGAATGCCAAGTGACTTGATAGGTTTAGATGGGGTAGATGCAGGTTTCAGTTTTGATGGGGTTGGTTGAGGTTTGGGAGTTTGGTCTTTATTGAGAGTCTTGGGAGATTCTACCTTGGGAGGATTGGCAGCATGAGACGAGGGGGCATGGGCATGTTGAAGGGATTTAAGACGCTCCCACAATACCTGATGTGTCACTTTTCTTAAAGGGAGAAGTCAGATTTTCTCCACTAATTGGGAAAATGGCTGAGAAGATGATGGATGAGATTTGGGTTCTTGAGAAGATGTTGACGGCTGCGAGGCTGAAGACGAGATGGGTGTAGCAGTCTCAGACCCATGGCATGATGAAGTCAGGGTAGATTCATCCTTGGTTGGAGATGAAGGAGAGTCAGGTTCTTCCCTGGGTGGAGAAGCAACTAGAGAATGAGGCTCCTCGAGCGGGTAAAGGGCAAGGATGATGGTGCCCTCCACTTGCAGTCAAGGAGTAGGAAGGGTCGGGTCCTCCATAGGCAGCAGGAAGGAGGATGGTGAGACTAGTGGCATCGGTAAGGTTGATGCATCCTCCAAGATGAGAGAGGTTGACAGAGAACTAACTGGGGAAAGAGGTTCATCCACACGTGATGGACTGATAGATGGACTAACCTCTTGAGGTTGGTCGGGGATGAAGGGTGAGACCGTATTGACCATTCAAATGTTGTGTTCATGAGTGTCGTCAATTAAGGTTTGGACATTGTTTTGGGTCGGTGGATGATTGGGGAATGGTTGCTTGAAGATATCGATGCCCTGATTAGGAGGTGCATTGGGATTGTCTAGGATGAGGTCACCTTTTTCAAGCATGTCTTGGATTATGTTTTTAAAAGTTTTGTAGTTTTTTGTGTCATGTCCTTTAACACAGTGGAAGTTACAGAAGTCATGTTCCCTATACCACGTAGGGATGGCATGTGAGGGATCAAATTGTGGAGGTGGTTAGATTTGGGGGAGATTGAGAACCCCCTGTTTAACAAGTTTTTCCAGCACAGACGTGTATGATTCTCTTAGAGGAGTATACCATCGTTGTACGTATCTCTGCTGGAATTGGCAAGTGGCACTCTGAGATGTAGATAACTCAGGCTGATTGGTTGAAGGTAAAGAGGATGAAGGTCTAACGACCACAACATTAGCTGAAGCTTTAGACTTAGGATTGGATGATGAAGGTTTAGAAGAAGAGGAGTCATTGTTCATAGACTTCGGATTCTTGCTTCGCAACTTGACTTTATTCTCCTCGATGGCACGTAACTCAAGTTTGCGGGCCATCGTGAAGGCTTGGTCAAAGGTGCGGAAGGTCTGTACCCTCAAGGTGGAAGAAATATGTCTGGCGCAGGCTTGGGAGAAAAGTTCAATAAGTTCAGGTTGGGGTAAGGAAAAGGAGAGTTGATTGATGAGGCCTCTCCATCGAGCAACGAAGTCGGCTATGGATTCGTCCTCAAATTGGTGGATAAAATAGAGGTCTGTAATTGAGACCTTCTTGGTGATGTTGATGGAGAAATGATCAAGAAAGAGCTAGGCCAGCTATGTGAATGTGAAGAGGGAATGGCTGGTAAGGGAGCTGTACCAGTCAAGTGCAGCACCAGAGAGGGACATAGGAAATGTGTGTAAAAGCAATGCATCATCGTGGGTAATAAGGTAACAGGCATGTCTGAATGCCCGTAAGTGTTGTTATGGGTCTTCCTTGCTTTGAAAGCGAGAAAACTTAGGAAGTTCCCACTGGCTAGGATATGGCCTGATCAGGATAGAAGGATGAATAGGCTCATTGCAAATTTTCTCATATGAGAGAGCATTGCGTGAGCTAGAAACAGAGGTCTCTAGGCTAGACATCTTGTCCATCAGCATTTTGATATCTGCTGACGGATTGGTGGGTGGAGTGCCCCCTAGGTTGTAGGGCACTTGGAAAAGGCTAGAGGAGGCATACGACATAGTTGGTTGTCCCTGTGAGGGCGCAACGTAGGGACAACTAGTCTTAGGGATAGAAGAGAAGGCTAAGGGTGGTTGGGTAGAATGCATAGCTAGGCCTGATGTTGTCATGAGAGGTTGGATTGTGGTAATAGGGGCCAGTGGATAGGAAGCCACCCTGGTGTTGATAGGAGCAAGGGTAGGCGGAATAGATACAACCAGGTTCTGAAAGGGAGTAGAGAGTGGTTGAGCGGGCTGAGGTTGATAGGGGCCAAAACCCTGATGGAAGTGGGCCCAAAGATGGAGAGAGAGGCCACACTTGGAAGGTTGGTTAAGGTCTGGTCATTGGTCGAGGTGATAGCTTGGGTGTCTAAAGGTTGAACTACGGATGCTGTCGATATGGCCGTAGTCGCGACAAGAGAGGTCATCATTTTGTAAATCAGATTGCCCAAGGAGTCTCACGTTCAGCTATGTGCGAGATAGTGCTGCAAGGCTTTGACATTGAGGTCCAAGAATCGTGCAAAATCTTGGTCCCCTTCTAGGACAATAGGAGTCTGGGGCGGGGTTGGATGAGTAGGAGTTCTTTCAGTCTCTGAGTTAAACTCCATTATAGGACTGGTTATGGACGGGGTAGACGGAAGTGGTTTATGCCTCGCGTGGTTGACTAGAGCCTTGGCTTGACTACGAGTCAGAACCATTCAAGGCAAGAAAGGATGTCCTCACAAGCTCAAACAAGCAGATGAGAAGAAAAAAGATGAAGAGCACAAGCAAATCCTAAGCGTTAAATTCCTAGAAATTTATTAGGATCATGGTGGCTTATGCCTTAGAAATGTGTGTAGGAAGATTTGGCTTTTGAGTCGGGTCCTAGAAGAGGTAGTCTATGGATGGTTTCAAGTTTTGTTTAGGTGATCAAGAAGTCTGGGTTAGGTTCCGTACATGGCCTGGTGCTAAGGAGCAAGCTCCCCTCACTTCACGAGTCCAGTGGTAAGCTGGTCTCGCTTGGCCAAAATATACTTTCCCTATAGTTTAGACTCTGCCAGAGAACAAAGTGGGCTTTTCCCTTGGTGATGAAATCCAAGTACGATCATCGGGATGGGTAAGGTATCCACTGGGGGATGAAATCCTAGTCGGGCCTTGTCTCAAGTAAGTTTGATGTTTAGATTTAGTGCAAGTGGTTTAGGTTGTGTAACATCAAGTGATCTACGATTAATTCAATATGCATTTTGTTAATTAATAAGTGTGGAATAATGCAAGCACAAGCATAAATGGAATGCAAAGTGTTTTAAGCCCCAAATCGAAATGTTAAGTTCGGATGAAAGCAAGTTGAGAAAGGGTTGAGGAATATGATTTTTGACTAGTCTAGAAATGCAAGAAAAGAAAAGATTTTTTTTTATTCCTGCTTATAATGTCATTTAGAAAAGAAAGAAGAGGTGAAAAGGGAGGATCCTAATGCACCCTAAATGAAAAGAAGGAAAGAAACCCAAGGGAGACCCTAGGGTCCCACCGGGTGTGCCAGAATGTTTCTACGCTAAATCGCTTTCTACATTCAAAAGATAGAGAAATGAGAAACTAAGAAGAAGGATGAGGGTTTGTATGTACCCAGATTGTAGACATTGCACACCAAAATTTAGACGATAGAAGGTACTCCTCTTTGGCTGTGGAGGAATGACACCTGAAAGAGAAAGACACTAAACACGAAGAATGTTAGAAGACAAAAGAGTGGACTGCCAAGCAAGAGCTTGGTCCTAGAAGTGCAAAGGCTTCTTGGAAGATGTCAGTCCACTGTTAAAATAGAATGCTGATTAAAAATAGAAAATGATAAATGATGGAAAATAGAAAGAAAGAACTTAAGACAAATGCGTACCTGTTTAGAAGCTGTCTGCCTTTGCATAGTCACCAAGGTCAGGGGTGTTGCCGGCGTCGGTCAGGTAGGTCACTGACATCGATTATACTGCCAACGTCGGTAGGGGCACTGGCCGAGGTCGGTCGAGGCAGTAGTCAGAGACGGGTCGGGCCAGGTTTCAGGATTGTGGACAGGGTCTATGGATGTGTAGGTTGGACTATGGTCTTGTCTGAGGGTCAGGGAGGTCTGTTTAGAGGTCTGAAGGATTGCTTGGAGGTCTAAGGAATTTGTCTTGGGTCTAAGGGACTGAGAGTATTGTCTGGGACTGGACTGAAAGGGTGACAGGGCAAAGGGAAGATGGATGGGAGACAGGGGTCTGAGAAGGCTTTTCAGCCTCTCAGGGGAAGGACAAGGCTAGTGGTAGATAGTGGATAAGATAGATAACTGAAATCAGATGAAATAATGATGTAAAACAATGAAATTGCTTACCTCCTGCTTGCTGGTTGAAGAATATAGGAGCCTGTTGTTGGAGCTGTGGAAGACCTGTTGCAAGAAGAAATGACTGATGTAGAGTGCCTGTACCTACTGCTATTATTGTATGAGGTTGAGAGAAAGGATAATGTGAATGCCAAATTGCCAAGAGGATTCTATTTGTGGGGGGGTGCAGAATGGTTACAAAAAACCATTTTGAAGGTTTCTGATGGCAGCAGAACCACTGACATCAGCCGAATAATGACCGACATCGGCGAGGTCAGAATGGGCACAGAGGCTAAAATTAGCCTCTATCTATTCTTGCACACCGCCGGGTCAAGGGGCCGTGGGAAAACGGTTGAGGAGGACATAAATGGATGTGGGAGGAAGGATAAAGGGGAGATTTGGGCCATAAAAGCTAGGAGAGAGTTGGGGGGATCCAAGGAGGGGATCCAAGGTGGCAAGGGTGAGGTGGAAAGGGGGCCACTAAATTAAAATGTTTAAGTTATTTTAATTTAATGAATGGAGGGGACTAGGACAAGGGTTAGGACATGGGTCGAGGCGGAGAAGGGGGGAGAACGAAAGATGACCAAGGTGTAGACACATTTCTGGTGTCTACACATAAACCCTATTTTTTATTGATTTTTAGTAAGTTAATTAAATTAAAAGAAAAAAAAAAAATACTATAAAAATATCACAAGACGCACCTTGGATAATCTCAAAGTGAGAAACCAAAACCAATAGTGAAGCCATGATTCCTCATATCAACTATAATCTATAGTTTTTTAAAAAAATAACTTTTTAGGTTTAAAAATAAAACCATCCTATTTAGATCCTACACTCATAATAAAATTTGCAATGTTTTATTGAAATATTTCTTCTCAAGTAATTAAAATTATTAAACTCAGTTGTATGAACTATGTAGTCAATGGCCACCAACTGATTTGTTATCAATAATCTAGTAATCATGTAAATATCTATGAGAGGAACACAAAAGTGTTCTTGTTAGGATACAAGTTTGTAAGTCACATAAAAATATACTCAAGGTGAATAATCCCCACTCATCTGATCCATATAATTCCTATTCGATCAAGAATGGTTGACTCATCCACTGTCTAAAGTGTCATGACTCAAGGGAGCCATTCTTACTCTTGGGCTTTACTCTAGGTTATGTAGACCCCCTACAATAATAAAATGTCCCAAATTATCCCTCAAATCAGTTATACCCTTTATTCCCTAACTAATGGAACTGCCCATATTTGTAATCGATGGTTATGAAACTACGCATGTTATCAAGTGGCATATGGAGGTGGGTGCATAACCACTCACTCTATAGTTAGCACCATTAGTTTGTGAAGACTGACAGTTTCATCCCCAATGTTGTTGTTATGTTAGTCATCTGCATCCCCCTAAGACTCTTCTAAAATAGCCAAAACCAAGACTAAATCACAAAATTTCTTATAAATTCCTAGTCTACCCACACCCCTAAACATGCCTATCATTTAATAAATCCAAATAATCCTTCACCACTCTAAAAATCTATAAATAAACTTGAAAACCTTCATTTTTAAAAATAATTTAATCCTAACTTACGCTATTGAAGTTCTATCCAATTCAAAAGTGAATTCAAGCAAATAAAAGTGAATCAAAACATAAAAATACTCCTTTTGCACCAAAATGCTTCCCATTCTCCTTTGCATTGAAAGAGTGAGTAACACATTTTCAAAGAATAAATTAAGTTTACATCGCAATGGAGAAAGCTTGCACATTTGAAGTATAAGTTTTTGTTTTATTTTTTTATTTTTCTTAGGATAAATTAAGATTATATTAAGATTGTTGTAAATTTGGTCCCTTATCATTCACTAGATTGGGGATATGAGAGCTTGATTCTTGTGGGTCCAAGAGATCCTGACTCACACTTATAAGGACTTATACTGTGCGGTTCAACTAGGAGTAATTTGAATTAGTCAATCCATATTCCTCATGAGCTTAGTGTTCAAAAATATGATACCTTACTTTAGGGGAGTACCTATTTATATTCTACTACATAGTCCTATGATCCTAGAACCTGACCATTTACAAAACTCCCCCTTTGTTTATGCATGAAGATTCAATACATTGATAATTTACCTACCTTGGTTTGATTAAGTCATCAAATCAACATACTTAAGTTCACATCTGTAGTAGATATCTTCATATCTCCACCATGATTTAGGCATCTCACATATTCTCCCCCTCACATGATGTACAAATCTTCAAGCCTTTAAAACTATCTGAGTTATTCCCCCTAACTCCATGCTCCACTTGGATCATCATATCTTTTAAAAAAACTTCTCAATGAACTAGATATGTCATCATTTCTTCAACACTATCCACACTCAATCAATATCCTTATAAAACCACCAATAGACATCATATCTTCATTAAATCAACTTAAATAACTGAAGAAAACATGAATAACTCTCATATGGATCTCAAACAATTTTCCTTTATCCTCTACAAGCCATCATGGTTTAGAACCTTTTCAAATAACTCTCATGGAACTATCTCATCTTTAAAAAAATGTGAACTCTATGATAATACATTCTCCTCATACTCCACATCAACTTAGTCTTCAGTATTTATATGCAATAGAATATCTTGACAACTCATCTTCACAATCTTAGCCCTCAAAGACCTCTCTCTTGACACCAAAGATAGCCTCTTGCATATCATAACATTACTCCTTAAGAACTGAATCAACATAAAGGAACACACAACCATACTTCTTTTCCATACCTCAAACTGATATAGCAACTACCTTCATGGATTTGTTGTCATGCAACACCAACCAAGACCCAATAAGCATCCACCATGTTTCCTCTTTTTTTAAAGTGTCTTATTGAAGCCTAGAGAGAGACAGCCCTTTGACATAGTGAAACTAAAAGTCCCAAAATTTAGGAGACTCTGATATCTCCATACTCTCATTTGACTTGTAGTCCTACCTAATCATCAAATTGACTTCAAATGGATCCTTGACTTCATTCTTTGATTCAGACTTGTCAACAAATATAGACAGTAGAAACTCTTGACTTTCCTTCACGTCTATCATGGAAAACAAATCATCTTTGGTCTCAAACTCATCTCTTCTAGCATACTTAGGTCTCCACATCCATGTGTGACCTTTTTTTTGCATACTAGGAGATCCATACACTTTATTTTTCTTTGAAAACTCATTCATCTTGTTCTTAAAATATCTATCAATGTGACCAACTTTATGACATATAAAATAAATAAGATCATTCATACCTTTTGCTTGATTATGATTGTGATCTTCCTTTGAGTTATTTATTCTCCTCTTGCATTTTATAGTAATGTGCCCAAACTTATTACACACATAACAATGATCTTAAGATGAATATCTCTTTTCATTAGTATATTTAGTTGGTCTTCTATCTTGCACTCTAGGATCCTAATTGAACTTATCTTGACTAAATGGTCTTTTCTTGCAAACCTTAGCAATGCAACCAATTATATGACAACTATAGCAAATAATATATTTCATACATTTTGCTTGAACATGATAGTGATCTCCCTTTGACTAATTTCTTCTTCTTATATAGTCCTTTGCTCTATGATGGACAAGATGATAAATAAAACAATGGTCTATAAAAGATTTGGCATACCTTGAAGCATTTGGTTGTCTAACTACCTTGTTCATTTTACTCTTGACCTAATCTATCTTGTTGGATTTTATGCTACCAACCTCCTTGTATTGTCCTAATTTCTTTTGATCTTATTCAAGCTTAACTATCTTGACTATGACCTTTTCATGCTCATCCTTTATGGAAACAAAATTGGTCTTTAATTAAACACATTCATCTTATTTAGTTGTCATGCTTGAACTTACAACCTCTAATTGAATTATGAGATCTTTAATGGTCTCCTTATCCACTGTAGCTTCTTTATCCATGTCATCCTTCAATCTACATGCTTTCTCTTCCATATACTTGATCAGTTCTTGATTTTCCTTTTCCTCTCTCATGGACTTGCCTAACAAAATCCTTTCAAGAGACTTGACTTGTGCTTCAATACCTTTCATCACATTCCTCATTTTATTACTCCTCATCTTTTTCTCCTTAAATTCACCAAGTGTAATCATGAGCTCAGCTTTTAGATCAACTTCTTCTTCCTCACTATCATAGGACACTTCTTCTCTACTGTCATGGCAAACTTATTCATCATTCATGATGCTCTTTTCTTTTGAACAACATTCCCTTTTACCCATATTGTACCTTAGATCAACTTCAAGTGGTTAAACTTGTAATGAACATCCCACTCTGATACCAATTATTAGATATACAATCACTGATATGGGGGTGACTTAATGGTGCTAGATAATCCAATTCAATTCTCAAATCTTAAACATTTAACACATATAATCATGATGCATACAAATTAACCATTACAATGAACAAGGAAGATATATCAAGATGAAGCACATAACACATTATATATCTGGGAAACCTTCTTGGGGGATAAAATCCACTAAACCTTACAAGATGGACTACAATCCTATAAAGACAATATTCAACATTTAGACCAGCACCAACTAATCAAGGAACACCCATCCCTTAATTTAGTGAGATGCCCATCCCACAAGGAAGAACTAACACCCTAGGAAACCAAGTACTAACATAGCTACCTTGATCTGATCTATTCTTATCCTCTCATGTCTTCTACACCTAATGATGGACTTCTCTTACTCACTCTCTTTCCCCTTTACACTTTCACCAACTTGTACACACAAGAAAACCATCCAAAACACCTTTTTGGATCACTCTTCACTTCTTAGCACTTACAAAATCAAAAAACCTAAAACAACTCTATCACAACATCATAAACATGACCTGTAGGTCATGTACACAATCCTCAACCTTCTCTACTCTTGAATCCATCCACTAAGCACACTTACTCAATTAGCTTATAGGGCTTACTTGCTAAATCTACCTCTTTTAGGCTCATTAGGTCCAATGACCTTTGTGTTCAACTTCATCACATTTATCAAATTATCATGATTGATCCTATTAACTCTCTATTATTTCTCAATGACATATACCTTATTTTTCAAAGATTCTCTCCTTCACTTGGCTCCACACTTTCTCAACACTCTCAAATAGGCCAATTAGGCCTAGTATTTATACCATACACTCATCTAACCCATTTTGGTCAGCCAAGATGATTTACACACTTGTATAAATCTTTAAATAAGTATTCACACACGTTACATGGGTGAGAAACATTTTGCATAGGTCAGTCATTACCTCATAGTCTCATTATCCCAAATCCTCCATTAGGCCTAGTTAAGACCTAAAGTAATTAGACCTTCAAATCCACACGTTACACCTTAAACCTCTTCGACTACCCTCAACCTCTATTAACTCTTCAAAAAATTAAAATTACACTTTAATAGGTCCATTATATCAATCATATAGGTTTACATTACTTAAAACTCAAGCTCACACCTTCAACCAAGCAATTAGGTCTCTTCGCTCTTTATGCCTTCATACAGAAAATATAGTCATTAGAAACTGAGGCATACAGGTGTTTTTATCAAAAAATCACCTAAAAAATCACATGTATAGGTTCTCCATAACTCTAAAACTAAAACTAAATCCATTTGGTTTCATTACTCAGGCTGCAAGCATCCAAAATCACCTTTGTCATGGGCCTACTCAAATCTGGTAAAGCATAGTCAAATTACAATAAAGTATTTTGAATCTTTATATTTGATGAGGGACATACCATGACATCCAATATAATATAATTAGTTTTTGGAACTTATATAATAATAACAAACTCATTGGATGATCCAATACTACTTTAAAAATATCAAACTTACTCCTTCAAAATAACCACATAGATTGTGTATAGCTTCCAACACTATAGTCATGTATATGCTCTTTTCTAGCAATTAAAAGAACACATTAAAAACCTACAATCCACATTAATAGATTATATTTGATCTCTAGATCATTATAAATTAGATATTTCTCTTGTTTAAACATATCCATGCTCATTTCCTTCTTCATCTCTGCACAGATTTCTTCCAACTCACTTGTATAAAGTGGTCACTCAAACTGTCAGTGTATTCAATAAACATAGTCAACTTATAAGAAATTATTCACACTAAAGATGGATTGTTCAAAACTAAAAAATCCACATATATATTATTCATTGAGTCTTAAACACTCTCCAATATTTATTTCAATAGAACACATTAAATATTTTGAACCTTTTACATTTTAACTTAATATGTGTCATTGAATCACAGAGCCTTGCTTTCAAGATCAAGCCACTTGGCAGCTCTGAATGCCCACTATGTACCCTGTAGTCAGTTTCCAATGAACTTCTACCACTTGGTATTTCTACATCTAATATGAGCATAATTTGAAAATTTTATTTCATGCACATTGTTGAATCTTTTGAATCCTCACCATTAGATATCCTCTTGCAAATTTGGCTAAGTATAGAAACTTAGTGAACTTCTGTTTGAGAGGCCAACTTTGCAATGTTATAAATTTTGCTACGCTTGATGTCCAAACCTAAAATTAAAAAAAAAGTGATCACCTATCATAGGGGAATATATACATGTATCAAAATTATCTTAAAACATTTACACACGTGAAATATTATGTCATCAAACTACTTACTTAGCCTTGTCTTCCAAAAATGACTACTTGAACCTAGACACTTATATGATTGCTTTGATGAATTAATTTCACTTCCATAAGCACTCCAAGAACTAATAACACTAGATATGGTCTATATAGCCTTACCATACAATAAATAACATCCACCATTTGCCTATCTAAGTCAAACACTGAAGAACTATACAAGAACACTGGAGCACACTTTGTCATTATCATTCTAACACACATGACACCTCATCAACATCCTTGGACACCTTGGAGATATCATTGACAAACCTCCAATAGGAATTTATCCTTTCTTATCTTGAATTATTAATCTATTAATCATGCTCTATGTATGTTCTTTTCATACTCATAAATATATTTCCTCCTTGAATTTAACCATAAATTTGGAAACTAGTATTTTTTATATAGCAAGCTCACACATTTTATATTATTTTCCATATTTTAATTGATATGTTACATATTTATATTTATTAAAATTAACTAATTCTTATCTAATTCTATGTGTACTCTACTCATGGGTATAAGTTTTCAATTTTGGTGATCCACCACAAATGTTGTAAGTTTTATCTAAACATGTTTTATTATAAAAAATGTCCATCTGGTGTTTCACAAAAAATGGTTGGAATAAATTCCATTTCTAATTTTGGTGGAGATTCAATTCTAAACTCCTTTAAAAAAAATTTAGGATGCAAAGAACAATGAACATGATGAAAAACATCATCATGGATTAAAAAATTAACATGTTACCTACAATAACAAGGGGTGCGTGTGTGGTTTAATTTCAAATAAAAGGGTTGGTCATTTCAAAATATATTTAAATAATAAAAATTTTTGTGTATATTTTTAAAAAATTAGTGTATAATTGTGTTTGGGTCATATCAAAAAATGTTTTAGTTTTATTTCATGGTTATGATAACTAGCTCTTATTTTCACTAAATCTCTTACATTAAGTGATACCCTTGTGTTATATTTCCATAATTGTGTAAGTATATATTTTAAGGCATCGGTTATAAACTTGTCCTTCCATGGGAGTCTACTGGAGAACACCCACAAGTCATTGTTATTAACAACATACAATATTATATGTATCCTAATTGTTTTCATTAGTGTTTTTATGTTTACAATAAATTATTTCCTTCTTTGTCTAATCAAGCATATGCTCCTTATTTGAAAAATTACAATATAATTTTTAATAATGTGTTAGGCATCATTACCTTCTTTGATGTGTTTCTTTGCACCTACTTTATCTTATGCATTTTATATATTTTCAATAACTACCTTATTTTTATCATCAAATTAGATGTTCTTAGGCCTATGGTGTTTATTATAGTTCTCATCTTAAGATATTTAATTAATTTAATAAACAATTGAACATTTTTATATTCATTTAATATTTCAAAGTGTCAATACCAAATTATTTCAGCTTTTCTTTTCATATGGAAGTCAAACATTTTATTACACACTAGTTTCAAAATGTTTTCATCAATTTCAATTAAATACATAGGTCTTATTTTGAAAATCTTAGGATTTTTTAATAGTCATAAAATTGGTTGATTTGGTGATTACATATTGTTATCTTCATTAGTATTTATTTCATTAAACAGTGTTCCCATATTGTTCTCTTCACTATTACTTTTCATAATCAATTTTTGCATTCAGTTTTGTTCATTATTAGAGGGTAAATCATCATTCATATTATTATTATCACCAAAATTAAAAACTAGAGAATTTGAATAGAGATAATAGATTTACATGAATTATTCACATTTTTTACCTTCATTTTTCTCTCATCACTTCTAATTCCTTTGTCATTTTGTGTTTTAACTTGTTCTTCCCACTGTTATGATTTTCATCACCCATGATTAGATAAATTTATAAACTTTAGACAGTGGGGACAAGGATAAATGTTTTTTAAAAACAAATTGAACTATGTAATACCAAGTGGAGACAGTGGTAGAATTATTAAAAATAAACCAACACTATGTTGTCAACCATGATTAGATAATTTTATCTAATTTTGAGGGTGGGGAAAGTGATCAAATAATTTAAAAATAGACCTACACTATGTATAATGAAAAAGATCATAGTATTCAAGTGACATAACTCTCGATGTGAAAAAAACATGTTACTACATGTACTTTTTTACTATTTTACTACCCATATGACCGGGTATAAATTAAAATTATATGTTACTGATCAAATTTATATGTTACTGTATGTGGAAATTTATTGATTTATACATTTATTTCATAATTTATTTTAAATATAAAATCTAAACACTAAAATCATAAAATCTAGACTCTATATCCTAAACAAATTACATTCACATGCTCAATTTGGCCCAAATCACATAATTGATCACCCCAATTGATTGATTGGCTTAATATGTGATGTAATTTGGGAATTTTGAGCCAAAAATCACATTCCATAGTCAAAAATATATTCAATGAGCTCAAGTTGGTCCCAATTTCATTCCTTATTGGACCATATACATGAAACCCTAAACCCTAAGACTTAAGCCCTAAACCCCAAATCACAAACCCTAAACAAATCAATTTATCGTTAATTAACATCTTTTAGAGTGATAATTAGGCTCATAAGACTCAACTTGGCCTAAATCTAATCACTGATTGTCCCAATTCAATAACTATCTCAATCTATGATGACAATGGGGCTAATTGAGCCAAAAATTACATTTTATATTCAAAAATGTGTTCAATGAACTAAAATTGAACATACTTACTTTCATAATTAGACCATATGCCCTAAGCACTAAGCCTTGAGCCATAAACCCTAAACACTAAATTAATCAAGTTATCCCCAATAAGCATCCTTTAGAGTAATAATTAGGTTCACAGTGCTCACTTTTACCCAAATTGGATCATTAATTGCTCCAATTAACTACTTGACATAATTTATGATGACATTGGGGCTAACTAAGCCATACATTATTTTTTATAGTCATAAATAGGTTCAATGAGCTCAATTTATATCCAATTGCCTTTGCAATATGTTCATAAGGTTGAATGTAGCCTAAATCATATCAATGATTGCCCTAATTGACTAAATGGCTCGATATGTGATGATATTTTGGTGAATTGAGCCCAAAAACACAATTTTTAGTGATAAATATCTGAATAATGATATCAGATTAACCATAATTGCATTCATAATTTGACCCTATACCCTAAAATGTAAACCTTAAACTCTAAGACCTAAGCCTAAACCTTAATCATAAACCCTAAACAAAATAATTTAACCCTAATTAACATCCTTTAGAATAAGAATTAGGTTTACATGGCTCAATTTAGCCCTTAATTTCATCATTGATTTCCCCAATTGACTAATTATCTCAACATGTGATGGCATTAGGGCTAATTGAGCCCAATATCGCATTCTTTAGTCACAAATAAGTTCAACGACTTCAAATTATCCAAAATCACCTTCTTGATTAAACCCTATACCCTAAACCCTAAAATTTATACCTTTAACCCTAAGTAATAAACCCTTAACCCTAAATCATAAATTCTAAATCCTAAAACAATCAATTTACACCCCAATTAACATCTTATAGAGTAATAATTAGATTCACATGGATTAGTTTGGCCCAAATCGCAACATTGATTACCCAATTGTCTAATTGGCTTAATTTATGATGACATTAGGGATAATTGATACCAAAAAAACATTTTATAGTCATAAATAGGTTCAAAAAACTCAAATTAACCCCATTTAACTTCATGATAGGAACCTAAACCCTAAACCCTAAATTAGAAATCTTAACAATTTAACCCAAATTAATATCTTTGAGTAAGAATGATGTTCATAGGACCCAATTTGGAAAACATTTCATCACTTACTACCTCAATTGACTAATTAGATCAATCTATGATGACATTGGGGCTAATTGAGCCCAAAATCATATTTTGAAGTCACAAATATATTTATTTAGGTAAATGATGTCAAGATTATAGTCATAATTAGGTCACATTTTTTTGATATACAAAAATTAAATGTTAATAACTACCATAAGTTAAGCCCATGCATGAACCTTGAAAATTGAAAAAAACAATAATAAAATCAATGATATGGACAAAATCATGTCAATGTAATAATAAACTATTCTAGGTACATTTTTTTGTGTACTTGGATTTTACACATACATGGTTCAAATGCTTGAAATTTCAAACACATGCCTCAAGACTCGAGAAAGGCTTGGATTCCCAATTCTAAGGCATGGATATGCAAACACACAGCTAAATACATGTTTTTCACTAAAAAATAAAATACAACTTTTTCCATACTAAACACTATGAATTTTATATAACAATATCCTAAAAATATTACTACAACATCGATTACACTCTCTTGTATGTATGTATGTATGTATTTGTTATTTTATCTATATTTATTTTTAAGTACGTATTTTTTTATCACTATATGATGCAATTATACATATAGTTTATCTTTGTTTTTGCATCTTTCATTTCATTTATTCAAACTAGAAATAAAATGAGAAGGTTAAAAATAAGACATAATTATGTACACATTAAAATAATCTAATTTTTGATATTTTTTGAGGTAGTTATGGGGAGGTTCATAGTCAGATATGTATTATTGATCATATTTGATGGTCTATTTATTTTAAAAATTAATAAAAAATATATATATTCATTATAAAATTTTAAAAACTATAAGTTACAAACTAGAGATCTTATCTAACTTCCTACCAAAGAGTTTAAAAAAAGGTCAACAATGATAAAAAAAAATGATGTGGTGCATAGTAGGATATTTTTTATTTTCATTATAAAAAATAGTATTACCTCTTTGAATTCCTAATGTTTGACCTACTTATACATGACCATTTAAAAAATACATTGGTAGTTTAGAAACTAGACTCTAATTTTTATAATTCATATTCTCATAACATCTTAAAATTTTTGGTTTTGTTGTCTAAAATAATTTGTACAAGTTTAGGTTTGTTTTTTTAAAGGAAAAACATGTTCACTTAAGACCCACTTTTGCGCCACCCCCCCGCCCCCCCCCCCCCCCCCCCCCCCCCTCCCGCCCCCAGTTCCATACACTTACCCATGTGGGATAGATGGTTTGATTGATAATAAATGATACCTTATGCATGCAAGTAATCAAGATGTTTTGGACATAGCCAATTATAAAAGGGGAAAATTTCCCCATCCTTCTATTAAATGCCTTAAAATATAAAATTACAATAAATCAGTTACAATTGATGATTATTGCAATTAATAATAGTTAAAAAAGAGTTTCATCTTATTACCAAGGGATAATTGTATATCTTTTATATTTGGAACTTTTGCACTATAATGATAGATGACTTATTGTGGTACAAGTGTGAATATTACCATCTAGAATTATGTATGGATTTGGTGTGAAAGCAAGCTCTGCATAAGGTACATAATGGGTGGCAAAGGTTCTAATAAGTAAATGTTTGTGGTATGTTATAAATAAACATGCACATGTGGATATATTTTGTGCAATATTAATATAAGTTACAATTAATATGAGGTGTTTCATGGCATCATAGAAGATGAAAATGTAACACATTGATGTAGAGTAATATATTGTTAATAGAGATCAATATGTGTTAATCCTTGATTTAATAATCTATTTTCAAGTTCATTATAGATGTACATAAATAATTCCTTGCTAATTTATTTATTATTTTTTCTTTTTTTATCTCTTAAGTTTATAATGGTAAAATTTTAATAAACACACATCTTTGTAAAGAATCCATGGAAATATGTGATGCATTTATCCATAATTTTCTATACCTATTTTAACCCTTCATACTCTCATTATAACTTTCATAGACTATAAAAAATATCATATATTGATGATTGATTCTAGGGACTATAACTAAAATTATTGGAGGCATGTGTGTGGTCAATAATTTTTCCCATATGGTCTTACTATATAATCAATATAAGTGCATCAATAATGTGCCTGACATAGAAAAATTTCAAGTCATGTAAGACCAAATAGATGCCCCTAATATGTGTTTTCTCATTCCCCTAATAAATATATGATGATAATAATGAAAACCTAATAAATAAATAGAAACATTATGCATGATGTAGATTATCATACCAAGAACACATCCATAACTTGAAGATAAGAGACAGAACAGGAAACATGTCACATTTATCACAAGGCATATAAAAAACACTTTAGACACTAAAATCATGATAACCACATATAATACACATAAGAAAACAAAGTTGGATCAATTACAAGGTAAGCATTGAAGATAATGAAGTCACATCAATCATATAGTAATCACAAAATACAAAAAAAATGTACTTCAAACACTTTAACAAGAATGCTTTTAATGCTATGCATATTACATTTAAAAAATCTTAGCTGGAATCTTCCATGAAAAATTTATAAGATGACTTATTAAATATTTTATTTATTTAACATTATTCTTAGTTACCTAAACCTCTACTCACCCTTTTGTACCATTTTCTTTGCATATTCATGGTATGTAGTCAACCCTATAGTGTTGAATTTGTCATAATTAAGAGTGATTTTAGGTAGTAACTAAAGGTGAATTTATTGTTATATTTAATGTAGAACATACTATTTGGTATAAAAAATGCCATTTAGAAAACTAGGACATAAATTAGTTGAGAATTTTCAAAAAAATAAGAAACCCCATGAATCATTTTATTGAGTATATGCAAAGAATTAAGTATTTGAATAAATGAGAAATAATATGGTGTCAAATTGAGATGGCATTAGGGATTAAAAATTTATTGAGAATGAATTGGACTCTTGTTGAAATAAATTGAGGGTGAATTAATAAAACCAATGCATCATTCATAGAAAACTAATGCATATTTTTTTTGAGTATCTAAAGTGAATTGATTATTTTTTGAAGTTAGAAAGAAGGTTGTGTTTAATTGAGAGAAAATTGGGTGTGGTTAATTGAAAAATAAACCATATAAACTCCATATTTTCCAAATACATATTTAATTATTTGTAATTTCATTACATGTTTTTTAATTATCCATTATTGAATTAGATAAAAATAAATATGCATTTCATTTTAGGCCTACTCAATTTAAGAAGGGTAGATGAAATTTTTAATATTTGAGATTTTTCAACATTTTCATATGGACTATCTCTCTATAAAGCCATTTTTTCATTTTTTTTAAATATACTTAAGAGCTTTCCATTGGGATGGGAAACCTACCATTTGTACTCAATATACATCCATCCTATAATTTTTGTAAGTGGTTTATCTCTATCCCATCATGTATCTTTGTTTTAAAATTCATGTGATATATTATAGTTTGTGAAATTATTATTAATTTTTAGATGCTTATTTGCAAAAATGTTTTCATTTTCTATGGTAATGTGGGTAATCCAATTCATCTCTTTAAATAAATAATATGAGGTGTTAGTGTAGGTTTTTATTCCATTTAATGGTTCTTTCCTACAAATTTTTTTTAGTTTGATTACGTGTGATTTTAGGTCATTGGGGAATATAATGTTGAGCGTTGTCATTGATGTCAAAGAGAGCATGTGGTACTAGTACACAAATGACAACAAAGTTATGTTTGATAGATTAAAGAGTTTAGGGCATATGTGTAAATTAGTAAGAACAAATAATAGGTTATGAGACATCTATAGATGTCTTGGTGAAGTTTTGGTGTGTCATTTGATCATTTTGAAAGAGAAACATACATTTTCTAGCTTAAGAGAAGCCAAATCATGACTACACATCATGCAAATATGAATGAATAAGAAAGTTTGTGAATTTAGTATAGGTAATCATAAAGTCAAAATGGTCAAAGGTTTTTATGGATATGTTTTCTATAGTTAAAAGAAGGTCTCCTAAATATTTGGAGTCTTGAAGTGTTTTCTAGCTCAAGTTATAAACCTTCAAAGTTGTTCTTGCAGACTATGTTGTGTCAGAGACCATCAAGTTTAACTACATTAAAGTCTGGGGTTGATTAGTCAAGATAGATCCAATGGTGATCGCATGACCATATATATTATGATAAAATGGATCATATTAATTAAATATGTCTAACGATGCTCAAAAGGCACGTGGGGCTACTATGTTACAAAAGTTCATTGAAAACTGACTACAGGGGTAGATCCAATGGTGAGTGAATGATCATGTAGATTATGATTTAATGCCATGTGTGAAATACATATGTAAAAAGATAAATATATTTCATGTGGAACTTTCAACTAGTGCAAGTGCATTGACTAAATGGAGCAATGTGTATAGAAGGCATGCAGAGCTACCAAGTGACATGATCATGAAATCATAGATCAAGATCAATGATGAGCATTGAGAGTTAAAGTTAGGAGAGTTATAATGATATTGATGGAGAAAAATTGATATATATTTTAGCTAACATGATATGAAGATAAGTGTCAGATGTTTTAATTTGAATAGTGATTGTTGGAATTTGAATTAGCAAATGAAAAACCAATCTATATTATCTGAGCTATAACTTTTGATATATGCAAAATTTGATAATGGTGTGAAAGGAAAAATTGAAGAGGAATTAAAGGTACATCCAAAAAAGTTTTTTATAATGCTTTAATGTTTGTAAAGTTATATATATATATATATATATATATATATATATATATATATATATATATATATATATATATATATATATAAAGATTACTATTTACTCCTTCATGGTGTTACTGTGTATAGAATATTATTTAAGTAATTTATGCTTTAGCAAAAGAGTGTTTTGGTGAATGTATTCATTTGAATATATCTTAGAGGATGTATGGAGTGGAATAATGTATTTTAAAGTGATATTATGTTCTTAATTTGTTTCATTAAATGATAAAGGTGTAGTAGGTCTCTATGAGACCTATAAGGGCTACTAAGGCCTAATTTAAAGGTGTAGCTACTTAAGTATAACCAATGGATGCTATAGTTGACGTATGAGAATGGTATTGAGCTATGTGTTAACATGATATAAGTTTTAGGGGTTAAGGTAAGTATTATGGACAACATAAAATTTGATATTCATGAAGACTCTATAAAGAGTGAAGGCTAAGGTAATGGTTTCTATACTTTGTTGTAAAAGTGCTAAGAGAGTAGAATATATAAATTAAGGAAAAAGATTAGAGTAAGTGTGATTAGTGGTTAGACTAAAATACAAAGAAGATTGAGGATGAGAAAAGAATATTATAGTGATCTAAAAGGGGTATTTGGATGCATTTCTTGTATGAGCAATTTTGAGTGTGTGTAATGCATTGAAAGAGAGATGTTATACATTATTTCTCCAATCAGATAGAAATGTAATCATAGTTATGGAGTTGTTGATTTCATAAGGTGTTTTGTGGGTGCTCAACATCTAGAACAAGTGGGTGTTTGTTCATACTTAGGGTCAGGTGCTCCTTGTGAAGTCAGCACTTCACTAAAAGGTCTCATGTTTATGATCATATTACAGGACAAATATTCCATATGTTGCAAGCTTGAGAGTGGGTTTTATTCCCCAAGAGGGGTTCCCACATAGATCTTATGTTATGTGTGTGATCTTGCATCATCTTTCCTCGATAGTAACTTGTGGCTTGTTTGGTAGGAATCTCCCTCGAGAATCTCTTTCTCTCTACATAAACATTGAGCCACTCCTTCAGCTATCTTATCCCTTCCTTCACAGGGTTAGTTTTTTCATTTTTTGTGTTTTAGAGGTTGTTTCAAAATGAGTAGAAATAAAATGCAAAAAATAAAAAAATGAAGAAATGTTGAAATCAAAATAATAGGAATTGAAATTTTATCTCTAGAAAGTAGTAAAGTTATCTAATGAAAGTAAGAAATGAAAGAAGGAAATTTTTGGGGATCAATCAACAATATGATTACAATATGAAAGCAATTAACACAGAATTAAATCAGATAGATAAGTAACTAGAATCAGAATTAGCAAGAAACAAGTGATACAAGAAACCACCCTGAAAACTTGTATTCAACTCTTTACAAAAAGAATTACAATTGAAGAAACTTATTTTCTTCCACACCTCTCTTAGATGTACAGATCTCTTCTTAGATATCTTTCCCTCAAGAGTCCTCTCTCTCAATTACAATCAACTCCAAAATCTAGATTAATTCACATATACAATTATTGTACAGTCCAATTCTGCTATGAAGATCTAACCCTATATATATATATAAAATAAGGAAGCATGAGCATGCACTTACAACTGATAGATGCACCTCCTAAACAAGGGCTCTAACTCATTCTACTCAAAATAGAAATGCAGACTTAACAACCAACAATTTGTCCTTAACATGCAAACAATTTGTTCACGCACGAAAATAGATTCTACATACACAGGTGACCGACGTCGGTCCCTGTTAGTCCATCTGTGACCGACATCGGCTGACCTGCTATCGATGCCGGCAGCTCCTGGTCTATGCTAGACCGTCGATGGTGACTGTGGTTCCAGTATCTTCTGCATTTGCTCATGGGTGAAGCTTTTAGCTCCATACCCTAACAATCTCCCACTTGGAGATAAACACCTGCACTAGTACCTATACAGCAACATCTTCTAGATCCTCCTCCATCTTCAACTCAATCATGAAGACCAATGAAAGTTGAATGAAGATTCAACTTCTCCTTTATAACCGGCTTGGTTAACATATCCGTAGGATTCTTATCTATATGGATTTTTTCCAGCTTCAACTCACCATCCTTCAATACTTGTCTAATGAAGTGGTACCTAAGCTATATGTGCTTTGTTCTTGAATGAAAGGCTGAATTCTTAGCCAAATGAATTGCACTCTGATTATCACTGTATAGTCTACAACTCTCTCACTCCTTTCTAAGCTCTTCCATGAACCGTGTCATCCATATCATCTCTTTGCTAGCCTCTGTGACTGCAATATATTCTGCTTCTGTAGTTGACAAGGCAACAACCTTCTGCAACTTTGATATCCAGCTAACCACCGTTCCACCTATAGTGAAAACATATCCTGCGGTGCTCCTCCTGCCATCCAAATCACCTGCCATATCTGAATCTACATAACCATGTAGAGAAGTATTTGAACCGCCATAGCACAAGTGCCTACTGTTGGTTCCTTTTAGATACCTAAGGATCCACTAAACTGCTTTCCAGTGTTCCTTCCCTGGATTGGCCATATACTTACTTACAACTCCCACTACTTGGGCAATATCAGGCCTAGCACAAACCATTGCATACATTAAACTTCCTACTGCAGAAGCATATGGAACTTTCCTCATGTACTCTACCTCATCATGTGAATTAGGCCACTGTTCTTTACTCAACTTGAAATGCCCAGCCATAGGTGTGCTTACCAGTTTTGCATCTTGCATATTGAATCGTTTCAACACCTTGTTCACATAATCCTCTTGAGACAAAATCAACCTGTGATTTTTCCTGTCTCTCTTAATATTCATGCCAAGGATTTTATGTACTGCTCCCAAATCCTTCATGGCAAATGTGTGAGCTAATTTCACCTTTAGCTCAGAGATATCCTACATGTGTGACCCTACAGCCAGCATATCATCTACATACAATAATAGAATAATATATCTACCATTATCCAATCTCTTAAAATACACACAATGGTCATATTGACATCTACTATAGCCATGCTCAGTCATAAATCTATCAAATCTCAAATGCCATTGCCTTGGAGCTTGCTTGAGGCCATACAAGCTTTTCTTCAATCTGCACACTAGCTTCTCCTTACCTTTGACCTCATATCCTTCTGGGTGATCCATATATATTTCTTCATCCAAATCTCCATGAAGAAATGATGTATTAACATCAAGTTGCTCAAGATGCAAATCCTCAATAGCAACTAAAGATAGTACAGTCCGTATAGAAGTCATTTTAACAACAAGAGAGAAAATCTCACCAAAGTCAATACCTGGTTTCTGTGTAAATCCTTTCACTACTAACCTGGCCTTATATCTCATCTGTCCATTCTCACCTTATTTCAATTTATAGATCCATCTATTCATCAGTGTCTTCTTTCCTACTGGCAACTCAACCAAATCCCATGTTTGGTTCTCTCTCAAGGAATCAATTTCCTCGTTCATGCCTAGCTCCCACTGACTCTTGGAATCTACCTGTATTGCTTCATCAAAACTCTCTAGTTCTCCACCATCAGTAATTAATAAATAGAATAACGAAGGGGAATATCAAATTGGAGGTTTACTTACCCTTTCTGACCTCCTGTTGGGTGTTTGAGACTCATCCACAACACGCTGTCTGCCCAAATTCTCTGACATTGATCGACCTCGGTCACTTCCAGACCTATAATTGACTGTCATCAGTTCTGCCTGACTGACGTCGGTTCCTTCTTGGCTGACATCAGTTCCTGTATGGCCATCATCGGTCACTGTATGACCGACGTCGGTTCCTACATAACCGATGTCGGTCTCTGTGTTTTCTTGTCTGTGATTATTTCTACCCGTGAGCTCATTTTGGACTGTCACCTCGTCCAATTCTCCATTGCTCTACTCAAATTAATTTAGCTTCTTTAACTGATCACTATACATCACTTTTTTATTGAAAACAACATCACGGCTCCTAATTATCTTGTTAGTTCCTAGATTCCAAAACCTGAATCCGAACTCATCAGAGCCATAGCCAATAAATGTGCACTTCATAGACTTAGCATCCAGCTTCTTTCTATTTTCCTTATCAACATGCACAAAGGCTTCACAACCAAAAACTTTGAGAAATGAGAGATCTACCTTTTTACCTGTCCATGCCTCTTCTAGAATTCCACCATCCAGCGCTGTAGAGGGTCCTCTGTTAATCAGGGACACTGCAGTATCCACGGCTTCTGCCCAAAACTCTAAGGGCAATCCAGCATGCAATCTCATACACCTTACATGCTCTATGATTTTTGTGTTCATCCTTTTAGCAACTCCATTTTGTTGAGGTCTTCTTGGAATAGTGCTTTACCTGTGGATCCCATGCATATAACAATACTAGTTGAACTTGTGGCTACAAAACTCACCACCATTGTCAGATCTCAGGAACTTCAATCTCTTGCCTGTTTCATTCTCAACCATATATTTTCAAATCTTAAATGTGTCAAAAACATCAAATTTATTCTTAATATAATAGATCCATACCTTTCTTGTAGCATCATCTATGAAGGAAACATAATACTGTGATCCTCCAATAGAAGCAACTTGGGCTGGTCCCCACACATCTGTGTGAACAAGCTGCAATTTTTGCTTCTTCTTTGTTGACTCAGTCTTGAGAAAACTCACTTTTTTCTATTTTTCAAAAATACAGTCTTCACAGAAATCTAGATCTATGCTTTTCAAATATGGAAACATACCTTTTGACTTAAGAATTGTCATTCCCTTCTCACTCATGTGGCCAAGCCTTTGATGCCACAGTTTTGCATCTACATCTAAAGTATATAATACTAAAGGAGAATTTTCAGTAATACAATTACATAAATAGAGAGTACCTACTCTCTTACCTCTGGCCAATACAAGTGCACCCTTGAAAACCTTCCAAGATTTAGCTGTGAGAGTTACTGTACAACCCTCATCCCCTAACTTTCCTACAAAAATCAAATTCCTCTTCAAGCTGGGAACATGCATGACGTCTCTCAACACCCATGTGTTGCCATTCTACATTTTCAGCTGCACTTTACCTTTGCCAATAATTTTGCAAGGCTCATCATCCCCTAAATAAACTATTCCAAAATCTCCATGGACATAGTCACTGAAATATTCTCTATTGGGGGTTGCATGGAAAGATGCACCAGAATCTAAAACCCAAGATTCTATATTAGTATGCAAAGAGAATATAAGATCATTTTGTGCAACAATACCTACCACCTTTGCTTCTTATTTATCTTCATACTGTTTGTCCTCTTTAGGCTTTGACCAACAATCTTTGCTTATGTGCCCTATCTTTTCACAATTCCAGCATTGTGGCTTCCTGCCATTTCTAGATTTAGATCTACCATTCATCTTGGACTTAGATCTTGATCTCCATTTCTTGCTCTTCTCTTTTTGTCTTCCCCTACTCTCAAAACTTAACGTGTTCCCTGATGTCTCCTCTGTGCTTTTCCTGTGAATTTCTTCATTCAAGATTACACTAATCACATCATCTACTTTTATAATATTTGAAGCAGAAGCAGTATTACTAACTGCCATTACCAAGCTATGCCAGCGTTTAGGTAAATAACATAAGGTTAATAGAGCTTTAATTTCATCATAAAATAATATTTTGACTGAATTTAATTGATTCACAATTCCATGGAAATCATTTAAATGATTAGATACAGAACTACCTTCCTGCATCTGCAAATTAAATATCTACTTCATAAGATATACCTTATTAGAAGCTGAGGGTTTTTCATATAAATTTGCTAAAGTAGTCATTAACTCTACCGTAGACTTTGCCTATGATAAATTAGATATCACAGTAGATGCTAGACTCAATCTTATTGATCCAAGAGCCTTTCTATCAAGAACTTCCCATTCTTCATCATCCATGTCTTTGGGCTGCTTTGCAGTCCCTCTTAACGGTAAGTATAGATCTTTTTGATACATATAATCTTATATCTACATTCTCCATAATTGATAATTCTTGCCATTAAACTTCTCCATTCTTAGCTTACTTTCTTCTGCCATTGCTTCTCCCACTCAAACAGAAATCCTTGTGAGTACCCTATAATCAATACACACTAACCAGATCTGAAACCCCTGTTAGTCAGCCTGGCTCTAATACCACTTGTTGGGGATCAATCAACAATATGATTACAATATGAAAGCAATAAACACGGAATTAAATCAGATAGATAATTAATTAGAATCAGAATTAGCAAGAAACAAGAGATACAAGAAACCACCCTGAAACTTGTATTCAACTCTTTACAGAAGGAATTACAATTGAAGAAACTTCTTTTCTTCCACACCTCTCTTAGATTTACAAATCTCTTCATAGATCTCTTTCCCTCAAGAGTCCTCTCTCTCAATTACAATCAACTCCACAATCTGGATTGATTCACATATACAATTATTGTACAGTCCAATTCTACTATGAAGATCTAATCCTATATATATAAAATAAGGAAGCATGAGCATGCACTTACAACTGATAGATGCACCTCGTAAACAAGGCCTCTAACTCATTATACTGAAAATAGAAATGCAGACTTAACAACCAATAGTTTGTCCTTAACATGCAAACAATCTGTTCACACACAAAAATAGATTCTGCATACACAGGTGACCGACGTCGGTCCCTGTCAGTCCGTCTATGATCGACGTCAGCCGACCTGCTACCGACGCTGGTAGCTCCTGGTCTGTACCAGACCATCGATGGTGACTGTGGTTCTAGTATCTTCTGCATTTTCTCATGGGTGAAGCTTTTAGATCCATACCCTAATAGAAATGAAAGAAAGAAAGTTACTCTAGAAAATAGGAAATAAAGTAGTAAAATTAATCTAGGAAGCAAGAAATGAAAGCAATAAAATTAATCTAGAAACCAATAATTGATAACCTCCTTGACAATGATGAAAAAATGTTGGATAGACTTATTACCCAATTAATACTAGATTCTTAAATCTACTTAATATTAGTTGTCAACTCAGTGTACATAGGCTTTTCAAGGATTCCATCACTATATATGTATTATTGATTCATAGGTTAACTTAATTTCTATTTGTAGTACAATGAAATTATACTAATTTCACCAAGTAGATATTCAAGTAAATTATTATAATAAAATCAAAAAATTCTACACACCTACGATTCACACATGCATCACACTTCATATAATCAAACTAGTAATGAAATCAACTCACACAACACACTTTAATCTAAGAAGGGTCAGGATCTTCATTGTAACTCTTTTCGAGGGGACCCTCCTCATTTAGAACTGAGTTCCAATCCTTCTTTGATAGAATTACAAAATATTCTTATAGAATTAGCCTTTTCATTACTCATATATGTAAAAATTAAATATTTTTATAGTATATTACAATATTTTAGAATTATAATGCAAATACTTTATATAATTCCATAATCATCCCCAATCTAATCTAGGTTTTGCCATTAAATACATAAGGTAGTTTATTAGCTCTAACCAAAAGCACTAAATTAGGAAAGGTACAAATACTTTAAAACTAACCCAGACAACCTTTGGGTGGTTAGTAACTTAAAGTTACTTTTCTTTAGGCCTGACTAGGTAAAGGACAATATATGCTGCTTTATTGTTTTGCTTCTTTCTCTCCTTTCCATTGTCCTTCTCTTATTCATCCTTTGGTAGCACATCTAAGTTTATTTGCATGTGAGGGGTCTGTATATATGTTATGGAGGATCTTATTCAATTATTTACTTTATTTCTTAGATAGTTTGATGTGTTCTTAAAATCCAATTACTTATTATCATAGTAATGGTTTGTTCTACATAAAGGTTGTGAGCTCTTGTAGGTGTAAGCCTACAGTTGCTAAGGAAAACCTATAGGTGTAATCCTAAAGTTTATATAGGAAACTTGTAGGTGGAAATACTATAGCTTGGTGGTTGCTATAAGAAACCTATAGGAGGAAAGCCTGCATCTTGGTAGTTGTTATAGGTTGGAAGTCCCTTTTGCTATGGGCTTCTCTATAAGTGTTGTGACCAAGAAAGATTCCTACAGTGTTATTCTACCCTTCAAATGTATTTTAATATAGTTTCAGAAGCATAATATAATTAAATAAAAATCATCATTAATCTATAACACAACATGTATATATTTATGCACATATATAATCATTCATTCATTCATTTACATAAATCATGGATAGTTATAAGGATTGATATAGATAATATATATATAACTGGGTCTAGATGAGGCTATAAATATAATAATTAGTGGCCTCATCAACCTCTAAAAAAAATATAAACTTTCAAAGTTTAATATAATTCAAATTCCAAAAGGAACAAAGATGAGGTATGTTCAAACATTGATGATGATGAATTGATTGTTATATTTTCTAGAAAGCTAAGAACAGGTTCAGGCAAGTACAAAGGTAAGTTTCCATTCAAGTGTTTCAACTATAGAAAAATTATAAATTTTACAAAAAAGTGTCCTCATAATTAGAAGACTAAGGATGATGGTATAGACAATAAATCATATAGGTCTAACAAGATCAATAAGAGTTTCATAAAGTATGAAGGAGAGAAGAAGTTTTTTAGTAACAAAAAGAGATTATATATCAATGAAGATATTTCATTTGATGTAAGTGATTTAGATGTATCTAAAATTGAAGATGATAGGAATGAATTTAAATATGGCATTAATAAAACTTTGTTTATAAGCATAGAATCAAAAAATGAGGGTTGTTCAAATGGGAATGGTCTCATGATTAATGCAGTATCAAATGAATAAGAATACTATGATAGTGAAGAAGCTAAAGTGGATCTTGAAATAGAGCTAATGAGTACCCTAAAGGAGCTAAAGATTGTGAAGAACAAGGACAAGAAATTGAAGTCATTAGTCTAGGACTATGAAGAGAAGATTGGATTGTTTGAGGAAAGGATGTGCAATAAATCCAAGGAATATGAATAAATCATTCAAGTTTAAACCTAGAATGATATAGTGGAAATAAGTTTAAAGGTTAGAGAATAAGATTACAGTAGATATGAGTTTGAATTAGAATCTCTGAGAGCTAAGTTAGATCAAGTATATATCAAGGTGAAGAATTTTGTGAAGTTTGAAAAGATCACTAAGACTTTAAATGATATCTTGAGTAGATAAAAGTCTACAAGTGACAAGAAATGTCTTGGATTAAAATAAGACTAAAATAAGGCACCAAGTTGAGAAGAAGATTTTTGAATAAAAGGACAAAATACCTATCAGAAAACCCAATACTACAAGGTATGGTAACTATTTCAATGGTTACTATTGTACATGAAGTCAATTTAGTCATAGATTTAGGAAATATAGAATATGCTCCAAGAATGAGTACTCATGAAAATATGAAAGGAGAAATAATTGGTCAAAATAAGATCACAGTCATCATCAGTCAAATAATATGTATAAGGTGGTTTGTTACAACTATCATGCTATATGACATATTGCAAGATTCTATCCTAATAGAGTTAGAATATCATTAAGACAAATCAGGAAGTTTCAAGCTCCTAGAGTGCAAGAAAGAAGACAAATAAATGTATGAAAATCAAAGGTAGTAAAGGTGGATTAAAAAACTAAAGAACAAGATTCTATGAAATCATAGAGTACAGATGATGGTTTCTCAAGCCACATGACATAATATAAAAAAAAGTGTTGATTCTCATATGACTAATCAAAGTAGTAAACATAAAAAAGTGGCTAAGAAGAAGAATGGTGGAAAGGTAAGTCATGACAAAATCATAAACCAAGGAGGAATGTTTGCTACTCTAGAGAAGAAATCAAGAAAGAAATGTTAAAAACACTTGTTATCTGCATGTATTGATAAGACAGTCCCACAAAATAAGAAGGTTAACAAGGTTGATGATGAGATCATGCCTAAAGAGCCAGTAAAATACAAAACGATGTTGAAGAATATTCATCCTAGTAAAGATATAGAGATCTTGGAATCTCTTGAGTTAATGCTATTTTAAATTCCTATAAAAAGGGGTGGATCCATTAAGATTCATGAAGACATTCTTATATTATCAAAAACATGAGGTTGTAGTCAAAGATGCACTAAAGATAGAATGCAAAACAATTGACATATAAGAGGTAAGTTTCTGAGATCTATTTGTTTAGGTAAGCCTGATCTATGAAGACAAAAGGGGAGTCCATATTTTTGTAGTTGGTATTATTTAATATTAGTTGGTATAAATAATTATCAAGAGTTTGGTATCTTCTTTAGCCATTTCAAGAAAGGTATGTGATCTTGAGTTCTTAATTCATTGAAAAAAGATATGCATGATCTAAGGGGGAGATTTGTAGCTCTATGTTCCTTGTCAAGAGATTGATTGATTTTTGTATACATTGAGTTAACGAGAGATTAGGTCTAAGATGCTTCATAGATTTTATTTTTTGAGATTTTTCTAAATCAACTTTGAGAGATAACATGTTTGGTAATTTATTGAGTTTGATTATCATAAAGTGTTTCCATAAGTTTATGAAATCTATGTGTCTTTTAGAGATAGTATCAGCTCATAGGAGGAAAAGAGTACAATTTTATTAGTTTTAGATGATCCTTGATATATACTACTAATAAAATCATGGTGGATGCTTGGTTTGAGGGGGAGCTATTCAAGTAAGTTGACTGAGCCTGATCTATGTTGAAGTGGTCTTATAATATGAGGTCTTTTTGAAAGAGATAAAAGTTATGGAAGACCTTTTTAATGTCAAAGGGGGAGAAATATTATAAAAGGGAGAAATCTATAAAGTATCACAAAAGTTATAAAAAATTAGAATAGGCAAGGAAAGGATCAACATCAAAATGAGAGAAAGAAAAGGCAAAAACTAGGTCTACGAGATGCTTATCATTGAGAAGTAGTTGACAGTGTTTTTTTAGTGTGTTTTCCATCAATGAAAAAGGGGGAGATTGTTTAACATTGTCATTAATTAAGGAATAAATTATTGATCATTGTTATTAAGTGTTTAGCTTTGATATTTAATATTGTCATTGACATCAAAGGTACAAATGAATATGCATGGTTATTGATGTCAATCTAGTATAGTTGATGTCAAAGGTTCTTGTGAAAATACTTGATAAAGTAAGCCTTGAGGTTAGTAAAACAAATGTAAAGCATATTTTAATGCTTTTTATATACCTTGTGAGATAGTATTTATAGGTGGGAAGATGAAATGTGTGAGTTTTGAAGAAGAATTAGTATTCTTTGAAGTTCTATGTTAGCATTTCTGAAGATGCTTCGATTGTGCTACAAATATGAAAATGCTCCAAAGAGAATGATCCAAAGAATACTTGATATTATTTGAGAATGAGAGATATTTTTTGATGTTGTATCTGAGTTATTAAAGACCTTCAAGATGAGTATAAGGTCAATTTCCAAGATCTATGTGCTATGAAGATCTATGTGTGAAACTTTGAAGATGGTATAGTTGAACTCCAAAGATTTTTAAGTTACTCCAAATATTTTATATTGATGATTTGAAGATGAGTGAATTTATGATGTTAATTTACCATAAACAAGAGAAATTTTAAAATAGGTGAGTTTGAAAGTGGAGTCTATAGAGTGGTTAGAAGATCAGATTCAAGGCTTAATAATATTTGTAGGTCAAGCCTTAGAAAGTAAGAAGAGAGATGATGGAAATATGAGGTAACATAATAAATTTTCATCACATGAGTGAGTAGGTTAAAATTGACTAAGGTGATTTAAGTTATTTTAAGTATGTGCATGAAGTTTCCAGACTTGGTTTGCAAGAAAAGGCTTGAAAATCATTTCAAGATTTCTCAAGTGCATAGAATGAAGAATTATCTACCAAAGAAGGTTTTCTTAGTGCTCATTGGAATGTGTAGTAGCTACATGATATCCTAATCTATTCATGGTAGATGAGGAAGGGTTATAAATAAAATTTACAAGTTTTTATTTCTAGAAAGAGGAGCTAAGTTTTATGAATTATCGTTAAGACTAGAAGTTAGTCTAAACCTTCATAAAACCTTGAGTGTAACCTAATGTTGAAGGTCTTATTCAAAAAATCTCAAAATGGTTTGATATGATCAAAAAATTTATTATAGGTTAAATTCAACTCTCACAAGCATCTCTAAGTGTGATTGGTTTCTCAAGTGAGTTAGAAGGCCATACAGAAAAGTGCTTACCTTTTAAAGATTTGTAGTAGTAGACAACATTGACCAAGTCAAATTTTATAAGTGGATGAAGATAAAAGTGTGAGACTTATAGTTAATGATAATTAAGGATTATGAATAGGTTCTAAATATCATATGTGAAAATTAAATTATCAAAGTTGGTTAGTCATTGAACAAACCCTATGATGCAGATAGTAAATAAATCAGATAGAAGAGAAAAGATGATTTGAGACATGCTTTCATGTAAGAGTGATGAATTTAAATCCATGATGATGTTATTTTAGTCTTGAATTATCTATACATTCTTTAAATAATCTTATAATTTGGTACTAATGGTTGAAACATTGAATCCAAAATGGCTTATCTGGCTGAGTAGAGCTTATGTAAGAGAAGGTTGGAAGATTGGTCTGTAAGACCAATAGTTCTCATTAGATCTCATGATCTGATTGATTGATGATTATCTAAAGGTGTTTTAATATCCTTTAATTCATTAAAATCACATGAATATATTCAATCCTAATTCAAATGTTCATGTTTCCTTGATTATGTTTTGGAGTAAGTTGGCAGTTCTTAGTAAACATCTTGTAAAAGCATGTTTGAGCCTATTAACCCTGAGTTGAAGCATCAGATAAAGTTTATGTTGACATTGATGTCATGATAATTTTGTATATATAATTTTTTTCCATGTTTTTTTTGTAAAAATTAAGTATATACCGTAGTTTTTCTTGATAGAGTTTTTGTATATGTGTAGATCTTTTATAAGTAGTGTTTTGAGTAAGGGTTCAAGTGGTAGTTGGACCTAAAAGGTGTTTTAGACACAAATAAAAGTTGGATAATGGATATTGGAGTGGATTATGATGTGTACCTATTTTTTAAGGTGTTTTTATAAGTTTCAATAAGGATCAAAGGGTAACATATTGTTGAGAAGGCCTATTATGTCTCCATAAGCCTAAAAAAGGAGTAAGGGATAATTGATGTATGGATGACCTATTGTAGTGATTGATTCATGACTAAGGCATGTTATTATTATATTTTTAACCTATTAATGGATGACCTAAGTGATTTGAATGTATATCTGACCTAGAAAGTCATGATCAAATGACTTGTATAAAAGCGAGGCAATTAGGCCTATTTTGATATGCTTAGAGGAATAAAAAGTGGGATGCAAATAGTGTGTTAAGAGAGTGAGAGTAGAAAATGATATGTGAATAACATAGATCATTTTTGAGAATATGGAGGTCATGTGGACCAATAGATATATCATAAATATCTAATAAAACTTTTGAAAGATAGGATCAAGGCTAGAAGACCTAATCAAGTGATGAAGAGGGCTAGCTGAGGAAAGAGAGATCAAGATTAGTTTGAAGAGGCATGAAGAGAGTAAAGAGTTGAAAGAGTAGATCATTATCTATTTTATAAGTAATAAGTATTTTTAAAGGTTATCAAACAATTATGTGGATGAGTTGGTGTTGAGTCATCTAGGGGGTTGGATCTTCCTTGTAAGTTGGATCTTGATAAATCCAAATGGGTGCTTGCTAAATTAGGGGTTAGTGCTCTTTGCTAATTGGTGCTTAGTTAAGGACTATTAATTTGTTGATTGACATATTAGGGTCGGTGTTCTAAGTTGATTGGGTGCTCACCTAAATATTTATGTTTATCTTATAAGACTGTAGTCTATTTGCTTCATCAGTGGGGTTTCTACCCCAAGAGGGTTTCCCACATATATGTTGTGTTCATATGTTTCATTCTCTTATGTTTTGTTGTTTATTATTGTTGAGATATATATATTAATGATAAAATGGTTTATACATAGTTAAGTATAATTGAATGAAAAATTTTGGAGACCAATTCAACCCCCCTCAATCATCTTATTTCCAACAAATCACTTTGCTACAGAGAATGTAATGCCTGAACTTATTGACTCCTTTAATCAAGGAAAAATCTTGTTTGTCAATCATTTAATACCTTAGTTCAACATTTTGTAGTGGAGATGTCATGAATGAGACATATATCTTATATTTAGCTTATTTATTCTATGTTAGGACAACATGACTTGAATGTTTTGAGGTGAATGAATAGATGTGTACGGGTTGTAAATAGTTGGTACTAATTAGCACCAGTGTATTTAAAATTAGTCTTTATTTGAGAAAATGTTTTTTATGTTTTAGTCATCCATTAAAAATTATAATTATTATTTAGCATGTTTTATAGAGGTTAGACTATCTCTACAAATCTTGAGATGAACTTAATTATGAAGTTAACCCTGTCAAAAAATGACTTCATATAATTTGTGCTACCAGGATGTATAATTTTTAGAATTTCCTTCACTCTTTCTAGGTCTATGGATATATCTTATTCAAATATGAGTTGACCCAATAACATACTCTTAATGACTTTGAATATGAACTTTTTTAGATTTATAAACATTCCATGTTATTTAAACCTATGTAATACCACCCTCAAATCTTTCATGTGGTATTATTTTTACTTGGAAGTAAGGATGGCTATTTAGCAGGTCTAAGCACAATGTCTAACATATCTAGAGAAAGAATATTATAAGGATCATGATATATATCAAAATTATATGGTCCTATCATATCATGATCCATGAATATACACCTGAAGAGTTCTAATATGGATAGAGGCATACCATGTGAGTTATCCATAGCTACCATATGAATAGTAGTGGAAAAACTAATATTAGGTACTATACAATAAGGAATTCTAAAAGAAGAATGGAAAGACTAAAATAAAGAAGACCAATATCTAAGAACTTCAATATTTATAGCTAGGATGAACCCAACTAAAAATGGGTCATCTAAAGCATAACCATCATCATAGTTGGGTGTATGTAAGTTGACCCCCACATGTAGAAATTGATTTATCATATGAGGAAGCATGGTGAATTGAGTGTTTAGTTTTTCTCAAGGTAACTAGTATGTCATTAGAAAGTAGTTGATGGCATTGAGGTTTGAAGAGGAGGAGGTTGGTAAATGATTTGAGGGGAAAGATAAGAGGTTTTGATCTTGAGGCTTATCTCATTTGTCTCATCATCATCGAAGTCAAAGAGGTTAGGTGGAATATTCTTGATTAGTTCAAGATAACCATTATAACCTTGATTTGAATTAATTAGATAGTTGAAATGTTGGTATTATTGAAAGGGAACACTAGGTAAAGGTTCAAGGGTGGGTATTTTAAAGACACCACATTCTTGGAATTGTTTGAAATTCTAAGGATTCATGTCTCCTTGAATTTTGTAAATAGCTTCATTATGAGTAAAATTGACACATTGGCATGTAGATGAGGTGATTTCTCACATACAATGAGTCTAAGGTAGACTGAGTAAGATATTTTAAGAAGTGGAAAGTTAAAGATCATTATTTTCACATGGACGATAATAGGAGGAACATTAATGGGAATCCAAAAACAACCTAGTAAGGCATTTGCCTTCTATCATAGCCTTGACATGTCCTACATGTGGATTGGAGTTTACATTCATAATATCCAAGAGTTTTAATAAAGTTAAGTGAGGTAATGTAAGTGCTTAAACATTGATTAATTAAATCATTATTAACTTAGATGTTGCCTATTTGGATGTTAATGAACAAATGAGGATCATCTGCATGAAGAAATATCTCATTATGAATCAAAGGAGAGATAAGGAACTTAAGTGAGAGGTAAGTGTCCATTATTTCATCAAAATGGATGGACATCTCTTTACATTATTTAAGTATACTATCTTTGGATCTAGATAAGGTAGCTTCTTACCCTACACCAAGAGGATGTGGGATGTTCATTTCAAACAATAATTTCATTAGGTGATTTCAATGATGGGTAGAAGTTATCATTAGTTCTAAGAAGGATATTTAAGATAAGAGATGGGATATTTATACAATAAGATCCCATTCATCATAACTTGTGAGAGGCTTGTTAGATATAGGTGCATAATGTTGCAAGATCTCCTAGGAAAGAGGGTTGGAGGTAAAATTAAACTTGTGTTGATAGCGAATGGTTGGTTTAGGTTGGTTATAAGTGGGTGAGCGAATTTAGGTGATGTGATGGTTTTCTAGGGTATTTTTTGTGGTTGGGTAGAAGAAATATGATTGTAAGTTTGAGGTATGTTATCTTGAAGTAGAGAAATTAGGAAAAAAGTAAACGTGATATCAATAGTGTGAGAAGTATGATCAATTTGTGTGGTTGGGAGTGATGTTTGTGTTGGTATTGGTTCCTCTTGACCCAATTCCATGAAATGGGATGGGTAAGTGTCTTAAATGATGTATAATGGTTGAGAGTTGTGATGTGTAGGTGTTGGATTTGAGTCAATAAAAGTAACTACTCTTATCATATTAGTCATATTAACCACATTTTTATCATTGGGGTTAAGGTCTATAAGACTTTCAATATTGTTAATAATAGGAGTAAGTTGTTCAATCTTGTCTTGGTGGTTAGGAAGGGGATAATTTTAGATAGTTAAATGAGCATTAACTTAGTTTTCATTTTGCATCACATGATTTTTAAGAGATATGTCATAATCTTGTTGACATTTTTTGGATAACAGATTCATGGTCAAAGTTAGGACCAAGAAGAAAATCCATAGAAATATTTCTTAATTGCTTACAAGAGTCATGAGAATTTCCCCAACTTATATGAAACCAACATAATTTGTTTGGATAATACCATGATTTCATAGGATGAGTGGGGTCAAGATCTCATAGTTGAGGTCTTAGAAGTTTTTGAATTTCTACTATGGATAATGGTTGGTGCATGTTAGTTTGGTTGTGTTGATACATTATGGGAGTAGGAGCATTATTAATGGTAGGAACATACTCCATGTAATTTTTTGTAGTAATAGATCAGATGGTATATATAGTGTCATAAGTGTCAGTAACACCATCATTGGTGGCATGATGGTTTTTATTTTTGATGAACATGCAAGTGATCATTATAGGTTGAGGTGGTTCATATCAACACATGAATAATTCTTGTCATTTAGATTGGTCAAGTTAGTCTTCCAAATTTCTTGGATAGAAGGTCCTAATGTGATATTTTAATTTAGGGTGGAAATCATTAGTAAATAAGTGTAATAGTTTGTCATCCACCATATTATGCTTGTATTTGTTAGATAATTTTTTCCATCATTTAATGAAGAATTATGTCATTTTGATTTTGAGTTGTTTAAAATTTATAAAATGGAATAAGTTATTTTTGAGGTCATTAGTTTGGAAGTATTTGACTAGTGAGTTGACCAAGTCTTCTAGGCTAGTGATAAAGTGGGATTTTGATTGATTGTACCAATCTAGAACATATCATGAAAGTGTTTTAGCCAAGATTTTTGATGGAAGCAAAGAAATTAAGATTAACTAAATATTTATAAATATTTTCAAATGTTTTTAGATGCAAGCTAAGATTAGTAGATCCATTATAATTGATGGTGGGGGTGATACCTCGTATGTCAATGTTAGAAACTTGAGGTACTAAAGGTTCATTTTGTAGATGTTTGATGGTTTTATTGATAAGTGAAGGTTGTGGTATGAGGTTACCATGGGAATCCCTAAGGAGGGGGGTGGGTGGGTGGTAGCCATTAGGATTTTCTGCTCCACATGAAACCTTGTGAGGTTGATTTTAGAGATGTATGAGATGATTTTGCATTTGCATCATCTAGTTTTCATTATTGGTTTGAAAAGTATGCATTTGGTTAATCATTTGTAACAAAAGTTGATTATTTTGACTAAAATTTTGGCTAGTGGATGTAACTTGTGTTGTGTTAGCATTATGTGAGGTTTTAAGAACTTGATATACACTATGATTTTACAATGAGGTAGTGGCATGTGATGCACTAATGTTATGAGTAACATTGGTATACAAAGAAGCATTGTTAACAAAGGAAGCATTGGTAGTAAAAGAGGAATTGGTAACATGGTTAAGGATGTGGATATTTTGAAGAGACCCACTAGAATTTAAACCTACCACATTGGTATAAATACTTAGCATATAGGTTTAAGAAGACACAGAAGATGATGTCATTGTGTGGGAAGGAGAATTTATAGAGGGGAAATATTAGGATGTAAATAAAGGGCTTCTCAAAAATCCTTGGGAAAAGGTAGGGGAAGGTGAATGGGGTTCTCCTATATGAGGTCCCATCATGAGATTATAGATGATTGTAGGATATTTTACTCTATCTTGAGGGTTTTCATTGATGGAAAAGATCATTTATGTTATGTATTCAATATCAGAATCATATTCTACTAAAAATGATGCAAAAAAGTGGCAATACATATTTAGGACATAAATTTTGATTGTTAGCTCTGTTTGATCCCATCTTCATGCCAAAATGACTTGTTTAAAAATTTCAATGCTGACATAACTCAAACTTAGTGTTATGGGACATTTTATATATTTTTATAAGGCCATACATGACCATATTATGGTCTAAAATTGTAATTTAAAATTATTTTTAGTTTCTTTTCTAAATTTCTAAATTATATATTTTATAGACTTGAACTTTAGTTGAAATTCATTTGATAGGATAATTTAAGAGTTTAGTTTAATTTTGGATATTTTTATAGATACGCACACTTGCATGCAAAAGTTACTAAAAATAATAATTTCTAAAATTAACAAGTCAATTTTTATTTATTTTTAGAGTTTTAAATTTTACATGTGAACTCTAATTTTGAGTTGAGGCTTATTTATGAATGGTTTGTAATTATTTGAATCATTCAATATGAATCAATACTATTTATTATTTATTATTTTATCTTATTGATAATTTTATTATCTTGATAGTATTCTAGTTCATTATTTGGTATCAAAGAACAAGAATACTATCAAGACAATAAAAGAATTAACCCATGGGGTTAAGCGTCAAGTAATAATGGGGAGTCCCAGAGTTGGTAGTGTGGGTGGAGACATGGATATTGATTTTATCCAAGGTGGGTGCCACAAGGTGTGTTTTAGAAAACCTATTTGGATTGGTAAAAATCATCATGTTTGATTGATTCAATTATATATTATCCTCAAGTAATAAATTAATGATGAAGGAGGGAAACTAAAAACTTGGTAAAAATGAAGGTCAACTGGTAGGATACATAGTTGAACTAGTCAGTACTATCTTGTAGGATAGTAGACAAAACATTCTAAACAATACACAGTCAAATAGGTCGATTATGTTATGCATATGAGGAAATTGAGAGAGTTTGAAAGACACATAGTCAAATAAGTTGATTATGTGTTAAAAGGAAAAATAAAAATTAGTCTATAAAAGATTGGGTCAAATATAGATACTATGTTTTATGAGAAAAAATAGATACTATAGGAGACACAATTGAGTAGATCGACTCTGTGTTAAAGGTAGATAAATGTTTTGAAAATTATGATTGTAGATGATCTAGTCAGATTTTGTATAATATTTGAATTAAACACAAAACCAAATATATTGATCTAGTCGATCAATTTGTGGTAAACAACACAAATCTTGTACTGATGTTAGATGGTACAAGTTTTTCAATAGAACATATAATTATCAGAGAGAAAACAACAAAAATAAAGATGTTAATCTATGTGGTCATTCCTAAATTTTTTAAATTATAATAATTTTATAAATAAATGTGATAGAGAGTTGGCTATAATAAGGAACTATAAAGGAAATCTAAAGATAGTTTTAGGTAGTTGAGGATGAAAGGGATATGTATTGGTGATGGTATTAGATTGGTATTGGGGCCTACCCCCTCACCTCACAATCTTGTAGTGATAAGTTTTTCATGTGCTTTGCCAATATATACTATAAACCACATATTTATACTAAACCAAAAAACTAAGATGGCTTCCCCCTTTGGTGATGAAATCTAAGTAGGTAGACCTTGGGTAGAATTTGTTTAAATATTTTTTATGTTATGTGGTTTATAAGTGTGTGAAAGAGAAAAATAGTGTGACTAAATTGATAGATTAAAACCTCCAAAAGAAAGAAACAAAATGAAATGTAAATTAATTACTAATAAGATAAGTTAATTCATTTTTTTGAAGAGTATAGGGCTAGTTCAGACAACCATTTATGCAAACAATACATAAGATAATTAACTAGGTTGATGTTATCTATTGAAGATCCAAAAAAACATAATTGAATGAATTGACTGAGTCTTCTAGAAGGTAAAGCAAGCTACAAAACTATGTCGATCCATTCAACCTTGTTTTCTATATGGTTACATTTTTATAGACTTAAAACTATGAAAAATGGGACTATAAATGAATAACAAAAATGACTAAGATGGTAACAATGAACCTGATAATTTTGAAGATGTTAAAGTTGAATATTTTTCAATACTATGTTGTTTAGGTGATGATTTTTAGCCTATTAGTAGAGTCAACTAGATCAATTGATTTTTAAAACCTATATGTAAAGAAGAGAATTGAGTCGAGATGATCGTTCTAGTTACCTGTGGTTAAATATGACCTACATAGAGAAATATATAGTTGATCGTAATAACTATGTGTTAAAACCATGCATAGAATGTTAGACTGAGTCATTAGGTTCAATTTAGTAATGTAAAAATGAAAATATGCAATAAATGAAGGCAATAAGGAAACCCTCCAAGGTTTAATTCACATCAAATTTACCAAAATGTATATAAGGGAAAGTGAGGTTGATCTACAAATTAATCCAAACTTGAAGAAGATAAATCATGCTAGTCATTTTGCTTATTGGTAAATTTAGACAATTGGGGTCAAGACCAATATGGATATGCTATATGTAACTAAGGTGTCCTTTACCACACAATATCACTAGAGAGGGTTCCAAATCTACTAGTCAATCAATACCATGTGATAACCTTAGCTAGGTCCTATGTTTTCTTATGAAAATAAATGATAAATTAGATCTAATATAATGTTTATGAAATCATGTGGCATAAAATGGGGGTAATAAACATAAAAGTAAACATGCAAAAGGACTCTACTCAAGTCAATGAAGAGGTAATCCTAATTCATGGAGAGAGAAACATATTCATAAGATAACAAATGTGAATCTATCTACTAGATAAATAGGATCAAGAGTTAGGAATACTTACCTCTAAAGACAAACCCATCGAGCCTCAATCTCTTACTTGGCTAAGGTGATTCGTAATAGGTTGTTATGGTTTGTAAGGATGATAAAGATAAGTCAGCTCTAGGATACATGACTTCTCCTATGCATCCAACATAATTATCCCATAAGACAAGATTATTCTCTCAAAAGGAAGTATGAAACCCTAAGCAATAAATCTTCAAGTAAAATGGTCGATATTCAAATGTGAAAATAAATGATTAACTCTATCTCTTTATATGAAATGACAAAAATGATGTGCTTATATATCCAGATCTAACCCTAAACACTTCCAAAGTTTTAACTAACATCTTTGGCCCAATTGATCATGTTCTTTCATTAATAAATCAGTTAGGTCCTAAACTAGTTTGGCTGAGGTTGACCTAATCTTGTAATGTGCTTATATTTTAATGATAGGTCAGCCCAAACCAACATTTTTTGGTAAAAGTTAAAATGAGGCTTTTACTTAGGTAGGTAATGTTTGAAGTGGTGAATTAATTGGAGTGTGTAAGGGAGGTGTTAAATCTTAAGGAATTTTAAAGGATATCTTTGTGTTGATTTCAATTGTGGTATAGGGAATAACAATCTTACGAATCACCAATGGTCTATGCACCCCTTCCTAGTGCACCCTTTAAGGTGTGGACTCAGAGAGATTGAATATTGATGGATTTTTGTAAGACAAAAATTATTAGTAATTGATAAAGTTTAAAAATATTATATGTACACTTTACACTTGTGCAATACAACTATCAAGTCTTTCACATGGTCTTATTTATTTTTCTAAAAGACATTTAGTTCATCCATGCATATGATTGTGCATTTATCAATGAGATCCTTTTTGATATATATCCATGTTAAAGATATAATGAAAATTAAAAAAATAATATTTCTTAGTTTGTAGTGTAGGTATTGATAGACCTTAGGGTTCAACTTAGTTTTTCTAGAATGAGTATGTGGACACCACATTTATTCTAAAATTAGACCCTACTATAGGGACAATAGGAACTAAGTAGTGACACATTCTATCTAAAATTTGTTTGTGTTGTAATGATGTAAAATTGTTATTATAGTTTGCCAATTAATGCCCAAACTTCAAACAAAGAAGTGGATATTTATAGTGATCATTAATCTAAAGTGATTCATGTTTTAAAAATTTCAAAAAAGGAAGCAGGGTAGAGTAGAAAAGAAGTCTTTTATTTACAAAAACAAAGACCAATAGATCTCCTTTAGTTCTTTCTGACAATAGTGCAACTAAAACTAAAAATTATGAGATCCTAGTGTTAGATTCAAGATATCATAAATGCAATGGGGATTCTAGGTTAAATATATTGCATATATCTAAAAAGTATGCTTTAAGATAGCTACCTACAAAAAATTACTTTAAGCACATTTATTTGTAGAGTAGAAGGAAACATAACATACATAGACAAAATTTGTTAGCATATCATGAATCACAAACTATAAATATGAATTCCAAACACTACTATTATATTTTACCATTGATTAAATGAAATCATGTGTTATTAGCAAAGAGTGAGAAAAAAGAAAATAATGAAAATAAGTAAATAGTGAGCAAATTTTAGGAATTCTTGTTTCTCTTTGCATTAATTTCATAAAATTCTATTCTAAAGTATAATTGAGGGGGAGGGACCATATATATAGGCCTTCATTCCTAATACAGTTACAAAAGAATTAGATGTATGAAATCTATTAGTGGATAAAGTACCTTATGTACTAAAAAATAAATAATATTCCCTATTCAAATGGGGTAATATTTTACAATGCATTGAAGGGAATTAGGCCATGTTGTTCATTAAGAAAAAGCCCAATAGATGGTCATCTCACTTCTAAAGTGCTAGGGAACAATATGAATGTGAACCCACAAGAACTGAAAGAGTATTTCCTAGTGTTTCCATAGAATAATAAGTTCTATGAGGGGCCAAGGAGGAAGAGAATCCTATACTGACAATATGTGGCTTATTACCCACTTATTTTTCAACTTATATCTACCCTCTACATGCTTTGATCATCTCTTATAATTGTTATCAATTAAATTCAAATCAATAATATGGTCTGTTTGTAATTTGATGGTATGTCCTACCATTACATCATGCCTACCCAAGAGAGGTCCTATAACCTCATTGATTTCCATAGACTTTTCAATTCTCTGATTGGTAGATGCAGCCAAGTCTACCATTTCCTACCCAAAGGTTACTCCTTTGGCCATTGCCTATTTTCTAAAGTTGACAATAAAGATTTACAACTAGGATCAGAAGGCATCCTTGATAATAATGGAACCATAATTATTTTCAAAGTGTGTGATCTCAGTATTTTTAATTAGAGTTATGAATCTATCACACTATTGGGTAAGAGGATAGCCCAGGGATCTCATTTTATCAATCCACTAGTTTAATGCATTCATTATGCCAATTATATAAGATTGAGAAATGTTCAATTCCTCCAAGGGGATAAGATTCAAATCTTTAAAAAAATTCATTCTGATCAACTTTAGCAAGTTGATTATCTTGCTATCATATGCCTCATATGCACCTTCTACCTTAAGGATCTTATTATATATTTCATCCCCTTTTACCTTGTACTAGACCAAGGTGTTAAATGTATCAAAAACTACTTCTAAAACCCATTCCATCTTGGTTATATTCTCCTCCAACAACATGAATTTGTGTTTCTACTCCAAATTAGTTACTCTTTATTTCATTCCTTTTACCAATTTAGTAGCTACATCACCATATGCCTTTAGATTTGAGATGGGATCCTCTTCTCTTCATACTGTTGTTGTTGGCCAGGTTTATCTCTCTTCTTCTTGATCAACTCAAATAAGGTCTCCTCTAACTCATATATAATTTTTTAGTCTAGATGGGTGACCTTCCTTTGGGTTAACATCTTCATTTATCTATCCTTCTTGTAAAATTCCAATGTGACCTATGGAGGGTTCACTATGAAGAAATCCTAGTTCTCCATTGTAGGTAATTGTATTTGTTTTATCTATGATTTATCTAAGGAACCACTTGAAGGTTATGTAGATGGAGGAGATTATTGAGTTGGTGTTAATCCCTAGAAGGAAAATGTCTAGGAAGAAATTATGGAGGTGACTAGGATAAATTTAGAGCTAGGAAATGATGTGGGAAGTGTCATTCCTGAAGATGAAGGAGAGCTAGCACTACTTGAAGCAGTAGTTGTGAATGTAGGAACCTAGGGGATGTTAATAGTGGGCCTTTTCTATGGTAATTATGGATTTAGAATAGGCATAGGCCTAGGTAAAATTAGAGGCAAATTTTCCATTAATAAAACTCTAGAAGTCAAAGATATGATGAAAGGGTTGATAGTGGGAAATGGCATAGTCACAAGCCTAATTACAGGTCTAGTGAGGGGCCTATAGGGCAAGAGGTTCATATGGTCTGGTGTTGGAGGTTCACCAAATATATGTAAAGGTTGGTGATATAAGAATAAAGGAGGTAAACAAACATGATCCTAACTTATTATATCTAGTTACTCTCTGGTAGGAAGCAGGGAAGGCAACCTTGATGTTGAAGCTACTTGTGTTGGATTAGGTGTAACTACTACCTCCACTAAAGATCTTGCCTACACTAAGATAACACTTTGTGCCTAGAATGGGATGTTGAATGTTTCTCTTGAGATAGAGTCCTACTTTATAATATTTTGAATCTTATCTCCTCTTTTCTCCAAAGTAGGAGATAATTCTTTCAATATTATCTGAATAAGTTGGGGGTTATTTGGCCTTTCCACCTCAACAACAGTAGCATGGATTGTGAACACAGATTCTCCTAATTAAGCACCTTCAAGTTAAAAAACCTCATAAAAATATGTATCTTCTAACCTCCCCTTGACTTATGGGATATTGTAGTTTTCAACCTCTGATTCACTTCTATGTCATTAGATACATTGATGTATAACTTATCATCATCTTCAGGATCATGGTGGTATGTGATGCTTAGAGCTACCCTATGCTTTATGCAATGTTTGAAATTTAATTATTCAGGGTCCTATTCCCTGTTAGTATCTATTTCAATATTAAATGTGGCTCTTTACTTGGTGGTAGTAATGACTGAGTTACAATTTTCAAATCTAAACCAGTCAATGTTGGATAGTTGAGGATGAATCAATCCTCTTTTCTTATCCTTGCACAGTCCATCCACCCTTGTGAGTAATTAGAAGGTAATTTCTTGTTCAGCTACCTTGTTTGACACTTTAGTAGGCAACCTAAAGGAGGTTATCTTAATTATTACAACCCTTATCATTATGTAGTTTGGATAGTATTAGTAGGCTCTCAAGTTGATTAAGGTTGTTCTTATTTATTTTGATAACCTAGGCATGGGCCTCTCATAGATGGCCTTGTACATAATTGGGTAGAATTGTTTGTCTATTTCCATAATCTCCTATTTGTATTTATACACTTTTACCTTTGAAAAGGTGTGAGGTGTAGTTCACTATAGTTTTGGATCCCAATTGGTAAATTGGGGGAAATTTTGGGTAGTGTAGATGGCATCCACTAGGTAAGACATAATATAAAAATGATCCCCCTAGTCATCCATGACTTTCCTAATCTATGATGCCAAGTTATAGGATATGATTTATCACAAATGAGGAGTCTTGGTATAATATATTATCATAGATAGAAGTATAACCCACTTCTCATCTATATGGCCTATTTCCTTAACCCCATGTAGCCTATTCATCATAACCGTCCCCATTCTTACCCATTTTTTGAATAGGGTGATGGGGATCTAGATAATTTTGGATTTACATATGAACCTCCCCTTGTTCTCTACCCACTCCCTCAAATTTTTTTTGATGTTATGTGTTTGGATCCATTAGGTGACAGTTTCCTAATTGTAAGAAATCTATGGTTTGGGCATACAATAATAACCCTGAAAGGCTAGCCCCACTATGAAAGCAATGTCATTACCCAAATTACAAGACTTAATAATATTATCAACACACCTAGATTAGAGAATCATTTGGTATACTAAGTCTACACAAGGGAATGCCTCTAGATTAGATGCAACCTTAAATAATCCCCAAGATTTGAGTGCTAAGATGTCCATCCTATCTTATGCATCATTGGATCCTTCCTCATAAACATTGTCTTTGTCTACAGTCTTTTCTACATGGTATAATAAATCATTGTAATGTTTTTCTTTCATGGCCAATGTAACATAATTTAATTTGGTGTCCTAAAATATGATGTTCATTCTATATGATTAGAAGAATGGAACTAGTTCCTGCTTGCTAGTTCTAAATGTTCCAACTTTAGCCATGGTTCTCATTTTATGATTAATGAAATTTGGGATTACTTTAATGGAAAAATAATGCATATTAGTTATAGAAAATGACACATAATACTTTGGAGTCCTTAGCAGGTAAAAATTTAAAGTGAACATAATTCATTAAGATAACACTATTTAAACTATGAATTTTAGAATTTGAAATGAAAGATATGAGTCATAAATGGAAGGTATATTTAACTTGATTTGATTTAAAATTTGAGTGGCTCTTTAGTTTTGTTTTAATGGATTTATAAATCAATTTTATGGAGTCATACAATCATTTCCTTTACTTTGTCTAAGTGGCCTATCATCAGAGGCTTGACTTTTCCCTTGAGGTGACCTAGCTTTACAACCATCGAAATAAGCCCCATCAACATTTAATTCACACCAGCAACTAGTTATTTATAGATAGATATGTACCACCTAGGTGATGTACTTGACACATGTTTTAAACTTGGTGCCATTTTGTGCACTTTAGCCTTTTATTTTGAATATTAGGATATCTAGGTGGATTGTAAAATATTTTGCGAAGTGTCACCTTGATTGGATTGATCTTCTTTGAAATTGCATGGCTTGACCCCTTTTATTTTGGGCTGACATGACCATAGGACATATACTATCCTTTCAAATGGTAAGATCTCATTATCTCATGTTATCATGTGGCTTTATTATATGAAACTTTTAATGGACTTGATTATCATGACTCTTGGCCATGTGTCATATTTTGATTGGATTAATTAGTTAGGTTCTTTGGTTTCATTTGATCATGTTATTACCATGAGATAAGGGGTTCATGTGTCATTATCCCATTGGTTCCATTTCCCAGGTGGCTTTCATGTGGCATCTAGCTATCTAGGATTTAGGTGACTAGTTTCTAGGTGTCATCTTTTTATGTAATCATAGTATTGAGATATTGAACATTACACCTTAGCTATGGGGGCACAAAGGCCATGACTGAGTGCCAAGTGGCATCATGTAATTAGATATATTTGTCATGGGAATTTTTAAATCAATCATGGTCTTAGAAGGCCATGATTGGATTCCATGTGGTGTGCTCTGATTGGGTTATAAATATTTTGCAAGCCAAAATGTAGCAATTTAATGGCAAATGGAACATTCCCATTGGGTCACTAGCTTATGGGACTTGAAAAAATAATAGGATCCTTAAAAGGTCATGACTGAGTGCCAAGTGGCATACATTGATTAGATCATGGGTTTACAAGCCTTTTGTAACTTCCCTTTGAACTTTAAATGCTATGACTGAGTGTTAAATGATGTGTCTTGATTGGATTATAGGGTTGTGACTATTTTCAAAAGATAAAATGTACATGATGAATCCCCAAACTTTATATCACAGAGTGACCAATTCATGTGATACTACTACATTTTAGTTAAGGTCGAGTTGGAACCAAGTTCGTGCTTAAAGGAAAAAATGTGAAAGTTAGAAAATTGCCCAATAAAAGAAAGGGACAAGCCCAAATTTGTAAACTCTAAGTATGGAATATGACTTGGACCCTAATCTAAACTTAAAATCAAGGTATTCCATAGTATCTAATTATAATTTTTGACATAGACAAAGTACTACCATGATTTGTAAACCTTAAGTAATTTTGATCATGTATTAAGGACTATACCTTGGAGTTTTGAATCTTAACCCCTTGAAATCACACCTTTAAGCAAATTAGGTCATCAAAAACATAATGAACTAGTTAAACATTTTAAAAGGTACCCATTAATATGTGTCATGGACCAACATGATTTTAAACTTTTTAAGTCATATAAAGGGTTTTTAATCATGTGGATTAAATGGTAAAGTATATCCTAGGGTGAATGACCCAAAATTTCATAAGGTCCCCATTTTTAGGAAAATGGGGCATGTTGATCTTAATAATCCTTAAATATAATATGCATGGCACATTGGAAGGCAAAACCCACATTGATTAGGACAAAAAATATACTTTAATATGTGAATTTACCCCACTTAGTTGTGAACATGATCTTGATCTGGTCCACATAGTCAACCATCACTTAATTATATCCTGAATAGCCATATAGAAATGACATCATTTGGGAATCATTCACTATATTTAAGACTTTATATAGTGAAGGCAATAGGTAATTATCCTTTTCTAAGGCCTTGTTTAGGTTTTAAAAGTTAATAAAATTCCATATCTCTCCATTCTTATTAATAATTGGCATAAGTTTATCCACCCACCTAGAGTGTCAGATAGGAAATATTATTCTAGATGAGAGTAATTTCTAAACTTCTTTGAATATTAATGGTTTTAACAATGGATTAATTGGCCTTTGATTATGATGGAATGGTTTGACTCCTAGCTTGAGAAGGATGGTATGCATGATAATGAAAGTATTAAACACTTTCAATTCCTTTTATCTCCATGTTATAACATTCTTTAAGTATTTTAGGGATTTTACAATCCATTGTATCTCATTTTGGTTGCAAGTTGTGCTTAAAAGCACATGTTTTAATTCATTATCATTAATCAGATTGTAGTTCTCATGTAGCATAAATTTAGAAAGGGGTTTATTCTTATTTTTTTCTTGGTAATCCATATGAAATAGTCTCTCTAGTGAGACCATTCTCTTTGGTATACTATTGGTTTTCAAATTTGTCACTCCCTCATCTAGCTCAAACTCTTCCCTATCTTCTTCATTAACAATCTATGTTTAAAACACGTCCATGTTGGTGATGAAGTTGATTATATGCTGATAATATTTGAGTACCTAGAATCTATTGATATTTTCAAGAATGGAATGATTAAATACCAACTCCAATAAAAACCTCCTAAACTTGGAATTATTAGTTAGTTCCAAAGAGATCATAGTTTTTTCTAATGCATCCATCGTATAGTTTCCTGTATATGGTAACATATGAATGTAGAATGCATCTAAATCCTCTATTAAATTCCACATAGTCAACTATAGTATATAGATAAATGTTTTCAATTACAATCATGTTGGATTCTTTCCTCCTTTACCATTAGTTTTGAGTCATCAAACACTTTTATATGCTTGACTTTATTCCATAGAATGAATTGGAGATCGTGAAATAATGCCTCATATCCAGTTACATTGTTTTTAAATGTAAATTATAGTTTGTTTCAACAACAACCAATAGTATACAAACTATGAAATTACAAATTACAAATTACAGTATGTAATAGACTATGAAAGTTGGTTGTTGTTGCAATATTGATCTACTTTCTCATTTTCTCAATTCCTAGTGAGAATACATTATTTATTAGTTCATAATGACCTTTTGGTTAGTTCTTCAATATCATAAGTAGGAATTAGGATACTTGGATTGGTTAATTTCTCATTATAGGAGTTTACAAACTCCTTATTTTAGCTAGATAACTTTCTTTCAACTTTTTGGCTTACTAATTTATAACTTTTCCATCCCTACTACTGACAAAAGGTGTTGAGAACCTCATTATATACTTAGATTAGCCTATCCCACACTCTAATATGCTAGATAAACACTATGTAATTAATTTATCTTAGGTGCACAAAGTAAATGCTCCTCATCTAGTTGATCTAACTCTTCAAATTTAGATTTCTCTTACACGGTTCACATGTTAATAGAGAGGTTCTCATGAGGTTCTACTTATTTCTCAAGTATGTAGACCCCAAGTTATAATTACTCATACAATATTTCATTCATTTTTTATATTATGTGATCATGTTAGGAATTTTTGGCTCACAGTCAATTTTGATTTGATTGGGTATGCCTTGCCAAAGAATATAAATGTGAGATAAATTAGTTGCCATGTATCTGATCAACATTATAGACCAATCTATGCTAAGAATCATATTATAAGTATTGGTTATATCAATTAAATAAATATAAATACATTTATATAGCTTCAGATTAGAATCTAATTGCATGTGAATGTGGTTCATCTCTCCAAAAGCCATAAATTTTGACTTGTAAAACTAAATAACCTTTCTATTTGACTTTGTAAGAGCCAAAACCAACTGCTAGAAAACTACATAAGGCATCATGTTTCTTAAAATACTTGACTCCACCATATAAATGTGTAAGTTCTTACCAAACATATAGATTGTTAGGAGGAAAAGGAGTTTTAGTTTTTTCTTCAATGTGAGCATCTACAATTATATTAGCTTATTTACATTTAAGAGAATATAAATATTTTACAAACATCTCTTTTTGTTTAGAGATTTGAAGAAAATAAAACATTATTATTTTGGCCTTATTTTTTTTAGGTCTCCATCTTCTACCATAGCATATCCAAATTAATTTTTTTACATAGGTTTATCAGTTTGTGGGGGTGTATAATTGTTCGTGGGTTGATAAGATATTTTGGGTCATTTGTGAGGAAACATATTGTTGATCAAGTTCTCATTAGGTAGACCTTGAGTCTTGTTAGGAGTAGAGGTTGTTAACATATTTTAAAATTTACTCCTCAACTAGTAGTTATTTCCCCTTTGGAACTATTTAAATGCATGGACCTCATATTAAGTTATCTTTAGGATCATTTTATCTCTTCAATGGGAAATCATAGGTATCTAAGGTTAAATTCATACCAGTGTTTCCTTTGTATTGGTTGGATTTGTTATTAGGTGCATGCACTATTTCAAGTTTGTCCATCTCCTTCTAGAAGATGATTGAGGCCAAGATAAACTCAACACAATTAGTTTTAACATGATCAATAGTGTCATGCAACCTAAACTAGAAGGGCAATGTCAAATTAGATAGTTTCATTGAGTTTGAAGCACTAATTTTATTATTCTGATTTTCATTATCAAGTCGACTAGGGATTCCTCCATTATTGGGCCTCTTGTTCCATTTCCTTTTTTTTTTGGAAGTTAAATTTCTATTTTGAGGTGGTTTTTTCACTTTTTGGTTAGTGTTTTGAAACACTTGTGTATGCAAATTGACCATGTCATTTATTAACCATTGAACCATTTGCTACAAGTTTGCTACTTCAATATTCACACTAGCATTTTGTTAATTTCCCATTTGTTATAATGGGTTAAACATAGGTGAAAAAATGTTTAGAAACATAGGAAATTTATGATGTGTTTTGTTATGTGTATTATTCACAATTGTTTTATTGTTTATAAATGATCAAATAACCTATTGATTGCTACTAGAAGCAACTTAAGCACTAGTGTTAGATATGGAAACAATGTTTTTATAGGCCATAAGAACAAGTTGTTTATTAATTTCATGTGGAAATGCATGGATAAGAGTAAAAAAATGTTGATTTTTAGACATTAAATTCAATGGCATAATATTGTAGACTAGGTTTGGACTTGAATACATGGCACTCAGGATTGAATTCATTGGTGGAGTATTATACATGAGATCTTGGTTGATCATCATAATTTGATTATTAGCACCTAGATAGCCTAATTAATATAAAGGAAAAATCCATATAATTTTTTCACCATTTTGTGTTTGATATTGATGGCTTCATTCTAGGCTAAAGACAAGGATATAAATATTTCTTGAGTTCTCCTAAGAAACATGGATGCCATTGAGTCCAAGGAGCTCATATAGATTTGTTGAAATCCACTTATATCTAAATGTGGGGGTCATTAAATCTCTATTATAACTTATGTAAATGTGCATTAAAGACACTCATTGGATCATTTAGGTCTTTGAAATAAACAATAAAGTGATGGTATAAGATAGTTGGATCAATAGGTAGCCTAAAGTGATTGACAAAAAATGTTACTAGATCATTCTAAGAGGTAATATATCTGTTTGTAAATCTAAAGTAAAAACTATAGGTATCCTCTCTTAAGGAGTAAGGAAATAGGTGGAATCTACATCCTCATGTTAGACCTGAGTTCAAATATGGGCTTTTTTGAATGCCTAAATATGTTCTTCAATGGTTAGAATCCCATTAGGTATGTATTTGAAGCACAACTTGTTGGGATTCTTGGGCAAGTCATGATCTAGACCTAGAACATTCATATGGAATCTACCTCCACCATTATAAGAAATATTATCCACTATTGGTGGATTTTGAGGGGAAACCAATAGATTAATGAAGGAAACCACAACAATAGGCGAGCTAATAGTTGAGTGGATTTGTCTAGTTTTTAGTTTTTCATTATTTGGTCTTGGATTTTGATGTTCAATAAGTTATAATAGATCACATTTAGCCCCAATTGAATTTTATCTAGTGGGTATCCATCTTATTTATATTTATCTATTAGAATAACTGAGTGTGATAAATTCTTCTATGATGTTGAAGTTTTTATTTTTGGTTAAATATTTCAATTTTAGGTCTATAAGATGCCCTAATTATGGTGACAAAACTATTGATGTGTCATTTGGCATAGATTTCCAACATTAGGTTTTCAAGGTAGTGAAGCCCATCCATCCTCTCTTGAAAGGAGTCCTATGATGTGGGTCTCCCCAAGGTCTTTATCTACTAGGTCATGACATATTGATTTCTTTCAGTTGGTCATTGTGGACTATTTGTGTTAAGGGCATACTGGTGTAAATTTAAAACTTAGTTTTAATGGAGATTGGGTGTTTTAAAAATTTAGTGGGAAATGTATGTTTTGTGATTTATGAACATGGGTTTCATATGGATGTGAAAAGTGGAAAAACATTGTTTTACTATGCCCAATAAATCAGTGTTTTTAGGGTTTAGTTTCAAATAGTTTTTTAACTTATTTCAAGTGTTCATTACATTAATATTTAACATTTAAAAATGTGGGAATAACAATGGATAAATTAATAATAATCAAGAAAATAATTTAAGTGAATTTCATTCATAAGATTCCTAGACTAATATTTTATAAAAAATGATAAAAGAAGGGCAAAGGGGAAATAAAAGCATGAAATAAATGAATAAAAATATTATTTGTTGATCATACTAACTCCACAAATCAGTTTCTAATATGATCAATATACACACAATCATACATAGAGATAATGTAAGATTATAAAAAGAGAAAATAATGAAATAATAACCATAACCACCATTTGAATGGATAGGTTGAAAGCAATACATCCAAATTATAATATTAATCACAATATTTCTTTTTGACAATCAACTTTAAAGTCCACCATAATAGATCAATCAGGAATTTGCTAGGACAATAGTATGAAGAGAAGATTGAGGGAGAAATTAAACTAATAAAAATAAAAATACATAAAAATGTAATTTATTATCTCTATAATCTCTTTAGGGATAGTAAGTTCCAACCCTTGTATAATGATAACTAACCAATAATTATAAATTGGCCTTCTAAGGGGAGGTTTTTCCCTTCAAAACATACAATAACTACCATTAATGCCCTCATCTACACCCATTTTCCTTCAATTCTCCTTTTCCACATCACTTTAACTATTCATCACCCAATAAAGCCAAAATAAGTAAAAACATGCATTTATAACTTTAAACAATAAAATAACACACAAAAATTGGAACATGTGTTAAACTGTGTAATAATTCCAAAAATTGAATGTACTATTGCTTTTGGGATAGAAATAGCTTCACATAGATGTAAATGATTTCAAAAATTCACATTAAATGCTTGATATATCAAAAAAATGGCTCAAAAAAACTCCCAATATACCTATATAGGATTTGGTAGGAGATAAGGCCTTTTAAATTTTAAATTTTAACACCTTTAGTTATAATCAGGTTTCAGAATCTTAAATAGAACTAGGGTGTGTTGTAATTATTTATAGACAAATCAGATCTCTATTTTTTTTATTGGAATTTAGATTAGATTCTAAGGGTCCCCAAGACCTAATCAAGTCTTGAAAGCTCAACTAACATTTTTTGAAATTACCTATAGGCATCATGACCTAATTGAAATTTGGCTCCTACTTTACAAAGGATGGCTCAATGAAGGGGATCCCATATCTATTCAAACTATAGGGTTTGGTTTAAAAAGTGAGATGAAAAAAGGGTAGGACTCAATTTAGTCAAGTAAATTTCCCTGATTAGGTCTATGGTTTGCCAATGTAATATGTCACTGACTTATTCAGACGAAAGATTCTGAATTGCACAATGGAATGTAAGATGGGAGCTTGTTAACCTAGTCCAAGTTTAAACCCCAAATAAAAAAGGATAATTATAAAATTATCCTCTAAGACCTAATAAAAAATACCAATCCCTAATAAAATTTTAGCCACTGAGTGACATCCCTCTATAACTAATTGAGTTTTGAAGCCCAGTTAAGTATAAAACACTTAGAAGATTTGAATGAAGACATAATCAAGATTATAAGTCTGATTAGAACTAGACAAGGTAAAAATGAACTTAAAAGACCTAATCAAGTGTTGAAATACTAATTACATCTACACACTGAGATTTTTGAAAAAAAACTATAATATAACTAATTAGGGAATTAGGTAAGATTTATTATCAGACTTTACAAGATTTTACAAGTATGCTAAGTGTGCCAAAAACTCATCCAATGACCAAGTGAAAAATACAAAAATGAATCACATGATATTGATCATCAAAATATGGTAGGTTAAAAAGGATTAAATGGCATAAAATATGAAGAGATATCCTAAAACAACTAATAAGAGCTAGGAGAGCCAGAGAGTGAGACTCTATAAGCACACACAAGTGGAACAAGACTCTGATTTAGGGAAAAGTGTTATATATTAAAGTTTACAATTAAGACTTATTCGTCACAATGTAATAGGTTTTAGGAGCCAAAATGACATGGAAAATTAAATTATCTCCTTGAGTAGGATACATTGCCTAAACAAGCTAGATATTCAAATGAAAATTGGGAGTCAAAACTCCACTTTCACGCTAAGTTTCTTATATGAAGTTTTCTTACATGAATGTGGTATTTTCAAATGGTGATGGTTACAAAGATTAGTTTTAATTACAAATTAATATATCCTACAAAATCAACTTGAGAGTGATGATACCAATGAGCCATGAGTGCAAGTGAGAGTGACTAAAATAAGCAAAAAGAGTATCCATGATTTATATAATAATTAGGGCATATTGTGAAATAAAAATTATATTAAAAATTATACAAAAAATAATGAATAATAAAATAAAAAATGAAGATAAATATAAAAAGGAGCATGTATAATTAGATAAAAGGAGGAAAGATGAGGAGAAGGAGGAGGCTACCCAACACACTCATATCACACATGAAACCTTGGACTATGAGCATCCAAAATCAAGTCAAGGGACATAATAGCCACATCCTGAAAAATAGGACACATACATAAGGAAATGAGAAGTAGTTGAGGGCTAGGGGCAACTTTTAATAATATTGATAGGTTATAAGTTGATACCTATTAGTTCACAAGAAGAAGGTTTGTAGGATTGAGAATATATTTAAAGGTCCTACTAGTTGGATAATCAACATACAATCAAAAGGTACACAAATGTCTCTGTAATATTAGAATATTTAATAACACCACTAACATAACCTTTAACATTAGTAACATAACTCACTCTAACCACTCAACCTCATAGGTTTCCCTAGATGCTGTGAGAATAAATTATGGTAACAAATGTAATGTGCCACTATATTTCACACATCCATTGTGAAAAAATTATACTACATGCAAAAATATAATGACCAGTTATGACAAGATAATTATTAGATGTGTGATCACCTTATGAAGGTTAAGAATATAATTAAAGACACATACCCTACTTTGGTGAATCAAGTGTTATGAGTCTAGGTGATGTCTAAGTCATTCCAATTCAAGGCCCTTGTCACAAAATTTTTGTAAGACTTGTTAGTAGTGCATCTAATTGAGAATATAAGAAGCCAAGTGATGAATATTCATAGTGAACCTAATGATATATTTTATTTGGTTAAGGATTGGAAGCTACCACATAGGTGAAATACATTTTAGAGTAGTTGCTTGACTAGAAATTTTAGCTAATTGAATATTTGAATGAAATAAAATATGATATGAAAAAAGATGATATATTGAAGGAAATGATGGAAGGCCAAGCATAATCAACCAAAATAAATGTTGTACTTTGAAAATCACTGCCATATAGGGACAATGTCATGAGCCATTTGAGAACCTGGGAGTTAGAATTTTTTTAAAACACATTCATAGGGATACAGACAAAAAATTATGTGGATTGAATGGATAAAATAATTTAGGATATATAGAATAAGGTTGAAACCCATTAACCAATAATTATAGTGGTGAATGATGAGGACATTCAATAAAATTTAAAATCAAAGCAGATCTTGAAACACTCTTTAATATGATGAGGGATATAATAGCCAATTAGATCAAATAAAAAACATATTTAAATAATATATTAAGTACATGCCATGATATACAATATGAACTAAAATACATAACCCCTGTTGAATGCATCATGAAATTATGAGATAAAAAGAGTGCTCAACTATGGTAACCACAACAATTCCCTCCCACTCAGTGAACTTAGTAGGAGGACCTGGGCACACAAAATTATAAAGCATATGCCTTAGAAACATGTTCAACTTTTGCCTATCCAAACCAATAAAAAACTATGTAAATAAGTCCTCTAATGCTAGCTCCCTAATAAGGTAATACAATTCCATAATTTCAATCAATTTTGGCTCAACAATATTTTTTTTACAATTAAGCTTTGTGATCAGGGCCAAGAAGGTGGAAAACCCATAAATGGAAGCCTCATTTTTATGCATATTATTAAAAACTTATTAATTGTAGTAGGTTGGTATGTTACTTAGTTTATAACCCAAAAGGGAAACTAAGTAGTGTGCAAAAAGCAAAAATTATTAAATAAAATTTTGATGGGAACTAAAGCAAATCTTATTCACATCATAAAATATACATACATTCTATTATAAACTCCACCTTTTGTTAAAAATTAGATTTTGAGTATATGCACTCCATCAATATCTTTGGTCTTGGGATAAGATAATTTTTTGATTCTAGGAATGTGTTAGTAGGAGGATGCAAAGTACATTTTACACACATTTTATAGAAAATTTTACATGCGATAGAGGAACACATTTTTATATTTTTATAATGTAATTATTCATGTAATTAAATGTAATGAAAAAGTGATTGAACATTTACCTTAGATCAAAGAAAAGAGGAAACATAAGTTTAAGAAGGTGAAGAGTCTTGTTCTCTTAGAAGCCTATATATATTTGGTGTATGTAATGGAATTTGTTATCTCTATGAAATTATTTTGAATTCAATAATTTATTCGAGTTATAAGTATTTGATCCTATCTTGTGTCTTTAGTATGGATTCTATGTAACTTAATGTATCCTTGTTGTCATTTGTAATTTTTTTATGTCTAAGAATTAAGATGTGATATTTAGTTTTATGCATGAAGTTAGAGAATTCTTATAATCTATGTGATATGACCTATGTTATTAGTTATGAAGAAAGTTATATGTAATTTTGCATGCCTTATTTTTTCATATTACTCATCTTAATAACTTACCAACTTATGAGTCCCATTACAATCCATAAGACAATAACAACTAGCATGTCCTGATGACGAAATATAGGGACCACTCTTAGAACTTGAATTACTTTAATTTTTCATAATTTTCCTTAATTTTTTGAATTTACCGTAAATTTCTTGAAGTTTCACTAATTTTCCCTAACCTTGTAAAAATTGGATCAAGTTTTTAAATTCCACTAATTGAATTTTTCTTATTTATTTGCATTTTCCTAAATTTATCAAACTTGTTCTAATCATTTGATAATTTAACATACTTTTTAAAAAAAATTGATCTCAATTTCCATAATTTTCCTTAAATTTATGAAAATTTCCATAAATATGTTACATGTTCCTTAATTTTCTAAATTTTCCATAAATTGCCTCCATTTCCCCTTTTATTAATCTTCCAAATTCTCTCTAATTTTCTCAATGTTACTAACATTTTCCATTTTTTTGTAAATTACCTTAGTTTTCCCTAAATATGCTTAAATTTTTAAATTATCTCTATTTTTTTCCAAAGTTTCAATAATTTTTTAGATTTCCCTATTTTTTCATAACTTTGTTGAAATTTGCCCTTAATTTTGTAAATTTTCATAATTTTTTTAATTTGGAGAAATTCAACAATTTTTCTCTAATTTGTCAAATTTTCCGTATTTATCAAGATTTGTCCTAATTCTCCACAAAATCTCCAAATTTTGCTAATTTAATCTAATATTTAAAAATTTACTTAAATTTTTGAAATTTTGCTAATTTAAATTATTTTTTAATTTAACATAAATATCCCTAATTTTCCCATATCTTTTAAAATTCACCCTACATTTATTTAAATTTTCATTTTTTTACGAATTTAACATTAAATTTTAAATTTACCTTGACTTTCCCTAATTATCATTTTTTTGAGTGTGTCCTAAATTTCTAAAATTTCCATAATTTTTTGAATTTATGATAATTTAAATTTATTTCTTGATTTTCCCTATATTGCCCTACTTTTTAAAAATTTCTCACTAATTTAATCTAATATTTTGAAATTACCCCAAATTTTCCAAATTTCTCAATTTTTATTTTTTATAAATTTGTTGAATTTTCCCTAAATGTCCATTTTTTGCCAATTTAAACTATTTTTTAAATTTTCCCTATTTTTTTCTATTTTCCCTAAATTTGATGAGTTTTTGATAAATTTGACTTGATTTTTGGATTTTTTTCCTAAATTTTATAAATACCAATAATTTGACCTTATTTATAGAAGTTTCCCTAATGTTTGAAAATTTCCTGACTTTAAAAAATTTATGAACATTTTGAATTTTGGTTAGTTGTATGGTTAGATCTCTGGATATTTTTCTCACAATTTCTAATTTCTGAAATATTTATCTATAATTAAATTTGTTTTATCAACTTTTTATTTACCAATGGTTTGGGTATTAATTTCTATTATTTCCATATAATTCAAATTAGATCATAATTTCATGAAAGAAAGTACACTCTCATAATTTTTGTCTTTCATAGCTATGTTGTGGAAACCAAATGAATGGCAGTATTCCATAATAAGCATGTAGAGGAAAAATACTTGTTATTTTTATAATGACATGCAACATGATGTTTGTATTTACAACATCAACATCTGAGATTTATCAAATGCTTATGATATATAATAACATTAGTGTAACATCATTTTAAGAGGGTTTAGGGTTACCTTAAATACTTTTATTTAGAATTTTATTATTGTTTCAAAGAGTCACCGCTAACAAGTTTAAGCTACTCTTCCATTTGTACTTTACATGTTTTTCATGTATATATTAAACTTACTATTATTTTGAAATCATCACATTCCTATCTTCAATTCATAATTGTTTTGTTACCATTGAAACATGCATATATATGTAATGAATAGGTGATATTTTTTTTCACTTGTACTATATAGCTAAATAGAGTTCACTGAAGAACAAGTTTTATTTTTCAAAAAGCTCATTTAATCAAATGATAAAAAATCATTCTAATTCAAACATAAATTTCTCACTACATGTTTCCCCCCAAAATTAGTTAGAAACATTTAAAATGTGTTAAAAATTAGTGAATAAAAATGATTATATTAAAAAAAAAGTAAATATATAATCTATTATCTTTGATATTTTATCATGTTTTGATTTTGGGGGGTCATGATAAATATAAAAATAATTTATTAGAAATATATCATAGCCATTATATTAATTCAATCGAATGATTGGAATATGATCATTTTCCCTAATTTGTCTATTTCATCAAAACTTAACTAAAGTTGCAAAATTACACTAATTTAACATGTTTTTTTCCTCAATTTCCACTAAATTTCATTTATTTTTTTAGAGTTTTCCCTAAATTTTCAAACTTTCTTTCATTTTTTTAATTTTCCCTAAATTTTCAAATTTGCCCTTACTTTTTTTTTCAAAATTTCCCTAAATGTGTCATAATTTTTTGCATTTCCATAAGTTTAACTATGCATTAATTTTTTTTTTAAATTTACATTTTCCTTAAATTTTGGCATATTTAAAATTTAATATTCATTAAAATTTATATATTTATTTTTTAAAAAACTCATTATTTATAAAAATAAAAAATGGGGATTTTAGGTTTATCTTGTCATTGTCTTCTTCTTCTTTGGCCTACTATGGTATAGATGGTTTTAATGCTTGTTTAGTCCATCCTTAGGGTTGCTCCTCTTCTAAAAATTTGTATCCCACATTCTTATAATGTGGGAAATTTCATCAATATACTCTTGTAAAATCAAACACTCACATTCATGAACCCTACCCATTCAAACACACACACATATATACCCCACACACAAACTAAAAATTTAATGAAACACTCAAAAACCCTATCCCATATATTACCTAAAAAACACTCGTATTCAAAAACCCTAGCCACTCAAATGCACAAAGACATACTCCACACATAAAGTAAACATCTAACCAAAAAAATACCCACATAGTACACAAATCAAACACTCATATTCTGAAACTCTACCCCAAAAAATCCCCAACACTAACACTCACAATCCCTTCCCTAACCCAGAAAATACCAATGTCATTTACATGACTAACCTTCCCTACCCAAAAACCTACCTATGAAATTATTCACACTAGCATTCCCTGATTAAATAAGATTGAAATGATAAAATGATAAATAGAACTTCAATAAAACCCATGGCCTATTTTTTTCATTAATAGTTTTTCTTTATTATCAACGATGACATTAGAGGTGATATTAGGACTAGCACCCTAGTGTCACACATGATTTTAGTGAAAATAAGGCCTTTTGTAAGTCACGAATAAGTAACGATGTTGGATTTCATGCTATGTTTTGAGATGTGGATTGAAAAATATTAATATCTTGGGCATATGGTGGAGTTTTGATCTCTTTTTTAATTAAAAATATTTTTGATCATGCCAAAATGGTGTAGTTATGATGAGGCAATTTATCACCAATGAGTGGGGAATTTTCATATAATTTAACAAAGCTAATAATTAATATTGATGAGGCTTGTTTAAATAAATTGAGACATAAATCACATTAGGTTATCATAATTAGGAAAATGTTGAATGGGGAACTAATTAGGGAAAATAAAACCCCAAGTCACAATATGTTTAAGGAGCTCTATTTTACCCACTGTAATCTATAATCAGGAATTTAATTATTGTATATCACATTAGGTTGTCACAATTTGGGGATATTGAGTCCCAAACCACATTAGGTTTTTTCAATTAGGTAAATTCACATTATGCTTTCACAATTTAGGCATATCGATCCCCAAACAACATTACATTGTCATAATTAGGTCAATTCATATTATGTTGTCTTAATAATTTTTTAGTTTTTGTAATTAGGTCAAATCACATTATGTTGTCATAGTCAATGTATATCATGTCTGAATTCACATTAGGTTATTACAATTATGGCATATCAATTTTCAAATAACACTAGGTCATTTTGAATGCAAAACAATCACATTGCATTGTCATAATCAGGGCATATATAATCCAAAATCACATTAGTTAGATATCATAATTAGGGAATAAAAATCACCAAATCATATTAGGTTGTTTAAATTAGGTTTAGGGGGCTTGATATTCTATAAATACATCCATCATGGAAAAATATAGTGATTTTTTGTATGGGGCACTTAATTAGGGCATATCACATTAAGTTGTCTCAATTAGGGAATATCTAGCTCCAAACCATAATCTGTTATCACAATTAAGTAAGTTCACATTAATTTAGCATAAATAGTTATAGGTTGTCATAATTAGGTGGAATCATGTTTATGTTTTATAATTATGACATATAAAGTATAAAATCACATTATATTAACATAAATAGGTCATATCAAGTCCCAATTAACATTAGGATGTCTCAATTAGGGCATACTTTATACCAAACCACTTTAAGTTGTTATTTTACCCTAATTTTTATTTAATAATGAAATGTTGTTTAATATGTATAAAATTTGATAAATATATTCATATTATAAGATATGACATTAAAGCATAAATCTGAATGTAAAACATAATTGACTGATAACTCAAATTAAAAATAATAAATGGCATATTCTAAAAATAGTAAGTAAAACTAAATACAAGATACTTCTCTATTCTGATTTTTAGTTGAATGTAATTGATGTTTGATAATGAGAAACATAAAAATATATTACTATGATAACTCAAATACAAAGGAATAATGTCACATCCTAATTTCTCTCTAAGCTAAATAATTTGTTTAATACATGGATTATTGTAGATGATTAGTTGACTAACTAATATTTGATTAAGTTTGATGACATATGTTGATTATGTGATTGTTTTTGTTGCTTAATTTACATGATTAGATGCTATGAGTTATTGGTACTTTATATTATGTACTTTGGTATCATGTTTGATTATTATAGAGCATTATTTTATTAATATAATGATGTTATGGGATAATTACCTTCATTAGCATGAGGTGGATGCAGGATAGATTCTTTTCTTAGATAATGATAGAGGGAGAGTATCATTAGAGAGGTTGGTTAGATGGAGACATTAGGGGTCGATAGAGAGAAAAAATAGAAACCCTTGTACACATCATTAATATATCATGTTTCATAATTATTTGATGTGGATAGAATTTAATGTAAGCTCTATGTCATTTTATGCATAGTTACATTGTATAAAGTTATATGATTTCCTTTTGTTAGTCATTGCATGGGAAATACATTGGATAAATGACTAGTTTAAAGTCTTTCATGGATTATAATATAAGGTGGTGACTTAAGTGAATAAGGTGGTCGATGATGGCTTGTTTAAATCATAATCATGCATATTTGTTAAGGGATAATAATATGATTAATTAGGTGTTATTAGAAATAAACATCTAGAATGATTAGTTTGTTAATCATTCATTGACTTGATTTAATCATGTTTTTGGGAGGAAATAATGGGGTTTTGATATATATGCATGGAGGTGGACTGTGAGTAGTTAATATATCTAGGCATACAAGATTAGAAGGAGTTTAATCAACCAAAAAATAGATAAAGGTAGTGAGGGGAACTATGAATAGGGATGGCTCAGGACTCAAGACATTTAAATAGGAAAAAGGTAGAAGGTGGAGAAAAAGTAAAAAGAAAGAATTGGCATGGCTATAGGCTCAACATCTTTCATCAAATATACATTTTAACAAGTTGGTTTTGTAATTAAATACCTGTGTGTATGATATATTTTTGAATGGGTTTTCAAATTTCTAAGTTACTAGTTATTCTATTGTAAAGGTGTGGGGAATTTTACATTGGGTTGCATATAGGACCATGTGGAGGGCTCGGCCTCCACAAAACCATATATCCAACCCAGGGTAACATGGGAAGGTTGTGGATACACAATAAACCTTGTCCATGATGTCAAAAGGCTTTATAAATTATCCTATCCCTCTTTATAAATTCAAATTCATTGTTTAAAAATGGATTTTTACTCTATAGGATATATATTGCATGGAGTATTCACAAAACAGACTCAATTGTTTAAGTTTGCATGATTTATTCAATTGTTAAATAATTTGTTCTCTTGGTTTTTTAGTGATATTGATATATATTTATATATACATGAATATATATTTGAGTATATTTTTAGTTGATTCTGATTATATATAAATTATATAGTCCCTCTCTCTCTCTCTCTCTCTCTCTCTCTCTCTCTCTCTCTCTCTCTCTCTCTCTCTCTCTCTCTCTCTCTCTTCTCTCTCTCTCTCTCTCTCTCTCCTCTCTCTCTCTCTCTCTCTCTCACACACACACACACACACACACACACACACACACATGTATGTATGTATGTAAACCCAAATACATTTTTGAGAAATTATCAAAATTAAATGTTACAATATATATATACATATATATATATATATATATATATATATATATATATATAGATACATACATACATACATACATACATACATACATACATATGCATGGAGGTGGACTATGAGTAGTTAATATATCTAGGCATACAAGATTAGAAGGAGTTTAATCAACCAAAAAATAGATAAAGGTAGTGAGGGGAACTATGAATAGGGATGGCTCAGGACTCAAGACATTTAAATAGGAAAAAGGTAGAAGGTGGAGAAAAAGTAAAAAGAAAGAATTGGCATGGCTATAGGCTCAGCATCTTTCATCAAATATACATTTTAACCAGGTTGGTTTTGTAATTAAATACCTGTGTGTAATGATATATTTTTGAATGGGTTTTTCAAATTGTTAAGTTACTAGTTATTCTATTGTTAATGTGTGGGGAAGTTTACATTGGGCTGCTTATAGGACCATGTGGAGGGCTCGACCTCCACAAAACCATATATCCAACCCAGGGTAACATGGGAAGGTTGTGGATACACAATAAGCCTTGTCCATGATGTTAAAAAGGATTTATAAATTATCCTATCCTTCTTTAGCAATTCAAATTCATTGTTCAAAAATGGATTTTTACTCTATAGGATATATATTTCATGGAGTATTCACAAAATAGACTCAATTGTTTAAGTTTGCATGATTTACTCAATTGTTAAATAATTTGTTCTCTTGGTTTGTTAGTGGTATTGATATATAATTTATATATACATGAATCTATATTTGAGTATATGTTTAGTTGATTCTAATTATATATAAATTATATAGTCTCTCTCTCTCTCCTCACTCTCTCTCTCTCTCTCACACACACACACACATGTATGTATGTAAACCCAAATACATGTTTGAGAAATTATCAAAATTAAATGTGACTATATATATATATATATATATATATATATATATATATATATATATATATATATATATATATATATATATATATATATGTACACACACTCACACACACACACACACACACACACACACACACACACACACACACACACACACACACACACACACACACACACACACACACACACACACACACAACACACACACACACACACACACACACACAAACACACACACATGTATGTATGTATAATCATGCTATCAAACATAAATATGACATACTTAAATATTATAGTATACATATATGTTAAGTCATTTATTAAAACTATGTGTATTACAGTTTGAGGATAATATTTTTATGAATATATATTTGAGTATATGTTCAGTTGGTTTTGATTATATATATATATATATATATATATATATATATATATATATATATATATATATATATATATATAAAACCCAAATACATGTTTGAGAAATTATCAAAATTAAATGTGACTATCTTCATACATTTGATAATTTCTTAAACATGTATTTGGGTTAACATATATATATATATATATATATATGTATGTATGTATGTATGTATGTATGTATGTATGTATGTATGTATGTATGTATGTATATGTGTGTATGTATGTATATATGTATGTATGTATGTATATGTGTGTGTGTGTGTGTGTGTGTATACACACACACACATACATATACATATATATAATCATCTATCAAACATAAATACGACATACTTAAATATGATAGTATACATATATGTTAAGTCATTTATTAAAACTGTGTGTATTACAGTTCAAGGATAATATTTCTATATGATATGGTTTGAAACATAGTTGGAATTTTAAGTTCAATTAAGGAATCCTAATTACCTATAATAGATTATATACATAATTATAATCTTTTGAGTAAACACTTAGTATTAACTAAATATGGATACATCAACAGTTTAACTTTAAGATACTTTATGGTTTTATAAAAATATAAACATTAGTGAATTGATAATAACAAATGGTTGAGTTAAGTTTTGAACATTCTTAATATACATATTGGACTATATTGGTGAAATATGTATATATACTTTGAGTAAATGTATAATGATTATATATATGAGTTTTTACATAATTTGATTACTTGGAATATGTGTTGAGTTTCCCTTAATCAATTAAATCTAGGAAATTATGATTAACACCTGAGAAGATATTCGATTGGGTGTTAAATTGATGTATTTAAATAGGTGTTCGATTGATGTTTTTATTTGACGAAGTGTTATTAGATGATTTGGTTAAAACTCAAATGGGTTAAAAATGGATGTGTTTAGTTATATTTGATATTAGACAAATAATGAATGTTTATTTTGATTAAAATGATTTGAATGTGCTGAAAGATAAATATGAAAGAGTTTAAATTATATAAAATTATGTGTATCTACTTATTATTGGAAATGGAGTTTTTAAAGTTAAATAAAAGGTTATAGGGACCTATTTTAAATTAACTATATACTTTGCTTATATAGTACACACTAAAGCAAAAGACAATGGATGCCACCTTAGTAGTCTATTGTATAAATAAAGTATATATATATATATATATATATATATATATATATATATATATATATATATATATATATATATATATATATATATTCTTATAACAACAAATAATGGATGTTTTATTATATTTGTGTTTATAAAAGCATTAGAATTTTTAAAGCATTCTTTGTATTTATGAGATTAAATACAAAACATAATTCTTTATAAGGACTGGTTGTTGTTATATGCAAAATATGAATAATTTATTGGTCAGGGTTATAATATTATTTCATGGAGAAATAATATTATAAATTGCTTAATGGATAAAACAACTGGTAGTGTAAATATTAATTACCTGGATGGTGTGTCATATTGAGGGTTGTTTTTGTAATTTTTTTCTTATTTATAATAAACTAGATGCATGGATTTAATTCAATTCATTTTATGGAATAAATGAATGTTGGTGATATTTCAATATTTAGTGTATTTTATTTAGCGAAATAAAATATGAAGAATGAATCTTTTGGTTTGTAATATTCTTATTTATTTTTATTGAATCTCACATTCATGACCTTGATTAAGTAGTGGATGGATTTGACTATCTTAATTAGCACCATCAATATAAGATAAGGGGTAATCTGATCAAGTGGTGTGTATGAATTTGACTGATCCTAGAGATCATTTATTATTTAAAACTTTGGCCAAAGTAATATTTGTTAAACATTATTATTTCATATGTTTATATAGTTTTCACATTTGTGTGATATCATATTAGAACATATTTATTTATGTTACACATTATGTATTAGATATATTTGACACATAGGATCTAGTTTATTACTCTGGATTCTTACACTGTCATTATCTACCCATCCATGAAATGGGGTCTATCCCCTTATTTAGGAGATAGTTCAAGGGATTTATGGTCTGTGGTTGGTGTAAAAAAGTTATTATATGATGCTCTCCATCCCAAATATATTATTATATTTGAGACTACACTTGAGATTACATATTGATACTTGAGTCATGGAGGCTCTACTCAGAGGAGCTTTGTCTCATGTTTTATCATTTGAGATATTTTATGTATTTATGAAACTAGAATATTTATGCATTATACTACCTATATTAGAGGCTAAAATATTATATTAATGGTGGTTGAACTTATACTATATCATTTATCTTGAAATGTAATAATTATGGTTATTTAGTTTGTTAATGATTTTATATCTATACTTGGTGATCCTTAGCTAAGTGGATTAGCTCTAATCTAGATGGTTAACTAAATTAATATAGCTATTTAAAGATCAATAGTTAAGATTTCTCATGGAAAAATCTATATATTGAATATGTGCATTTAATTTAAAATAAAATTATAATATTTTGATAAAACCAATGGGGTTGTTATATTATGATATCAGAGTTGAGGCTCAAACACTATGACTTAATGTGTCCACTAATGCAAAAAACTTATTCTCCTCATATCGGAAGAACAATGGTGTATGATAGAATAAAATCTGAGGGAAATTTGAATAATGAATACCCTATGGATCTAAATCAGTTTGTACCTAAGCAAGTTATAAAGTTGGACCAAATCCTCACAACCATGCAATAGACTAGGGATAGAATCATGACCCTAGAATAAGAAGTGCATGGCCATAAAAATGAGAATGCTTGGGAATAACTTTAAGAATATCTTAATGATCAGGAACAGCTTCAAGATCAAAGGTATGAGGAGGTGGCATAGGATGTGAGAGCTTGAGTAGTTGTAGAGTTAGCATGCAAAATGAAAATGTGAATCCACCCAAGTTTGATGGAACTATATTGGGGGATGGAAATAAATCATGGATAATATAAATGGAGAAGTATTTTGAGATTCAAAATTATTATGAAATCACAAAATTAGTTTGAGGATCTTATTATCTGGTTGGTGAAACAATGACATGGTGGGAAAAAAAGAAGCTTGAGATGAACCTCAACTCAACCACCATCACTTGGGAATAATTTAAGACATTCTTTAGGTCATGATGGATTACACAACTTTACTTTGACCAAAATCTTACAAATTTTATGAATCTTAAGAAAGGGGATTTGTAAGTGAATGAATACTAGGAATAATTCACCAAGCTTCTTAAGTATGCACCTTAGTATGAAGCAGATGAGAGGTTTAAAATCAAAAAATTCATCATGGGATTGGAACCCCAAATAGGTAGTGAAGTAGATGTGTATGCTCCATTTACCATGGATCAAGTGTTTGAAAAGGTAGTCAAATAATTAAAAAACTAAAATCTCTTGCCCAAGTCAAAAATAAGTTTATAAACAAATTTGGAAGTTCTAAACCAACTTTCAATAAGAAGAATTGGAAGTAGAGATGTGAAGATTCTAAGGGTTAGTTTAAGAATCAGGATGCTAAGTTCAATAGTGGTTCAGGGAATAAGAAGCCTCATAATGGTTTCAAAAGTGGTTTCAAGGGAAACCAACATATTGAGAATAAATGACCAATTGGAGGTTGATTCATTTATGGAGGTGACCATTTTACTCGTGAATGTCCTTAGGATAAACTGAATAACAAGGGTTTAACTTCTCAACAAGGTATGTTTCAATACTGGATTCATGTAGTTGTTAATAATCGATAGGTTGAGTGTCAAGCTTTACCCATAGAATTTTAAGGTGTTTTGTTCAATTATTTAGTTTTTATTTTAATTGATAGGGAGATACAAAATGTTTCAATGCTCCTAGAGTGTTTAGTAAATTGTCTATAAGGGATGTAATAATGGTAAATGCATAGTTGGTATAATATGGAAATGAGTCAAAGGTCAAAGTTGATAAGTGTCTAGTCAAAGTAAAAATTATATTGCCTGAGTTTTCTATAGTAGTAAATCTCTATGCAATACCATTGGTATCATATGATGTGATCATAGGAGTCAATTGGCTTGAAAAACATAAAGCCAAGGTTGACTATTTTCTAAAGAAGGTTGAGTATCAAGATGATTTTAGAAATCAGACACAACTTCAAAGTAAGAAAAGGGAGTTGAAATTGAGGCATATTTTTTCCATTCAACTCAAAAAATTTCAAAGGAAGGGATACAAGGCATTCATCATTAAGATAAATGAGATGGAAGATTCTAAGGAACTGTCTATCAAAGATTATCATTTTTTTTAAAACTTTCATGATATGTTTTTGAAAGAGTTACCAGGATTTCCACCTAAGTGTGATTTTGATTTCTCAATTTATATCATACCTAGATTGGAACCATAATCTAAGGCACCATAAAATATGACAACAACTGAATTGGTTGAGTTAAAGGCATAAATTTAGGAGTTGTTATCCAAAGATATGATTCAAATGAGTGTATCCCCATAGAGTGCTCCAATTGTCTTTTTCAAGAAGAAGGATGGTAATCTTCACCTATGCATAGACTATAAGATATTGAATAAAGAGATGATCAAAAACAAATATCCATTACCATGCATTGGTGATCTATTTGATCAAATGTGAGGAACCATAGTCTTTTATAAGATTGATCTTAGAGTAGGTTATCACTAGTTGAGGATTAGATAAGAGGATATCCCAAAAAAAACCTTTAGGAATAGATATAGGCCCTACAAGTTTATAATGTTACCATTTGGATTGATGCATGCTCTAGAAAAATTCATGAATCTTATAAATAGTGTTCAAAGAGTACTTAGATCACTTTGTGTTGGTCTTTCTTGATGGCATCATAATTTATTCCAAGGATGAGGAAGAACACTTAGAGTGCATGGAATTGGTTTTTCAGCATTTAAAAAAGAATAGATTATATGGAAAATTATCTAAGTGTGCATTTTTACAAAATAAAATGCAACATCTAGGAGATATTATCTCTATGGATGGTATTTTAGTTGATCTAGAAAAGATAAGAGATATCATGGAGTGGTTGAAACCAAAGAATGTGCATGAGGTAAGAAATTTCATGAGATCAATAGGTTATTACAATAAATTCATTCTAAATTTTTATAAGATAGATAATACAATTACCTCTAATGAAAGAATCAAAACTTCATCTGGTTAAATAAGTGTGAAGTAGCCTTTTAGGAATTGAAAATGAGACTTACTTCAGCACCGATTCTTAGAGTTCTCGATCCTAATGATCAATTTTCAGTAATCATAGATGCATCTAGGAATGGACTTGGAGGATTTCTTATGTAGGATGGTTCCATGGTAGCCTATGAATATAGGAAACTGAATCCTTATGGGGTTAATTATTCCCCTCATAACTTAAAAATTGTAGAAATTGTGCATGTTTTACAAGTTTGGAGACATTTTCTATTGGTAAAATTGTTTGAGCTCAAGATTGATAACTTGGGACTCAAGAACATTTTCACCTAATTGAATCTAAATGCTCATCAAACTTGATGGTTAAATTTATTTTGAGCCTATGATTTTGATATTAACTATATCAAAGGCAAAGAAAATAGAGTAGTTGATAATCTAAGACATAAAAGGTACATAGTAGTTATGGCTACTATCAAGAGTACTTTCAAAAATCAAGTGAGCAAATTATCATCAAGAGATTAATTCTATGATCAGGTCAGGAAAGCATTGACTAAAAATTTTCAAAATCATAGGTATAAGGGATTCAAAATAGAGAGTGATGGAATTTTTTAGTATAATGGCATGATGTATGTACCTAATAGATATAATATTAGGAGCATAATGCTAAAGGAATTACACATTACCACATATTCAAGACATATAGGAGTAACCAAGCTCATGGATAATCTTAAACCACTCTATTTATTGAAAGGATTCAAGAGAGATGCAACATATTTTATGTCTCATTGTTTTGAATGTCAGTATGTGAAATTTGAACATGTACATCTAATAGGATTATTGTATCTACATGACATAATAGAATGGATGTGGAAGGTGATCAATATGGATTTTTTCCAAGGGTTACCATTATCATAGAACATACATGACATGATCTTGGCATTAGTTGACAAACTAATCGAAGTATCTCACTTTATACTAGGTAATTTGACTGATGATGTACCTCTTTTTAAAGAGATTTGTAATGAAGTCTATAGGTTGCATGATTTTATAGAGAAGATAATTTTAGATCATGATTTGAAAATGACTTACAGATTTTGGTTGACTCTAAATTCAGCTCTAGATACTCAATTAAACTTCAACACTGCATATCACCAACAAATCGATGGACATAGAGAGCAAGTTAATCAGATTTTAGAGGATCTCCTTTGTATGCATTACATAGATCAAAAATACAAGTGGGAAGAGTATATTTAATTGATTGAGTTTTATTACAACATCTCATACCAATCATCACTGAATATGGCTCCATTTGAGGCATTGTACAAAAGGAGGTGTAGAACAATAATCATTTGGGATAGGTTAGAAGGCAGGGTGGTCTTTGGACCTGACATGATTTTAGAAATGAAAGAGCAAATTAGGATAATCAATTAGAGGTTGGTTGAGGCCAATGATAAACGAAAACATTATAATGATCTAAATGGAATAACTAGGTAGTTTTCTATTGGTGATAAAGTGTTTCTACAGGTTAAGCCTAAAAAAATCTTGATTGAATTTGGGAAGTCATCAAAACTTTCACCAAGATATGTGGGAACTTTCAAGGTTTTGGAAATGGTCAACCCTATAACATATATGATTGCATTACCCCTAGATCTATCTCTTTTGCATAATGAATTCCATGTGTCTTATCTTAAAAGGTATATAACTAATTCTTCATATGTGTTGGATTGGAATGCTTTGTAGGTTTTAGATCCTAGGGTGGTCATGGTAGAGCCAATCAGAGTAATTGGCACTTGTAAACTTCATTTGCATAATAGATAAGTGTCATAGTGAAATGTCCTATGGCACCAATACTCTAAGGATAGTTCCACTTGGGAGGAATATGATGAGTTTTATAGGCTATTTTGATATTTGTTTACTTGATTTATTACTGCTTATTACATTATTTTTTGTTGAATAATGTTTTAAATTCATATCTTGTATTTGAATAAAAGTCATCAAGACAATGACCAACTTTAAGGGGGAAAAATGTCACATCCTAATTTCTCTTTAAGTTAAATAACTCATTTAATTCATGAATTATTATAGTTGATTAACTAATATTTGATTAAGGTTGATGACATATATTGATTATGGGATAATTTTTGTTACTTAATTTACATGATTAGATGCTATGAGTTAGAGGTAATTTATATTCTATACTTTGTGATAATGTTTGATTATTATATAAAATTATTTTATGAATATAATGATCTTAAGGGCTAACTACCTTCATTGGCATGAGGTGGATGCAGGATAAAATCTCTCCTCAAATCATGATGGAAGAAGAGTATCATCAGAGAGGATGGTTATATGGAGATGTTAGGGGTCAATAAAGGGAAAATATGGAAACCCTTACACACATAACTTATCATATCATGTTTCATAATTATTTGATATGGATAACATTTAATGTAAGCTCCAAGGCTTTATATGCATAGTTGTATTGTCTAAAGTTAAATGATTTCTTTTTGTTAGTCATTGTATGGGAAATGTTGACTAAATTTTACCTTGTAGGTCAAATTGGGACCCCTATAGTTAAAAACTTGATCTTGAGATGTTTTAGGGGTCTAATATTTTTTCATAGGGTATGTTATAGTCTATTTGATGTAATTTAATGCCTTGTTAGCATTAGTCATTTAGGGGTCATGAATGAAAGTCGCATAGTTTCAAAGGTGTCCAAGTTTATTAGTATTGTTTATAACATCTAATAATTTATATTCCACATCAATAATGTCAGTCCCATATGAATCTTGTACGTTATCTGATTGAAAATAAAAAAACCAACTGAAAAGGAGGAGTTTAGCACTTTTATGGCCCATGAGGTAAGGTGACACATGGGATAAGGTCATGTAATGGATATTAATATTCCTAATACTTATCCCAATGTTTTACATGCTTTGGAAGTGATAAAAATTTTCAAAACCATTCTACTCCTTTGCCTTTCTAGACACACAAAAATGGTCAATAGGTTTGTGCTTATTATAGCTAGCTAAAGAACTTACAGCTCAAACACCTTTGAGAGGTGAAATTAAACTAAGAGAGATTAATTTCGATAAAAAGTGTTTAAAAATTGGTTAACCATGCTTTATGAATCATCTCTAGCAAGTTGACTATGTTTTTATGCTCACTATTTCCTACACCCTATAGGTTTTGCTATAATTTGGATAAGTCCATACAATATAGTTATTGATGTTATTTTTATATGATTTTGGATATCTACTCAAATTATCTTCATGCTTTTTTTCATGTTCCATGGTGTATTTATAATCAAATTATCTCATTTTTTAGGAAGGTGCCACTATGTGAGGTCTCAGTCAAGTTTTCCTTGTTTACAAAATGCTTGGTTATATGCAAGGGTGTCATGTGAATAGGATATGATGTTTTCAATGTATTAATTTCATAATTACCATATAATTTCAATGTATGGTCTCATAACACCATGCTTTGATCAAACCTTCAGCCTTACCATACCCATAATCAACTCTTTACCCATTCTCACTTGCAGTCATAGGGAATAATGTGTATGGAGCCTATTTAGAATGATTAATGAAAGTGTAATAAAGTATAAATATTTTAAACACACTTTAATATTATGAAAATCAAGAAAAAACCTTCACTTGGAAAAATAAGGGACTGTGATAGTTAACTCAATCATACACACAGTCATGTAACATGGAGATGCACCTATAGGTGCCTATAAGAAGTGAAGACATCAAAATGATATGTGTGAACTTTACTCAAGATCTGAAAAATCATAATTTTTCATGTGTATACATTTAGGAATAGATAAATTGACTATGAAGTCCATTTCCTTGGTACATAGATCATTTCATGTTTTCTACCTACATACAACTCAAAGTGCACCTATAAGTGCCCTCATAGAGGATGTCATGTTGAAAAAGAAACATTGACAATTATTTTAAATCCTTTGGAATGATAGGAGTACATTTGGAAACTTTTAGAGGGACCAAGTTGACCACAAACATGTGATCTTGTACACTACCTACATTTCTAATTTTAATCCCTATACATGACAATGTTCACCTACAGGTGGTGTTAATAGAGAGTTGAGGAATCATTTTAAAATGTTGAAAAAAGTGATGGAACCTTCCTTAGAGTCCTAAAATGTGATGTTGATCTTATTAAACTTGTTTGAAGTTTCAAATGGGTAAATGGAAGTGTAAAACACCTTTAAAGATGTGATGACTAAGTTTAGGGACATTTTCCTTAAAAAGTGAAATTAGAGGTCTAGGCCATTTTGTGGATATATTATAACAAGGTTATCAAGATATTTGGAGAATATAAATGTGTATACCTTATAGCCTCAATGAAATATAATATCTTTGTAAAATTTAGAGGGAAGAGGATTAGTGAAAGGTGTTTGTTGGAAGGCTCAAAGTGGCCTATTTGAACACTAAAATCCTATATTGACATCTATAGGTTTGAATCCTTGAGTGACCTTGGATTCCAAGTTGAAACTATACCATGATAACATGATTTAATGGTTCCAAATAGCTATAATAATTAATTATAATCTAAATTCCACTTAGGGAGAATGATATACTATGTTTTGTTTCCTATACACATCTATAGGTGTCCCATCATTTAAGAATACTCACCTACAACTGGATGTAGGTGTACATAGTCTATGCTAGAGGCTTAAACATGGAATTATTAGGGTTATATGATGGGATATGATTCGAAATAGTTCATGAAATCCAAACATAATGTGTAACCTATCCAAAGAGGAATCTTCATCTATAGGGTTTTACTCTTTTCAACATAGTTGGTTGTGTTTGACTATAGTGCATTGAAAATTCAACATGTTGCCTATAACAAGTGGTGCGTGTGTGATTTATTTTTACATAAAAATATTTGGACATCTCAAAATATCTTTGACTAATAGCAATTTGTGGATATTTTTCCAAAAAATTAGACTACAATTGTGTTTGAGTCATATCCAAGAAATGTTTTGTATACAGTTCATGATTATGAGAACCAAATCTTATTTTCACTACATATCTTGCATTGGGAAAAACTCATGTATTATGTTTCCAAAATTGTGCAAGTCTTTCAAAGCATCAGATATAGCCTTCTATTTTCATTAAAGTCTACCAGAGAATGTCTAGAGATCTTTCGTATTAGTTTCATTAAGTCTTTCACATCTTGCAATTGATTTTATTAATATTTTTCCATTTATATCAAGTGTTCAACTTGTTTTTTAAATAAATCATTTTTCACTATTTTAGCACTTACTACACAATTTGTCATTAAATTCCAGACAACATTACAATATTTATTACATGATTTTAGGCCTACAATATGATATGCATCATGTATATTTTTAACAGTTTAATCATTTTCATCATCTATGTTAGATGTTCTTAGTCCTAATGTGTACATCATAGGTCTCATCTTAAATAATTTCATCAACTAAATAAATAATTGACATCTTTGACTATCATACTCTAATCTATGAAGAAACTATCTTGAATTTCTTAAGCCAGTCTTCTTGAATCGTGGTTAGACATTTTGTTATGCATTGGTTTCAAAATATTTTTATCAAATTTAATTAATTATTTGTCTTTTCTAAGCAAAATTTTTGGAGGTGTTGTTATTGGTGGAATCCATTTAGAGGGTATTTTAAAATCATTATATGTTTCCATGAAATATTATTCATTATTTGTTTCTTCATTATATGTTTCCATGAAAATTTATTCATTCTTAATTTCATCATTATTTGAGTCCATTAAATTTTCTTCATTGTTGGTGGGTAAAGTATCATGTATAGGCTCTTTATTAACAAAATAAAAACTTTAAACTTTGAATGTGAATTTCCAACATTATCTAATTTATTATTGCCAATTTCATCATAAGTCAATTCATTATTGTAAATTTCATCATAATTAAATTCATTATTGTCAGTTTCATCATTATTCAATTCATTATTATTAATTGCCTCATTATCGAAGGCATTTGTCTCATCAGGGTTAGTGTTTGTACCTTGTTTAGAACTAAATGCCTGCATTCATACCTTGTTTTTATCTCTCAACTTCTTCCTCTTCATTGAATGGAAATTGGAGCCCATTTTGATAAAATGAACCAAGAAAGTACTTCAAAATGTGGGGTCCAAAAAAAATGCAAATAAAGTATGTAGAGAATATGCAAAGGATGTAGTGAATGTTTGTGGGGATAAAAATCTCAATTTGAGATAAAAATAGATGTTGAAAAGTAAGTTTTTGTTTTTTTTCAAGGAATGTGTACACATTATAGGAACATGTACACATTACTATAATGTGTATGCATTATTATAATGCATATACATTCCTTGAAATAAAACAAAAACTATAAAAACAAATAGAAAGGTTCATATTCAATGTATTAAATCCCATATAATACTATAATATGATGCAATAAGACTCAATAAGAATATAATATTATGTATATATCCCTAATATGATGTAATAAATCTCCAACATGATGTAATAAGGCTATCATATGTTGCAGTAAGGCTCAATATGATGCATAAATCCCTAATATGATTCATAGGTTTCCAACGCATGATGCAATAAGACTCTTGATAAGACTATGAATCAATAATACTAGCATATGATGTAATAAGGCTCAATATGTAAGACTAAATGAGCAAATGTTACCCAAAATCCCATCATAAGTCCTTACAAAACTAGGTGAATAACGGGTTCACAAATTGTAATTAATCATATTCATGAATATGCATTTGTGATGAAATTAGGGAACTTAGGGGTTGTGTTTGTTATAAAATTAGGATTTATGTTTAGGGGTTTATGAGACCGGGTTTGTACATGTGTATATATCATGAAATTAAGGTTTAGGGGAGCTGTACATTTTAATTGATAAAATTAGGCTTTATGATCAACATGTCATGAAATGTGACCTAATTTAGCCCCTTTAATCACATCATAGAATCCAATTTAGGTTTAATGGGTTGAAATTGGCCAGATTTGTATTTTTTATTAAATTAGGGTTAGTTAAGCCATACATGTTACATATATTATACAATCAATTGGGTCATAAATTTGGTTTAGGGGCTCAATTTTACCCAAATCACGTCCCTAATTATACCAATTAACTAATTGGTTCAATTTATGATCTATAATCATACTTAATTTGGTCCCAAATCATATATCATGCTCTTATAGTTCTGTTAATAAGGGTTCAAATTGGCCTCTCATGCCTCCTCGATTAAATGAATCAACTCATTAGTTCATTATCTATATACATGATGAAATTATAGGGTTAATGTAACTCTAAATCAAATCATGTATGCAATTTAAAATAGGTTCATAGATGGATTATAATGATCCTAATTGCCCTTATGATTAAACCATGTTGTGCCACATGTGTAACTCATATACCCTAAAGTGTTAAATCTATCAAAGATACATCAAGTCCTAGAAGTTTTAGAATTAACAATGCCTTGAAAGGATAAATACAATTACATATCACTGCATGTATCTCATACATGCTCCAAAGTGTCAGCACTATTAGAGGTGTCAAGTCCCAGAAGTGTTATAGGGAAATATCAGAGCCTTGTGAGGCCTGATCCAATTATATACATCACCATGTGTATCTTATACACACATATACTTATGTTATACATCTAACTATCAAGTCCTTGAAGCATAAAAAATTTTAGAGCTTCATGATGCCCAATCTAATAAAAAATTTCCACATGTAAGTTTAGTACACTTGGATAAGTGTTAGAGTTGTCATATATGTACATATATTATAGATCCTAAAGGCATCAGATATGTTATCACCCTAGGAGTCTTGATCTAATTAGAGATGATCACATGTACTTTTGTACACCAAGTGGTTGATTTAAATAAATAAGACCAATAAGTTGAACCTGATCCCATTGTGTCAAGTCAGCAATAGTAATTGATGATCCCATCAACAATAATAAACACTTGGAAAAATATGACCACATCTCAGATGCCATGAGGTCCAAATATAGGCATGTGCACCTTACACTCTCTACATTTATTATCTCACATGAGTGGAAATCATGATATTTGATACCTAAACAAGTCCTATCACCTCCAACTAATCCAACTAAGGCCTATTCATAAATTTATCATACATAAATATAAGCTAAAATGTTTAAATATTGGCATCAATCCCATCACCATGATTCCATTAAATATTTCACATGATGCAAACCTCCAACTTACTATTATTATACAAAAATTATCATGTAGAGCTCTTTAAGGTCCTATCCAAATTGAGCAAGCACCGAAGGTTATCAGTTTTCTATGCATGTATTCAAATTATTTATATCATTCTACCTTGAATTACATTTAGATCCCAAAGTACATTAATATTAAGTGATAAACATAGGAGAGAACATAATTTAGTAATGGACTCCTCAACCTTAAATCCCAAGCCAGAGAAAGAATTATAAGATTCACTACTTTCTTGTAGTCCACATCATAATGTTTAAGCTCATTACAATGAAATATGAATGAGATGACTGAATATATGTACACAATATATAATTTTGAAACCTTAAGTGAGGGGGAACACATTGGTATTCAACTATGATCAACCATCTATATGAGGTGAGTAGTTCATCATTCACATAAAAAATCATTGGATCCTTCTACTCAAGATCATCCTTAAGGGGAAGATCTTAGATTTAGGGGATATTGGCACCTTTAATGTATCTTAAATAAGCTCAATAGATTTTGAGATAGGATAACTTATACATATGTCATACTTGGTCAATGCTAGGTCTAACCCACCCTATATTTATAAAGTATAGCCATCCCTTAATGGTCTAGAATAAGGTCCCTAGTGAATTTAGATGTTTTTACAGCTATACATTCATTACTATAGATACAACATATTAAAAAAACATCTTAAAATGTCATCATCACGAATGGATACATGTGACCATTTCAAGTTTATTGAGCTCAAAACCACATATTATACAAAATAAAATGTGCACCCAACTTGACCAAAATATCAAAATATTTAAGAAAAAACATACCTTGTACCCAATATCATACTTTCCTATCTTACCATCAAAATTACATAGGAAGGTATAGAACTCTATAGTATTGATATACACCAAGTATTGTCTAGATTGTTTTTGAGCTTGCAATTGTTGCATCCATACTGCGGCTAGGACTAATCCCATGTCAAAGACACAATCTTGAGATGAGGTGGTAATGAATGAAGTGGTTGATGGTTGTCCCATGTGTGATGGAGGGGTATATTAAGGAGTTGTATGGAATGGATTTTCCACTTAAACAAATAAGTTAAAAATTTATAAATAAAGTGGTTTGGTCAAATATATCAAAGAAACAATAAAAGGGTAAGATAGGATTTTAGTCAAGTAGGCTAATATCAATAAGAAACATGAAATTTAAGGTCAAGTAGGATTTTAGGCAAGTAAGGTATTATAATAAACAAAAAATTTGTTTTTTTTTATGTTATTTCAAAATAACACATACATGTTATATAATACATACACATTATATAATGTGTTATATAATGCATACACATTATATAATGTGTTATATAATGCATACACATTATTAAATGTATACACATTATATAATACATAGACATGATTTTAATTTGAATTTTAAAATTGAGCCCTTAGGCTCAGAAATGGTTTGGATTTCTGAGCCAAAGGCTTGTGATTGTGAATCTAAAATTGAGACTGAGAGTTTTGATAAAAACCAAAATCACCAAATACACTATGGATTTCAACATCAAAATTTAAAAAATTATTACCATCATGACGAGCATGTTGTCCTCTTTACAAATATATGATTTTTATAATTTTTAGGCTATTTTAAGGGTTCAAACTATATTTATTTCTAATTACACCTTTTTTAGGCCAACATCACCAAATACACTATGGATTTCAACATCAAAATTTAAAATTTTTTACCATCATGACGAGCATGTTGTCCTCTTTACAAATATATGTTTTTTATAATTTTAGGCTATTTTAAGGGTTTAAACTATATTTATTTCTAATTACACCTTTATCATTGATCTAAATTTACACACACACACACACACACACACACACACACACACACACACACACATTAAAAAAAATCAAATTTTGTTTTTCTTGAGATAGTTAGGGGGGCTGCATGGTTGGCTATCCATTTTTTTTTATCAATTTTCGTGATCTACTTCATTTTAAAATTAATAAAAAATTATTTATTGAAAAAATATAATTTTTTTTTGTAACACACTAGAATATCTTATCTAAATATTCACTGAAGGGTTTCAAACAATATGTAACGATGCTCAAAAACTGATGGGCTACACGACCATCTATCTACTATGTTTTCTTGAAAAAATAGGAGATCCTCTTTAAATTTTAGATGTTTGACCTATTTATACTTAACCATGTTTCAAAAACCATAGTTTTTTGGAAACTATACTAGAAATTATACAATTCATGTTTCTATGCCATCTTAAAATTTTGAGTGTAGCCATCCCAAATTGTCTATAAAAGTTCAAATTTATAAAATTTTAAAAATATCATATCTGTGGGTAGGCCTTTTTTATCCCCCCAATGTGTGTACTTAACTTTTATTAAATCTATGATCATGATCAACTGACAAACTTAAATATGATATATTATATATACATGTACACACACACATTTTATGTCATTTATTAAAATTATGTGTATTAAAGTTTGAGGATAATATTGTTATATGACTGGGTTTGAAACATAGTTGGACTTTGAATATTGATTATGGAATCCTAATTACCTACAATATATTATATATAGAATTAGGATCTTCTGAGTATTCACTTGGTATTACCTAGTTATGGGTAGATGAATAGTTTCACTCTAGGATACTTTTTGGTTTTATAAAAATATAAAGATTAGTGAACTGATAATGTTAAGTGGTTGAGTTAAGTTTTAAACATTATTAATAGACATATGGCAGTGTATAGGTGAAATATTCATATATAATTTTCATAGATGTATAAGGATTATGTATATGAGTTCCTACATGTTTATTTGCATCATAATTTTATTACTTGGAATATGTGTTGAGTTTGCCTTAATCGGCCAAATCTAAGAAATTACTGTCTATACCTAAGAAGGTATTTGACTAGGTCTTAAAATAATGTATTGAATTGGGTGTTAAATTGATGTATTCAACTGGGTGTTATACTCATGTTTTTATTTGACTGAGTGTTATTAGATGCTTTGGTTGAAACTCAAAAGGGGTAAAAATGGCTATGTTTAGTTATATTTACTTTTATGATTAGAAAAACCATGAATAATTATTTTGGTTAACATGATTTGATTCTATTGAAAGATAAATTCATATTATTCAAGATAATATAAGGAGGGAATAAATCCTACATATCAAGATAATCCAAGGAGGGAATAAATCCTCACATAGTTTTCTGACCTAGAGTGATTGTGCAATTGTGCTCCTTGAATATATGTATGAAAATATAAATTTGGATTTGATATTTGAAAATGTTATCTCTTGTATTTATTTGAGACACTTCATATTTGGATTATTATTTATACTAATGAATTATCTTAAATTTGGGAAGAATATGGGATATTTTATTAATGTGCAGTAGTGTATAAGTGGTCAATAGACTTTGCCAAGCTAGGAATAAAGAATGACCTTTGATTTGTAATTATAGTGATACATTTTGATAATTTCCTTTATCCAAGCTTATGAAACACATGATAAGATGTAAATGAATATTAATTTTTTTTTAAATTAGTTGTTAAATGGTGCATTAAAAAGGCCACACTAGGTGGTCAGGTCCATAAAAACAAACTTATCTGCCTAGAATGGACTTGTCCCAAAAAATAAGGGACAATTATCTTGAAATGGGAAGTATTCTAAGAGTGATATAGAGATATTTGAGCATTTACATAGAAATTATATGTAGTATTAATTAAAAAAAGAGAGTTCAAGTGCACAAATAGATAAATGGAATAGAGGAATGGTGAATAAGAATCATGTAATTCAAATAGTTTAGGTTGTGTAAAAAATTATCATTGTCAAGTATCTATGACCTGATTTAGGTATCTATGTTTGTAACCCTCCCATTTGTTTTCTAAAAAAAATGAAATTTATAGAGTAAAGGAGAAAGATAAACCTGAGTGTGTAAAATAGACTTTATATTTGATAGGAAATCCAATTATCTAGGTCACTCTATTTGACAAACACATGCAACAAAACATGAAGTAGTCATTATTCTTATTCTTATTTGAAAATTTTGAAACTTTAAAATTTTAAAATTGAAAAGAGAGAAAGGAAGGATTACACATGTATGGAGATGAAACCATGTTGTTATGTAACCTATAAAATAATCATAGAAGCATTCTCCCTTGCTATATTAATTAGAGATGTTATATCATGTTGAACCATTAGAAAATTGAGAGTGATAAATTCACAATTTTTAACAAACAATCAAGACATTGAGTTGGAAATATGCATATTCTAACTCTCATGAACAGGGAAAAGTACCCAATGTACTAATCTAAAAAATTGTGTAACCATTATGGGTTCACTAAAAGTGATACTAATGATATTGAATGTCATTATAGTCAAAGGTACATCACACTTAATAGAAGATAGAACCACACAATGGGTTCACTAGATGTAATTCCAAGGCCATTGAGTGACACTAGAATTAAATATATATTATCTATAATTTGATCGAAATAGAATGAATAATATTGATGTCCCCCATCATGACCTCAATCCCAATATATTTGAATTTAAATTAACATATACCATTGAATGTGTAGACTGTATTTTTGTGTATATTCACATGAACCAATATCATGCCTCTTGACTTTTAAGAAATGTATGTATGTGCATGAACCAACGTAATTCCATCCTAAATATATGTGAAATGACATAGAATCCCATGCATCTATATGCTCAACTGTAACTTTATGTAAAACTTGTAATTATTTTACATATGTCCATGAATATGCATTTAAATGTGTTTGATTCTTTACTAAAGTCTCTATAAAGTGAGTGCACATGCATGTCATATGACTCTATAATCTATGTCAATGTGTCAATATATGTCATATAAACTAATTTTAAATGGTTATGAATATTTGAAACTTGTACATGGTCATAACATTTGATTTTTGAATTACTTTAAATATTTGAAACATGTACTCTATCATGGAAACTAATTTTTGAATTAATTTGAATCTATGAAACTTACTCTCTCACCGAATCTATTTTTTTAATTAATTTGAATCTTTGAAACCGGTAATCTATCCTAGAATGTAATTTTTTTACTCATGGATGCTAGAATATCTCAAAAAATCCCATTATAATGCCTCCATTTTGAAATAGGGGATGTAGCCTAAAAATCACTCATCTCAAAAGAATAGTTAATGATATAATGTGATAAAGATATAATCATGTATCATTATGTCAAAATGAGGAGAGTCTATCATCACATTATTTTAATTTTCCTTGAAGCATGCATGTAACATATGTAAGGTGAGGCATATAAATGTAATGTTTATAAATATATAATAGTGATGCATGTAGTGAAATAAATATCTTGAAATAAGAATATTATTTAAAGTATGTAATATGGATCATGACACCACTAATCAAGCTCAAAAAGTGAAATAAACACAACACACTATCACACAATGTCAAAAACAAGGTCAAGGGACATATAAATGATAAATGTTTAAATTTCATGCATATAAGAAACCATCCCACACATATCACTTAGGGCCACAAGCAATGGATATGCTCAAAGGTCAAAAATATCAAGAAAATATTGCACACATATGATCAAGGGCCAAAAATAATTGGACATATTAAAATTTAATAAATACCAAGAAAATATCACACACATAGGGCTAAGGGGAATAATAACTTGGAAATGTTCAAATTTTTCACATGCTAATCAATAATTTCACAAATAGGGCCAAGGGCCACACATAATAAGAAAGCATTGTCTATACTATCATGTAATAAATTAATAATATTGAAGGAACATTAATCAAGAGAAAAATAATATAAACTATCATATATATGCATGTCACATCACATAAAAGTATCATATCCATGTAGATAAGTGTAAGATATGAGTAATTAGCTAGGCACTTGTAATACATGTATCCCAATATGGCAGAAAGGTGATAAATAGTCATAACATGTTGTATTGTTAACCTATATAATAAGATGCCCCTAGCATAAGCATGACCACTAGGTTTAAAGGAGTCTAATATATAGGAATCCATGTATGTCATGTTTGTCCTACATCACACTCATATACCTTGCAAAATTCGTGTGTATAAAAAATAATATGCAATTTATAGAAATATGTGATAAATAACATATGTAAAGAAGTAAAGTGGAAATCTTTGTCATGCTCAAGTCCTAAATTGTATTTGTGAGGATATTTTGAATGTTTTATTATTTTTGACATTTTTTTAATTTTTTTAATTTTTAAAAAACATTTAAATGTTTTTGTTTTTTTAATTTATTTTTTTAAATTTTTGACATATTTGAATGTAAAATAAACTAACTTATGATCCCATCAATGGGAAGACCATAGTGTGTGCATGTACCATAGAGTTTGATGGTGAATTTTTTTTGAACAAAATGTCTAAATGTAGATGAATCCAAATATGAAAAAGAATCAAGTACTACAACATAAATATATTAAGCACTATTCATAGAAACTTGTGTCATACATGTGAATCTAGAAGGTGAAGAACTCAATGGAGTCTATTATATATTAGGATAATGTTTCACTACTTATGTTTTCTATGGTATAGGTTGAAATATTTGAGGCATTACCTTAGGATGCACTCTAGAAAATAAATATTTCTTTGAAATCTCAATAACTCTTTGATGTGAATCTTGTTATTTTGAAATGTGTGCCACCTCATCTAAATTAATTGTATATAAATATCCTATATATGTTAAAAATTGTATATGTATTGTGATTTTAAATTTATGTAGTAACTATATTTGTGCTATGATTTTGAATAGGTGAAATAACCAACTGTAGTGGTGGTAGGGGGAGGAAGAGTTCCAACTAAATGTAGAGGGTAATCATATCAAATGCTTGAAACTTTGACCTCTTGATTACAATATAAATATTTGAGATATGAATGTATTTATTGTATTATGTTGATATTCTATATCCTAGAGCATCCTATAAAATTTTCAAAGACCCACGTGCTTGGTAAGACTAAGAATAGAGTAGCCATTATTATTGACCCAACCTAAAGAAGTAGCACTATATTCCCAAGAGTGGTATGTGGGTGTCCATAAAATTTCATGAATATATTTGATGTAACTTGAAAATCCATTTTATTTATCCAAGAGTAAAAAAATGTGTCATTATACATGAATTTTTACTTGACCCATTGTCGATCATGACTTATGTACAATATAACTAATTGAGAGTCGTAGAATGAGTTGATTACCTTGACAAGTTTTTTTTGCATCATATTGATTGTCATTTATAACTAAATTTTGATACTAAATATTTGGCTCCATATTCTAAGAGATAGTCACACATGTATTGGTTAAATGTGATACTTGTGATTAATATCGTTAATGGTCTTTTCATTTATGTGAAGTATAAATTACAAGCTCATATAATTTGTCTCATGATTACTAATTTTGCTCTGGTACCCATGTTTGTGTAAGTTGAGATGTAAATTTACCATGGATTATCTTATCCTTCATGCTTACTCTATTACTTTGGAATGTTGATAAACTACCCTCAAAACTAAAATATAACATTGTATTATCCTTATTCACTATTAAATTAATTTTTGTATCCAAAACTTTACCAAAATTTTATTTCCTTATGAAATGATATGTTGTAAACTTAATAATGTGTTCACTATATTGAGTCCCAAAAATGATTGGTATAACAATATGTTCCATATCAGGTCCATATGTATACTAAAAATCCTTCTCATTATATCCTACAATCTTAAGGGAAATTATTGTGCATGTATTACGTTATTGGATATTATCGACAAAAATAAATTCCTTGTATATGTTGTTTATGAGAGATCAAATAACCATTGGTTCTTTATTATAAATGTTATGTAATATCTTAGTCTAATTAGAAGAAGCTATAGGGGAAGATGAATACTTATATTTTTATCTTTTTGTCCACTTTTGCAAATGTACTAATAACTCTATCTGCAAGTTGTGTAATATTTTATTATAATGCATAAGTGTAGTCATATAAAATGTGAAAATTGGTAACTTGAGTGTGGCTTGTGACACCTAACCCATAGGTCCCACTTGCTTTCTCTCATGACCCTCATAGGCATATTTTCGCTAATTCTTAGTCATCCATAGCCTTTCAGACAGTGATTCCACCTCCTCCAAGAAATTTTTACAATGATGATTCCATCCCCCTGGGTCCCATTCCTTTAGGATGATAGCACCCAACTTGGACTATATCACCATACCTTAAGGTGTCTATTTCTGACTCTCTTGTCTAAGTGCATTTTTACCACCAATGGTCATTTAATTTTGGTTCTTATCTTCCTTATTAGCATAATGTAAATACATTCAACCCATGACTAACAGATCCCTATAAAATACCATTCAAAGTTCATTTACAAAGGGTTGGAAAATATCACAAAGCAAGCAAGAATACAAACAAGACTACTCAGGCATATTTCCCTATTATATACATACAATCAGTTAATACAATTACAAGCTTATTCAAACTCTCACACTAGTCCCTAGCCACCTCAAACACACCCAATTTAACATTTTGTATCTCCATATACACTATTGCATAGAGTATATCAAGTGGGAAAACTACATATGGCTTGATCCCTCTTTGCAATATTGGTATGTAGGAAACATGCCCACACAAGGGGTGTCAACACACATTTAGTAAATCTTACACACACTAACCCCCCTCTTTCAAAAATTTTGTCAAAGCACAATGGATTCTAGGGCTTAAATACTAAATCAACTCTACATGGAGTTTCATAGACATCCAGTAGTCAAAATTTTATAGGTAGGCTCACATAGACACAACAAACTAAACCTAGAAAGATCAGGCCTTTAGGACAATAGTGGAAAAATAGGACTATAGCATTGAACCCTAGGTTGTATTATTTTTATGCTCCTATCCTTTCATAAAATAAAATATAGATCCTAATTTGTGACATTGTCCTTGTTCTGCACAGTGAATTTTAGGCCTTGTCTCATCTGTCTTAGTCTATTTCCAAATAAGTCTTATTTTCTTCATATATATTGCTATTTTTAGAAAGTTTTAAATTATATAAATTAGTAGCTTAATTATTAAAATATTATTTACTAATTTAATTAACTTAGACCCTTAGCTAAATTAGGAATAGGACTCCAATATCCCCAAAATTATCAAATCATTTGGTGAACCTGACTTACTTAATCTGCACATAAAAACCTTATAAACCCTAGGGTAAATTCCTCCATAATTTTTAAAATATTTTTCTAATTTTTTTACTTGCCTATTTAAATTAGAAATTCAATTTAAATTTTAAAATTCTATAGTAATTTTAAAAAAATATTTTTATTCCAAACCCTAGTTGCATACACTAGGTCCTTTCAAATCAAGAATTTTCCAATATTTTTTTGATTTTTTACCTACAATTTTAAATTAAAAATTATCATAAAATTTTAAAATTCCATAGTAATTTTAAAAATTTAGTTTTCTTCCAAACCCTAGTTGCATACACTAGGTCCTTTCAAATGAATAATTTTTCCAATTTTTTTTCAATTTTTTACCTACATATTTAAATAAAAAAATTCATCTTAAATTTTAAAAATGTTTCATAATTTTAAAATATATCATTTTGAAAATCCTAGATGCATCTACTAGGTCTCATTTCTTTTTGAGGTATCACCTTACATGTTTAGGAGTTTCTTATCCTTTTTATGCATATTCAAGTTGGTTATTTTCAAGACTTTACATTTCCTTTATTTACTACTTTCCTTCCATATCACTATTCTTATTACAAATTATTACAAAAAATTCAATCAATTTTCAAATTGTTTTCCTACTTTAACAATGGCCCAATACACCAATTTTAATGAAACTGATAAGAGGTAACTTCAAAAACCTTTAACTAAACATCCTAATATGCAAGATGAGATGCTTAAAATACTACAAGAAGAGAAACAAAAAGTGATAAATGGTCAATCTTCTCAAACCATAGAGAAACTAGTTACACATGACACTACGAGGGAAAGTATGTCTCAACAACCCTTATAGCAGCCCAACCTACCTCTATGCCACCACCAGTAATGGCTAGTACATCTTTGTCTCCTGATGTGGTAGCCCTTATCCAAAAGATAAAATATCTTCAATCCAAGGTGATATAGCTTGAGCAAGGTGCTTCTAGACCTACATAGGCATTGGATTTTTTTCTCTACTTCATACATTGTTAGCATGTCATATTGCTTCTACACCCTTGCCACAAGTTTTTTTTCAACCAAAGCTCACTATATATGATGGAAAGGGTAATCCAAAGACACATTTGATAACTTTTCACATAGAATGCTTGGATTATGTGCCAAATTACTGGATACTAACCAAGTTATTTCCATGGAGTATAGAGGATTATGCTTTACAATAGTTCTATAGTATACTGAATTAGTTGGTTCATGAATTTAATATTTTAAGATAAATGTTCCAACTCATTTCAACATTAAAATTGGTAATAAGGTTTCCTATGCCCAAGTTACACAATAGAAACAAAGGTCAAATGAACATCTCATAGATTATGTTCTTCGATATAAGACTATCTTGGCTAAGATAACTAGCCCCATGGTCAATCAAGAGTTATAAGATATCTTCAAGTAGAGTCTTCTACCAATTTTGCATGAATTAATCATTTTTACAAGGTTCTCTTCCTTCACTGAGCTATGTCATACACTAAAGGAAAGGGAAATCAAATTAATTTCAATAGGAAAACTTAAGTACATAAGTATATCAGAAACAACAAACAAGAGTAATAGCAAGGTCCCATACAAAGTAAAGGTCAATGATAACAAGAGTAAAAATCAACCAATAGTTAATGTGGCTTTAGATCCCCCTCAGTGAGTGGTTTTATCTTCACCTCCTTGGTGAACATTTCCAATCTACCAGTTTCTCTAGCCAAAGTTTTATAATAGTTTTTGGAATGTAATATCATATCTATCCCTCTTAATTAGGAGGTTAATCTAACAAAGCCTATTCCATGGGGATTCGATAAGAATATATATTTTTATTTTCATAGGGTACTAGGCCACATAAAAAATAGATTCATCAATTTGAAACACAAGATACATGACTTGATAGATGGAAATGTTGTAGATCTTGGCACTTTAGTTGAGCCTCCTTAGGCAAAGAAAACATAGGATAAAGATTTGAAAATATTTTTGGATCCTTTCCCATCACATTATAAATAAAATATAAGGGATATATTAGGTGTTCACCATGTATATCATGTAAATATACCACCAGCTACATATAGGGCACCTTCAGTTGAGTCACATCCTTTGAGTAACATGATTGGTGTGTACAATTCTAGATTTCTAGCTAGACCTTCCATCTCATTCTCAGAGTAGGAGATCATTGAAGATGATTTGGATTATCATGTACTCTTTATCAGAGCTTACAATCATAATCATCATATTCATAGTGTTCTCATAGATAATGAATCTAGCATGAACATGTGCACTATGACATTATTACAACATTTGGGTTATTCAGAGTAGGATATTACCCTATTGGACATAGTTGTCAGTAGATTTAGTGGGAAAATACATAGTTAATTGGGTGATATTTTACTTCCTCTATAGATTGGTCCAACACATGTGGCCACACCAATTACTATTGTACCCAGTGCATGAGTTTTTGATATGTTATTTGGTCAACCATAGATTTAGAAACATTGAGAAATACCTTCTATAATTCACAGATGCATGAAATTAATTCACACTAATTAGGTTGTTATATTTTTTGAAGTTTAGTTTGAGTTACCACTCCCCACTTTAGAGCCATCTACTATTTTTCTCTCACCAATTTCAATTCCACCACTACTTTTAATTTCTCCACTAGTTTTAGTTCTTCTAATTTAGATTTAGACATAGTTGAGGCCTCCATTACCAACATAGAGAGTTTATATACTTCTATAGAGGTATTTTTTATAGCAACCAAAGTTTCATAATTCTAGATAGCTTCTAGTTATAGTGCTCACACCTAGGGTAGTAATATTGAGGTCTCATACCTCTACACATAGAGCACATTTTTAAAAAGCTTTTCCTATTACCAGATGGGTCCCCAAGAGCCCTACAATTGTATCCAATTTTCAATGTTATGGGGGGACCCCATAGTCAATTTACACTATAGATATTTTAGAGTATTTATAACATATACAACTTTTAGAGACACAGTCTTAGTCTTTCCATCATGCTTCATGATCATGCACAATCTATCTCCTTGATATAGGACACCATGATAGGGAGTCTCCCATGAGACTCATAAATTATTATCTTTTTTTCTCAGTCTTAATTATACATATCTTCTTTTTAATTTATTTTACATAGTCTCCTTATGATTTATTGTACATAACTTATTCCAAAAATATAAAAATATTCAAATATTCCAAAAATATAAATAAAATATTAAAATATATCAAAAAACTAAAAATAATATAACATTTCAAAATATAAAATTATTCATATAAGTCAAAAACATAAAAACATTTTAATTGTGTGAATCATCCATGCTTTACATTTCTACTACAATGCTAAACTTACATTTGTTTTTCTATGCTATTATTTGTTGATTTATCTACATTACCATGATTCACTTGATCTTCTTTGAAGTGTGTGTAGTGACATCTAGATCCTTGATTGCTTCACTCTACCCATTGAGGGGGGATCCTAATTGATACATTAGAGACACATATTGATATATCTACCCACTAGGGGCATCTTCTACATGACTACACCATCTAGGTTATGTCATTCCTACAACACACAGTCTAGTTATCATGTTGATGTACATTTTTTATGAGCTTACATAGATTAATCTATCAACATTTCACTAGTATACAACACTTGTGTATGTCTTAGCATATACCTAGTCTTGTACAACATATCTTGCATACTTTCATTTCTTCAGTTAATTAGTTAGATGTGATTGTTTTTATAGTATATTACATTCCTTCCTTTCTTGATTTGCGTAGCTAGATGTGACTGCATTTCCCAGTTCTTATTTTATCTCCTATATGTTCCTTAAGACATTTGCTAATGTCCTTTACTTTTACTCTTATGTGTGTCTTAGGACATTTTCTAATGTCCTTTATTTGTAATCTTCTATGTGATTGTGGCTTTCATGCCAACCTTGCTTGTTTCATTTGTATGTGTATGTGGCATTTGAACATGTCTTGTATGACTGATTTCTATTTTGAGTGACATGTGACAATGTCCCTTATTTTCTTGGCCCATTGGTCACTCTTTTTTACTCCTTGCTTCTTGCCTTGTATACTTATTACTTGATTACTTTTTAATTGTTTGCAATGCGATGATCCACATCATGCATTATCTTACTTTCTTATATGCCATGATGGACATCATACTCCATCCCTCCTTAAAAACCAATAACTAACAACTAAATAGGCTTATAATTCTAGCTTACTATATTGCACATGTTATTATATCTATCTAGGTTTACCCCTATTTATCTAACAATATCCATTACAAGCCATATTATATCTTAAGATATCTTGTCAATTATCATTTCTATATTATGCATTCTTGTAACATAACACACTTTTATGGATATTTATTCTAAGGATAGTCATTACAGGTTCTTCATTCCTACCCTTAGAAGAGGGGGTAACAAACAAGATTTTTATCATAGAGATTAGAGCTCCTACAGATAAAAAAATCAACATTTAAAACACCTAGTACAATAACCAGACTTCAAACCAGGTAGAACAGACTAAGAAGATAGTGAAAATTAAAAAAAATAATTAGAATTAGCCCAAGACAATAGCGCTAAGATTGAACTACAACACTAGATAGTAGGGTATCCATTTTTTATGCTCCTATTCAATCAACAACAAAATTAGATTTTCCAAAAATAAACAAAAAGTAGGTTCAGCTAGAGATTTGTCACTTATTGACCAATTAAAATTCAACAATTTTAGTACAATTTTTTTTAGAGAATCCAAATATAGGGGGCATCATACATGGCATGATGGATCTCACTTCTAGTTTCAAATTTGGTAGTTGGTATAACTTCTAGATCAGAATCCATGTTTTAGACACTACTGATTGGGGGTAATGTGCGCGACACATTTGAATTATTATTTTCTCCAATTTTAGTACATTACCCAGGTATTATTAGTAGTTATGTGACTTAATCCATATATAGGTGGTTGGCATCATTTTAGAGTAGCTTTCATATAAGCCTAATATTCACCTTTTCTAAGTTGGGCAAGATTGGCCTAATTTCTAGTATACATTCGACTATCCATGTCAACATTATCAGATTATAGAGCATTAATGGGATTTAGGAGCCATCCCATATGACACACATTCATACTGGTATTATTTTATAGCTTCACTTCATGGGGTAATGATGGATCCAAAAGAATAGATAGCCTTTGTAATCTTGAGTGACCTACTTAGAAGGATTGGACACATAGTCCAAACATTGATTAACACATGCATAATAACATAAATGCACTTAGTGAGTGATGTTGGAGCCAAAGGGCCAACCTTTGCATTCTTGAGCCACTCTCAAGGAATTGAACACTTAGCTTCATTCATGATATTACTCTTGGTACAAAACATACCTAGCATTAATTAACATCATCTAACATCACTCATCATCACAATAGGTTTTGTATTGGTTTGCATACCTAGTGAGGTGTATTTGTTCCTTTCTCTTCCTCTCTCTCTTACCAAACTTTGTAAATTCTTATTCTAGATATAGTGTGTCTAGTAAGAACTGATCTACTCTTTATTTTGTCTTTTAGATTTTTACTTCATGATGTGTTCTCTCTATGCACACCCAACATCACATAAATTCATAAGCTTCACCCTTGTAGGTAAGTTTAGGTATGATTTCTATTTTTCCTTTATCTTAGTATTTCACTTTGTTGCATCACTAGAATAAATGGGGTCAAATGTAGTCATATAAAATGTGAAAATTGATAGCTTAAGTGTGGCTTGTGATACCCAACCCATAGGTCCCTCTTTCTTGCTCTCATGACCTTCATAAGAACCTTTTCACTAATTCAAAATCATATATAGCCTTACAGATAGTGATTCCACCTCCTCTAGGTAGCATTTATAGTGATGATTCCATCCCCTTGGGTCCCATTCCTTCAAGATAATAGTGCCCAACTTAGACTATAACACTAGACCCTAGGGTGTCCATTTTTGGTGCTCCTATTAAAGTACATTTTTTCTTCCAATAGTCATTTTATTTAAGTTTTTATCATCCTTCTTATCAACCTAATGCAAATACATTAGACCCATGACCAATAGATCTCTATAAAATCCCATTCAAAGTTCATTTAGAAAGGGTTGGCAAATATCACAAACCAAGCAAGAACAAAAAAAAGACTACTCAAACATATTTCCCTATTCTTTGTATATATTTAGTGAATACAATTATAAGCTTATTCAAACCCTCACACTAGTCCTTAGCCACATTAAGCACACCTAGTTTAACATTCTACATCTTCATATACACTATTACATATAGCACATCAAGTCAGAGAACTACATATGGCTTGATCCCTCTTCAGAGTATTTGTATGTAGGTAGCATACCCATACAATGGATGTGGATACATGTTTAGTGCATCTTACACACACTAACCCCACCTCTTTCTCAAACTTTGTTAAAGCAAAATAAATTCTAGGGTTTGAAGAATAAATCATCTCTATAGGGAGTTCTATAGACATCTAGTAGTTAAAATATCATACGAGGGTCACATAGACACTATGAACAAAACCTAAAAAGCTCAAGCCTCTAGGAAAACAAAATAATAAGAGGACTATAGTGTTAGACTCTAGGGTGTCCTATTTTGGTGCTCTTATATTTTCATAAAATGAAGGTTAGATCTTGATTTGTGACATTATCCCAGTCTTGCATAGTGAATTTTAGACCTTATCTTAGCCATCTCAGTCGATTTCCATCTAAGTCTTATTTTCTCTAAATCTATTACTATTTTTAGAAAGGTTTAAATTTTAAATAAATTATAAAAATTAGTATCTTAATTATAACAATATTATTTATTGATTTAATTAACTTAAACTCTTAACTAAATTAGGAATAAGACTCCAATATTCCCAAAACTATTAAATCAATAAGAATCATTATATCAATGACCATTACTACCATGATAAAGTAAAAATATATTAAATTTTATTATCTCAAGATGATGAGGAGGATGGTAGTAATTAGGGGGGAGAATGATTACCTTCTCATCCAATAATGTATGCATAATGTCATGGGTTGATCTCTAAAATCATCAAACTTAAGAGGATTCCTATTATTTAGGATATATTTATTCACATAATGAGGTGATTTACATAGTGATTATTTTCATTTGTTGAGGACCTTAACTTTCTCTTCCTTGATTATAATTTTTTTAGTTGATTTATCCTTCTTATGAGAGTCTACAATTAAACTATTTTCTTTTATAGAGACTAAATCTTATTCCATCCTCTTATTGGTAGCTTCCTTCTAGGGTGAATATTTTTCTAATTAATTTACATTAGTATTTGTATGTGTTACATAATTAATATCACATGTATATTTGAGCACATCCATGTATAGCTCCTCATAAGAAGTATAAATTTTATGCATAACACTTTATTTGACTAGAGACACAACACCAATACTAAAGATGAATTGATTTTCTAAATATGAGGGTTGATAAGTTAAATAATACTAATTAGTTTTAAATATCAATAATTAATATTCAATAAGATCATCATGGCCATGTTGAAAACCTTTTAGATGTTAAAATGTGAAGTTTGGTACCATGTATTTGTGATAATTATATAAAAACACATCTTCTAATTTATTGAATGTAGGAAAGTAGTCACTAGGTAGACTATAAAATAAATTTAAGGAATCTCTTGTTACAATTATATGAGTTTTTTTTATTATAATGTGTCCATCATTACCCCATTATCCATGATTTTTTTATTGAGTTAAATGAATACAAGAATTTTTGTGACCATCAAACAATGGAATATAGGCATAATGAAATACTTTAGGTACCGATATTCACTTATAGCTAGTGTAAGGAGTTTTCCTAGAATACAATTATTATTAATGTTAGAAGAACATGATTTAGTAAATTGATATCAAGTACTTGGATTTAGAGATGACTAGTAATATGTATCATGGAAAAAGTATGACTAGTAGGAATATTAATGGTTTGAAAAGGCTCATAATGGGTTGTAATTAATCATATACCTTACGCATTTGTGTAATGGGATCATGAATAATATCATTACATGGCTTATGATTACATTCTAAGAAAAAATTAGTGCATATATTATTATATTGATTTTATATATAAGGACATCATATTCCTTCTCAATGGATTATTTTGACTTAATATAAGAGTGAGTGTAATCACTAGTGATGTTATCATGAGAATCACATTCTATGGATATAGAATGAATAACTTGTGAATATTTGTATAATATTAAGCTATAATCACTTTGTGAATATAAAATAATAATATCACATTTTTTTTGTATAAAAGATATTACATCACATTCATTTGCATCCTTTGGTGTTTCAAGAGAAGGAGAAGTATCATGAGGTGTTTGAACATTATTTATCATTTAAAAGGGAGGTGGAAGATTATAATAGTATTGTATATCATTATCCATGTATAAAGTATAGTGGGGAATATCATATGTATTTATTTCATATGCCTTTTCTATATAAAGATAAGGAATAACAAATTAATTCATATCATTTTCCATTTATATGCAAAATATGTTCTTTTATAGTTTATATTGATTAATTTGGTGTAGTGTAGCAACAACTTTAAGAGGTAAAAAAGGTGTGTTAATGGTTTATTATAAAAAAATCAATCCATGTGATAGATTAATGAAGATAAAATATTAATTATTAGTATGTTCTATTTGTAATGATTTATTAAAATGGGAATATAATGGAGGAATAGAGGAATTTGGATTTTTAATTTATGAATTAGTGTGACATTTCCTCTTTGATATATCTTCACTATTTACCAGTCCTCTTGATTGTTCATTATTATAATAATAATCATATTTATCATAATAATATTCCTTAGTGATATAAGTAGCATCAATACTTCTACAATTGTGATCATTATTCCATTCATTATCAAAAGCATAAGGTATAACATTATTAAATAGGAGTAAATCCAAAGGATGACAACCATTAGGGGTGGGATATTTAGTATCCATTTGATATTTTTGACCTAACTTAAAAAATAATATGAAAAAATAATCCTACTCCTAACAAAAAACCAATTATAACAATAAAGTAAATATATCAATATATGACTAGGCATGCTAGATTTGTAGGTTCTTAGATATATTGATCCTAGTCATAAATAGTGAACAAGGAAAAAATGGAACTAACTATAGAAGATTGCTCTATCCTATATCCACACTATCTCCTCTCTAGGGTACATTGATATTAACTGACTGGGGATAAATTCTTACCATTAGAGCATAAAAAAAAATGGTTAAAAGTCTTCCTATGGATAAAAATAAAAACCATGTGTTTTTAATATATAATGAGGTACATGGAAACAAATAATATTTTATCCATAATCATAGATCTTATGAGTTTTAAAATTACTTGAACACAATTATAAATAATCAATAAAAATAAAAAAAATAAAATTAATACTGAAAACCAAATCACAAAATATTTTTGTATCAAGAAAATCAATAAAATTTTGAAATCCTAGGACAAAAATAAAAAAATCAATTGCTCGAAACTTTACAAGTTCACCAATATGTTTTACCCTATTTCTAAGTTAATAGTGATGTTTCTTAAATAGGTATAAAACTTGATAGATATTTCCATATTGTAATGAATGACATTTAAGCATAAATATGAATGTAAAGCATAATCTACTAATAACTAAAATTTAAATTGAAAGTGGCATATGTTAAAAATAGTAAGTACAATCAAATACAAGAAGCTTCACTTTTTTTATTTATAGTTGACTATAAATGATGTTTAATAGTGAGAAATAGTAAAATATAGGACTCTATCAACTAAGATATAGAGGAATAATATATGAAATTCATGGACAAGTCCACACATTAAGGACAATATCATAACCCATTCACATTTGTTGACCATGGACATGTTTGCATTGACTATGATAAATATATGATTGTTCTAACACATCCACTTGTGTCTACTCACAATCAACCCCTTTAATGATTCAATTTTACCTATGCATCAATATAATTCAATGAGGAAATAAATATTCACGTATTTTCCCACTTAAAGTGATTGTGTAATTGTGCCCCTTGACTATATGTATGTAGCTTGAATTCTTATTTGATACTTGACAATGGTATATATTGAATTTATTTTAGATGTTTCAGAATTTGATTGAAACTACTCATAGTGAATGATATTGAATTTGGGAACAATAAGGCACATTTTTCAATGTGTAGTATTGTATAAATGCTCAATAGATAGCGCTAATCTAGAAATAATGAATGACCTATGATTTATATTTATAGTCAAACATTTTGACAACTTCCTTTAGTTGACCTTATGAAACATGTGGGAAGACCCAAATGAATATTTTAAATTTGTAAACTAGTTGTTAAATGGCATGGGGATGAGGTCACACTAGGTGGATAGGTTTTCGATAATGGACCTATCTCAAAAAATCAAGGACAATTGTCTTGAAAAGGGAAGTAGTCTTCTAGTGATATAGAGAGCTTTGAGCATTGAGATGGAAATTATGTGTAGTATTGATGCCAAATTGAGGGTTAAAAGCCACATATAGATAAATGGAATAGGTCAATGGTGAATAAAAGTAATTATGGCAATTAGCTTAAGATGTGTCAAAAAACATCATTGTCAAGTACTTATGATTATATTTGTGTCTAAAATTGTTAAAATTAAGATGATTTACATTCAACCAATAACTTATTTGAGCCAAAAATAAAAAAATTACTTCCCTAAATCACATTAGTTTATTATAAATTTACGACTTGATATGTCTTATTCGATTAACCCATGCAACCAATATAGAGATTTGTTGCATGAGGAACTAATATACTAAATATCCAATTTGAATTTACATTAGGTTGTTACATTTATGTTTAAGGTCTTTATATACCATATTTGAGTTGCTCATGCAACCAATTGAGTGATTAGTTCTACATGGCACTTAAATAGGGCATATTTAGTCCTATTTATAATAATTTGTCATGTTTATTTTTAAGTAGATTAAAATGCCCTAATTAAGTACCCTATGTAAAAAATAAATCAATTGGTTACACAGGGTACTAAATAGAAAATATCGAGTCTAAATTTATATTGGGTTGTCACATTGGTGTTTAAGGGGATCAATATGACCTAATTGAGTACCACATGTATCTCATTAATAAATTTATTGCATGAGGAACTCAAATATGGCATATTGAGTCCAAAATTACATTAGGTTATCACATATTTTTATGGGGTAAGATATGTCTTAATTAAGTGTTCCCTATAATAAATCAAGTGATTCATTACATAATGCTCTCAAATAGATCATATTGAGTCTATATTTATGTTAGGTTTTCATATTTATGTTAGGGGGATTGACATGGCATAAATTGAGTTCCCCATGCAAGAAATCAAATGATTGGTTACCCATGGAACTCAAATATGGAATATTGAGTCAAAAATTACAATATTTTATCATATTTATGTTTAGGAGACTTGATAAGCTATCATTGAGTTCCCAGTGGAATCAATTTAGTGATTCATTACATGAAGCAATCAAATAGAGAATCTAAATTAAAAATTTACATTAGGTTATAAAATTTAAGTTTAGGGGGCTCAATATGCCCTATTTAGTCCCTCATCAAACCAATCAAGCTATTTCTTGCATAGAGCATTCAAAAATGTTATATTGAGTTTTAATTTACATTAGGTTGTCACCTTTGTGTTTAGGTTCCTCGACATGCCATAATTAATTAATTGATTACTTTTATAGGGAATTCAAATATAGCATATAAATTCTAAATTTACATTAAGTTGTCACATTTATGTTTATGAAACTCACTATTATATAATCGAGTGCCTCATGTAAGTAATCAAGTGATTTTTTGCCTGAGGCACTCAAAAGGATCAGATTCTAAATTTACATTAGGTTGTCAAAATTGTGGTTAGGGGGTTAAATATGTTCTATTTGAGTGCCTCATGCAAGTATTCAAGTGATTATTTGTACATGGTACTCAAATAAGGCATTTCTAGTCCTAAATAACATTAGGTTATCACATGTGTGTAAAGGGGGATTAATATACCCTAATAAAGTTCCCCATGCAAAAAATCAAGAGACTAATTACTCAGGGAACTCAAACAAAATATATAGAGAGTAAATTTACATTAAGTTATCACATTTTTGTTTATGGGGATCTATATGCCTTGATTGAGTGCCCCATGCAAAAAATAAAGTGTTTTTTCCACGTAACACTCAAATATGGAAAATTGAGTCTAAATTAAATTACGTCATTACATTTGTGTTTAGGGAGCTTGATATGTCTTATTTAAGATCCCCATGCAAACAATCAAGATATTTGTTATACATGGCACTCAAATAGGTCATATTAAGTCAGGATTTACAATAGGTTATCACACGAGTGTTTAAGGAGATCAATATGTTGTGTTTGAGCACCCAATGCAACCAATCAAAAAAATGTTACATAGAGCACTAAAATAGGTAATATTGAGTCTAAATTTACACTTAAGTTTTACATTTGTGTTTAGGGGATCATTAATCCCTATTGGGGTGCCTCATACAATGAATTAAGTGATTGGTGGCATTAGACACTCAATTAGGGTATATCAAGTTTGAATTTACATTAATATGTCACATTTTTTGTTTATGAGGCTTGAAATGTTCTAATTGAGTGCCTTATATAAGTAATAGATATATTGATTACATGGGGCACACAAATAATCCATATTAAGTTTGATATTTCATTAGGTTATCTCATTTTATTTAGGGGGCTAGATATGTCCTATGTGAGTGGACCATGCAACAAATATAGATATTTGTTGCACTAGGCACTCAAATAGGTCAATTCAAGTTCAAATTTATATTAGGTTATTGAAATTTTGTTTAGGGGATCATTATGTCCTTTTTGAGTTCCCCATGCAAATGATAAATAAATTCATTGCATGGGAACTCAAATAGGGAATATTGAGTCCAAATATACATTAGGTTATGACACTTGTGTTTAGGTGGCTCGATATGTATTGTTTTATTACCCCATCAAACTAATCAAGTGATTGGTTGTACGACCCACTCATATAGGGAATATTGTGTCCAAATTACATTTTTACATTTACATTTAAGGGGATAAATATACCTTAATTTAGTGCCCCATGCAACTAATCAAGTGATTGGTTACACATGGAATTAAAATAAGGTATATTGATCTAAATTTACATTACATTATCATATTTTTTTATGTGGATTAATATGTCTTATTTTAATGTCCTATGAAATAAATTGAGTGATTTGTGGCATGGGGCACTCAAATATGGAATATCAAGTCTAAATTTATATTGATTTTTTCATTTTTGATTAGGGGTCTTTATGTTACCTAGTTGAGTGTCCCATGTAACCAATATATAAATATATTCCATAGGGATATAAAATAGGGGAAATTGATTCCAAATATAAATTAGGTTATCACATTTGTGTTAATGGGGGTTGACATGTCCTATTTGATTTCACCATAAAACCAATCAAGTGATTAGTTTTAAAGAGCCCTCAAGTAGGGCATATCAAGATGAAATTTACCTTAGGATATCATATTTATGTTTAGGGAGATCATAATGCCTTATTTTAGTTCCCCATTCAATACCATCATTCATTACATATATAATTAAAATAGGGCATATTCAATTTCAATTTAATTTTGGTAGTTAAATTTTTGTTTAGGGAGCCTCATACATCCTATTTGAGTTCCCATTGTATCTAATAAATATATGAGTACATAGTAAATCCACATATGTGATTATGATGATCAATATACCCTATTTTAGAACCCCATGTAAACAATTAAGTGATGGCTTTCATAAGGCACTCAAATAGATCATTTCATGTCTAAATTTGCATTCGATTATCATTTTAAATTTTACGGGGATCAATATGAAATAATTGACTAACCCATGAAAATAATAATCTAAATTTATGATTATGATGATCAATATACCCTATTTTAGCACCCCATGTAAATAATCAAGTGATGGCTTTCATGAGGCACTCAAATAGATCATATCATGTCTAAATTTTCATTCGATTATCATTTTCAATTTTAAGGGGATAAATATGAAATAATTGACTAACCCATGCAAATAATAGAGTTATTGGATACATATAACACTTAAAATGGTAATATCAATTTCAATTTTACATTATGTTGTTGTAATTATGTTTAGAGGGCTCACTATGCCCTAATTATGTGCCACTTTCAACTAATTGATGGATTTAGTGCCCAATATAGAGTCTAAATTTACATTAGTTTATCCCATTTGTGTTTAAGGGGCTAAATATTACCTAATTGATTGCCTCATGCAACCAATCAAGAGTATTTTCACATTGGGCACTAAAATATTCCATATCAAATTTGAACTTAATTTAATTTTTCAAATCTATGTTTAGGGTAGGGATAATTTTAACAATGAACCCCTAAAATTTTCTATAATATCACGTTAAATCCAAATCATAATGCATAATACCATTGGGTAATGTTTTGAAAAATCTCCACACAAGTATAAATTGACTGGCTATTCCATTAGCTCTCTAAAAAAACTTATAATTATTTTCTAAATTTAATGTAATATTTACAGAAATATGTAATGACATCCATCATCCATTATGGATTGTTTCTTCTTGAAGTAACATCTTTTCTCTTGTTATGTCTTTAATAACTTACCATCAACTCATTTTCCATAAAAATAAAGGTCATCATGGTAGAATAAAAATCATGAGCTAGTTGATGTTGTTTTATGAATCATAAAAATAAAAATTCCATGGACCTACATATTAAAATAAACACAACCCACCCCATGTTTTTATAAGACTGGGTTAAACCTATTATCTAGGAATTTGACTCAAGAGAGGATGGTTAGTATCATGTTAGTTTCAAAATGAGAACAAAATGAAAGAAACACACTAACTAGCATAACATCTCTAGGCCTAGACACTAGGGAGATCTTAGTCAATAAAAATGAATAAAACACAAAACCAAAATGCAAAATAAAACTTCTTTTACCTTCCTTAGATGCTCCAAAATTCTTGTTAAAGTAGATTTCTCGATTTGTGCTCATGAAGTCCTCATCAATGGAAGCTTGGCTACCTCTATCTCTCATTGGCACCTTTGGCTTATGTATTGGCCTGTTTGGAATTAATTTAGCATGGTAACACTAGTTGATTAAAGATTTGTAATCAATTATACATTATAACTTTGCATAATCATGTGTTAAAATTCATGCAGTGGGGCCTACTATTTATAGATTTTTGAGAATGTCTAGAATCAACCTGAACCATCCATCTTAGGATTGAGATGTGTGGCTAGGGATTAATCCAATTATGTAATTAAAAATGATAAATAGGCTCATCAATATTTGGGATATAGGAGCAATTAAGATGCATGGAGGGCTTTGATGAGGCATGGAGGGCCTGAATTTTGATAATTGTGGCATTTATGGCCTAGGGATGTCTTCCCAAGAAATGAAGTCACCTGATGATGCAAATATTTAATATTTATTTCCAACATAAATTATTCAACAAGTTTCCATGGAATTATTAATTAGGTCCTAATTTGGTTTATTAATCTCTTAAGCATGATTAAGCACTTTGTGCACATATTACTCAAATTGATCATAATGTTATGTTATTGGTCTAAAATTTGATTGGATTAGAATTGGAAGTTAATGTCAGATGTGTTGGAATTATATTCCCATTTAGGATGTTACTGATAAAAACTAACAAAGTCATACATCTTCTATAATATATTTGATAGGAAAGAGTAATCCAAAGCAACTAGGTGTAAAATTGGCATTTTGACTCAAAATGATCTGACCAAATTTAGTTGGCCCATAAACTGTATTACCCCATTTAGGGATACCCTAGCCAAAATCAACACTTGAATATGTCAGTTTCACATCATTTATCATGTTTTAGTGTTTTTAGGCCAAATTGTGCATTCTAGGAGGAAATTAGCCAAAATCCTAGTTACAGGTTATCGATAGCTAGATTTAGGTGTCTATAGTTTGCCCTTATTTGGGAAGATGTTGTAAATCATAGTCAAAGCAATGCCTTCTCAAAGAATGAGAAATGGCATGTATGCCAAAAATAAGATGATGACTGAAGAACAAAGCTCCAAATGGTTTTGGGAAGCCTACGATGATTCCCCCTTGAGGGAGTGGACATCACATTTGTTGATGGGTGGTCCCTCGAAAAGAAATAAGAAGAAAGGTAGAATTAATCCATGGTTGAGATTAATATAAATAAGAAAATGATTGCATGCATTACTGTAAAAAGGATGCTTATTTTCCCAAAGGCAATTATAATCAAGAATAAAAGTCAAAATAATTATTTTCCCCTAGGTGGTTATAATCATTAAGTAGAACTAGATGGCTAAAACTGATGGTGCCCTAGTTAGGGATGATTAACAAGTATAACTCAAGGATATAACCTAGAATATAGATTAAAGATGAGTGGGTACAATGTGATGAAAGAGATGGATAGAGGAATAATATTAATCATTAGAAATTATTCAATTGTACGTACCAATGAGGAGATGTTCATATTGATTAGCAATGATACAACTAGAATGGTCAAATAAGTTATATTGATCAAGGTGGGTGGGAGGATTTTCCAAGGTGCCAAGGAGAAAATTATATAGATTCATTTATTATAGACCTTCTTGAAGCTAATTTTTGCTATAGCATGTAATGGTAGGCATCATGATAGAACACCATGAAGACTTCATCAAAAAATGCATAAGGATTGACTCCTAATCTAATAAGCACTCAAAAATAATGCACCAATGATAAAAACCATGATGACAATGTTGACATATGAATATGGATAGACTCAAAAATAATGTGCTCAAGGAATCACCCAATAAACACATATAGACTGAGGCGAGGCAATAGTGTTGAAAGTAAACAAACAAGCAAGTGAATAAACAAACAAACAACCTAAAATAAATAAACAAATAAAAATCTAGAAAACAAAAGAAAAAGAAATCATCCTAACAATGGCAATGTCCTAGTAAGGTGGATCGAGGATAACTAACTAGGCTTAGACAGGACAAATATTTTTGGATTTTTTGAAATGTTATGAATATTTTTTAGATTTTTGAGGTATCTTAACTCATTAGAGAATGACAAGATACTGATCACAAAATGATGAGAGTGTTTGGCTTAGGTTTCTTGAAAAATGGTGAGATAATATGGAAAGGGGGACTGAGGTGACCTCAAAATGAATTGAGCATGACCCACATAGTCCTAAAATGACCTCAAGTCAGTAATTCCATCCACACAAAAGGTGGGGAAAAACCAACTATGTCCCAACAAGTTCTCAAATCTGGCAAATGGCCAGTCAAATGAAAACAATAATGGTAAGGTGATGCAACAATGCATGATAAACAAGTGCTTCCCCTAGTTTTCACGTAATTAGTTATAACTAGGATACAATGACATAGGTAAATGATACTAATTTGTCCATAGGTAGTTATAATTAGTAGCAAGACTGGTGAGACACTGATTTGTCCATAGGTAGTTATAATCAAGTTCACATAAATAAACATGGATAGGATGAAAGATATCTTGATAGATCAACTATCACACTACTTTCATAGAATATCATTTAAACATGAACTTGATTTATTTTTTAAACTTGATCAGAATCCTCTCAAAAAAAGGTGTAAGAAGAACCAAATGAACCAAGATCAAAACATGATTGGGTAGGATGACTAAAAATAGGATTTGGTATAGATAGTAATGGAATGATAATATGGCATGGTATCACTATAGATAATGATGGTCTATATAGATTAGATAAAATGGTAAGAGGGTTACCCCCAAGTGATGGGGTGAATGGCAAGATCTGTGATAATGGAAAATGGATATGTAACAATAGCAATGGCATGGAAATGAAATGACATGGTACATGTTTTTGGATTGGGTGTGGTTGTTGATTATATTGTTCCTATTGATGGGGAGATGCATGTCCTAATTAACAAATGATACAAACAAAATACTTGATCATGTTAATTTTTCTAGGCGTGTCATTATGTGACCTAGGAATTTGACTCAAGAGAGGATGGCTAGTATCATGTTAGTTCAAAATGAAAACAAAATGAAAGAAAAACACTAAATAACATACCATCTCTAGGACTAGACACTAAGGAGAGATTATTTAACAAAAATGAATAAAACACACAACTAAAATTCAAAATAAACCTTCTTTTACCTTCCTTGGATGTTCTAAAATGCTTGTTGTAGTGGCTTGCTCAGTTTGTGCTCATGAAGTCCTCATTAACAGAAGCTTGACTACCTCCATCTCCCCTTGGAACCTTCGGCTTATGGCTTGGCTTGGATTGGAATCAATTTGGCATGATAACACTAGTTGCTTGAAGCTTTGTAATCAATTTTACATTATAACTTTGTGTAATCATGTGTTAAAATTCATGTTGTGAGGCCTCCTATTTATAGATTTTTGAGAATGTCTAGAATCAACCTGAACCATCCATCTCAAGATTAAGATGTGTGGCTAAGGATTAATACAATTATTCAATTAAAATTGATAAATAGGCTCATCAATATTTGGGATATAGGAGCAATTAAGAGGCATGGAGGGCTTTGATGAGGCATTGATGAGGCATGGAGGGCATGAATCTTGATATTTATGGCATTTATGGCCTAGGGATATCTTCTCAAGACATGAAGTCACCTGATGATGTAGATATTAAATATTCATTTCCAAAACAAATTATTCAACAAGTTTCCATGGAATTATTAATTAGGCCCTAATTTATTTAAAGCTTGCATGATTAAGCACTTTGTGAATAGATTACTCAAATTGATCAGAATGGCCTTGTTATTGGTCTAAAATTTGACTGGATTGGAATTGGAAGTTAATTTCAGATGCATTAGAACCATATTACCATTTAGGATGTTATAACAAAAAACAAAGGCATACATCTTATGCAAGAGATTTGATTTAAAAGAGCAATCTAGAGCACCTAGGTGCAAAATTGGCATTTTGACTCAGAATGATTTGACCAAAGTTAGTTGGCCCATAAATTGCATTTCCCCATTTAGGGATACCCTAGCCAAAATTTTCACTTGAATATGTCATTTTCACATTATTTATCATGTTTTAGTGTTTTTAGGCCAAATTGTGTGTTTTAGGTAGAAATTAGCCAAAAGCCTAGTCAGAGGTTATCGTTGGCTAGATTTAGGTGTCTACACAACCATATTGTTGAGACTTGGATTTAGTTAAAGCTTAAAAATAAAAAGGGAAACCAAATTATAACGGCATGAGTTTAACTTAGACTTAAAAAATTACAAGGGCCTGTGATTTGAATTATAGTTGTAGGTATATTTTATTCATTTCATCATTGAAACCAATATCACTAGAAAGTGCTAAAGGAATAACTTCTACACATTAGTTAATTTTTTAAAGTTCAAGTTCATACCTTTGGAATTATTAATAGCTTCATATTGGGCACACACTAACTCTGTTTTTACACAAATAAGTACTTATATGATACTATGAAAACCAAGTTAAAAATAATGAACCAACCATTTTATGAAATCTCCCCTTTAAAATTATTTATAATTACATAATAGATTACATGTGATTTTAGAATAAAAATGAATTAATTTTTTTTTTTCATCTTATGTTATAATAACAATAAATAAATAAAATCAAGGGGAAAAAATGATATGGATTCTCCACCAAGTTGTTCTTATTACTAAAAAGATATAGTGTTAACAATATAGGAAGTCCATTTTATTTGTTCTTCAAAAATAATTACCTTAAGATAGGAATGTAATCATCAATACACACCTTAAAGGAAAACATATAGATAGTGTTAACCCTAATTTTAGTTTATTCCTTTATTCCCAATCAAGTTTGGAATATCTAAGCTTATTGAACAAAATACCATGTTATTACTCATCCATATTTAAAAATGAATTATTAAAGCACAAAGACACATGAGTGTTTTTGAGAAAATATGGGACCTTCATCATCTAACATAATATATACTTCTCACTATTAAATAAACTATTGAGATTCATACATTACATTCTCATAGTTAAGTCTATTTAAATTCCTACATCCTATTTATTATTGGAGTAACCTTTCACATTCACAAACAGTTATTAGGAGACTAATATTTTTTAAATAGACAAAATGTTTCATATGTATCATATGCAAATATTTCATAATTTAAGGAAAGTGGCAACCCATACAACAATATTCAAAACTATTTTAAACAATGAATGAAATCCAAATCTTGGAATTTTCATTCCACATTACAAGAAACATGGGAATGCTAAAAAAAATTAAGTATCTACTTTTTCAAAAAAAAAAAATTAGAATTTTCAGAAAAGAAATGTAAATTCATTTTTTGAACTCTCAAAATTGGCAACAAATTTGAATTCTTCTTAAAAACCAAGGAATTAGACACTTTTAAGACAAAATTTTGGAATGTTTAAAAATTAATAAAATAAATCCAAAAAAATTTAAAGCTCAAGGTTGGGGAAAAATTAAAATTATAAGTAATTCTAAGTGCATAATGGCTCATGGGTAAGATTTGACCTTGAACATTTTCATGGATTTGGAAAAGCATGGATTTCTTACTAAATGGCACATATGTACACAGGGCTGGTAGTTACATAACTATAAAAAAAAAATTTCCATCATATTAGACACATGAGGGTCTATTTCATCTTCAAAATGAATATAGAATGGAAAACATGCATCTTAATATGGTTAAAAAATACTTAAAGATACCATATAATCTAGACTCAAAATATATCAGACAAATAACGAAAAACACAACACTTTGATCATTTGTATACTATTGACAAAACTAAATCCATGGTAAGTTGATTCCCTTATTATACAAAGAAGAGATCAAATTAGAGTAGAACACATGGATAAAACTTAATTATATTATAAACCTTTAAATCAAAGAAAAAAATAGTCCCTAATGTTTATAACCAAGTATTCATTAATAACAAGACCAGATCTTGGTTCAAGTGTTCATAATTAAAATTTAAAAAAATAGATACGTAAATATTTTTCCTATATAAAACCATACATAGGGAAATACCATTAAATATATAGGCCATCTAGTGGCATTGTGTTTTTAGGGAGGATAATGGTGGCAGAAAAATAATCAAACTTTAATTAAATTATTTTGAAAATAATCACAATCAAATAAAACACACAAATAGAGATTCATTAAAATAACTATACTTAATTCTGATGGTAAACATAATCCCAGGTTTTTCCATGTCACTCCTTAACTCCCAAAACTTATCTCAAGCAACTGAAAAATCCTCTATAGTAATAAAAAGTCCAATCACATTGCAACAACATAAATATTAAAAACCATAGGTAGAAGGTTTACATTGGTGTTCAAGCCTACAACTATGTTTTGTTTCACTATAGACTTCTTGTCCACATTAATATCACCATCATCACACTGATTTAATACAAAAAAAAATGGCCAAAAATATGAGGGCTTTGATGTCTTAGTGGACAAAATGAAAATTAATAAAAATGAAAAAATGATCTTATGGGATTATTCAATAACTTATATGAGAAGTTTAAAACCTCTTGAAATACTCAATGCATGCATAGGTTTTGTTTAATTGGTATGAAAATTTTATAATGTATGGTTATTTAAATGTGTTTCCACATTCAAATTGAAATCAATCATTAAAACTTTAATCTATATCTTCATACAAAATTTGATGCCACCTTGGTCTTAACAATATCAAATTATTTCATAAGGACTTTTGAATTTAGTTTATGTTATATCAAACTTCCCCACCTTTATGATCCATGTCAATATATGCCAAGCTCAAACTAAATTTAAATCTTCAACAAGATTATTATTTTTTTATATTTCTAAGTAATATGCATAAGGTTTATCCATATTAACAATATCATATCATAATATGATCCATTAGCCACACACATACACATATTGATATTGTTAAAATGTCACGAAAACATGTTTCCTAAGTGTTAAAGTATGATTTGTGTATAGATCCAAGCTAATGTGCATCTCTCTTCTTCCTTCATGCAACACACTCACAGTTGATACATAATTATGTGCATTCCTCTGCACTAATATTTATCTCATTAATTCAGACTAGTTTCACATTTTATCATAGACATACATGCAAATATTGCACTATATTCAAATCCCACATAATCCTTTATATGAACACCTAAATGATAATCCCATGAACCTCACTATAAATTATTCATAGAATCACGTACCTACACTTATATTAGTTGTAACACATCCATGTGTCATCATGATATAAACACATATCTTTTCAAGTGGTGCTCTTCAACCTGGAATTTATTAGTTATCTAGATGGATAGTTATCCACCATATACACTGAAGCTCAATCATCACCTAACAAGGAAGATAAACCATCTCTTACCTGTCTTCTTTATAACTAACAGTAGTTATTAATACTCTTTTTTATTTCATTTATAAATATATGTAATATATTATTTTAACAAAAGGTCAATTCCATACATAGTCATAATGATAGATAACATTCTCTATGTTATACTCTGTCAATACATGCACTATAACATATTGTACCTTTCCCTATTCATTTGTTTTGAATATTAGTTGTATTTATGTAAGTACAAGACTTGTACCATAATTTAATGTGATATTTTTTATTTGTCTAAGTATTTATACACATATTCATTTGGCATAACCATACATGTTTCTGTAATATATGGTTATCCTATTTTCTCTTGGACATAGGCCACCACACTACATATTATTGGTATGAGAGCATAGATATTAATTTATATTATTGTAAACATGTGAGATAAATAAGAGAGATAATTACTATTATTTAACTCTATTGAAAAACACCTAGAGGAATGAAATTGTAATATAGTTGCGTTCCAAAATAAAACTAAGGTAGCCCGAAAAGTTCAAAGGCTTATTGCCAATGCAATAGAGGCATAACACACCAAATGTTTTGGCCCATTCTTGAGTTGATGATGTAGTTCAACCCAATATCATCCAACACACCTCCACTATTCCATCAATAATGGTTTCAATAAAAAAACCCCTTCAAAGTGAAAGTAACTCTTAGCATTCCTTTATTCGAAGAAAAATTCAACACCACAACATTGGATGCCTAAATTATAAAACTTGGGGAATGCTTATTAGTCAATTCTTTCATACATGCTAAGAATATCACTTTCACCATTTTGAATATGTCAATTTCATGGTCCAATGGTAGGATAACTTTGTGAAAAACATATTGCTCCAACTTAGTCTTGGAAGACCTTTGGCGATGTGTTAAATGATGAATACTACCCACTTCTCTACTTTAAATATGAACACATCAAGTTATAAAAATTGTTCCAGTGTAAGTAGTATTAGATAGAAGACTAAATTAGCATATTTCATGACTAGTATGCACACCTACTAGAGAACTTGACTATAAAACATAAGGTACCAAATTACACCAATGAAATATCACCTTTTATTGATGAGAATATAGAGTTATTTGGTTATAAAACTTTTGGGGAAGCATTTTTTAATGATACCAAGATTAAATCCAAGGAAAAGGTGAAGCAACACCTCACATCTTAATCCAACATAATGTATAAGAGATATCCCATTCACAAATCCACATCATAAACTTCTACGTAAAAGAAAAACACTTCTTGAAAAGGTGAGTAGGTTCATAAGATTGAAATAAATAAAAGGATCCTATGAATTTTACTTTAGATAAAGGAAATAATGAGTCATATTACAAGTGGTGCAATCAACATTACTCACACAACTATGATGACCATGAATGTCATATCCAAAAATCTTTGGTTGCATAGTCTACATTAGGTCTCATGATGATAGACAACACTAATACAAATGCCACATATCCAAGCACCAAAAAAACTAAGGTTGATGTCTATGAGGAGCATGAATGTATCTTTCACACAAAGTTTTGGATGAAGGGTTAGCCTCTTTATGTAATCATTGACAATGCAAATCAGAAGAACATTAACATGCAAGCCATAATAAAAAACCTTACTCTTACCATTGATGCACATAATAATCCATACTCTTTGGGGTGGTACCAATAGGGGAAGGATATACAAGTTTAGTGAAAATCCACTTTTAAGTAAAAAATTTATTTGATGGAAAAAAATGTCACTTGTGACTTCACACCATTGGAAGTATACGACATCTTATTGGTAAGGCCATATTTATATGATTATGAAGCTACATATCAAACCAAGCCACAATGTTGGATTGTTCATGTGAAAAATATCTTCTACAACCTCTTTGAATCAACACCCATAACCAACATCACCTAGGTATTGTCCAAGCAATGTTGTAAACTCATAATGCATGCCCAAAAGTTCATATTGCTCATGCTTCATCTTGATACAACTGATCATGAAAAAATCAAGATTTGTTAATGTTTAAACATAAATTAATTTAACAATGGGTATATAGAGTTAAGAATATATAAATAATTAAATAAAGGTTGATAAAAATTATCTAAAATAAGAAAATTAATTTCAAACAAAGATAAGTAATATTCTAAATTTTAATGATGATATATGCTCAAAATAGTAAGTACACCTATTTATTGATATTGTGATAAATGGAAAACAAGAATATTTTACTAGATTACTATGTGCACATGGATATGATACGGAACAATATTTAAATAAGCTAGATCTATTTCTATATTAGTTTTTATATTTTTATAAATTTGGCCTTTGTGGCCTCAGACACTTACATTGACCTCAAATGGTTATGTCGACACTTTTATCTAAATCTAATGCATGTGTCTAATATATAATAAATATTTTATTTGGATGTGGCCACTTAGGATATTGTAAGTTTTATATCACATTCACTTTGGTGTATTCATATCTGGATCATGAAATTTCATTTTTGTAAAATCATCAAAATATTAGCCTTTCATCTTCATAGTAACTTTAGGAAAAATGGGTATGGGCGCATGGTATTGAGATAACACTAAATACCCCTATGTCAATGGGTGATGTCAACATAGACACTACTCCAAATAGAACCTTAGACTGATGAAGTAATATCCTAATGTGTTGGCTTGTGTGTGTAGAAGGGTGGAATATGTGGAAAGAAAGAACATAGTAACCTAGCTTGTAACTTGGAAAATATGACTCATGGGTTTCTCCTTCAATACTTCAAACATGTAGATGTGTATTTCCTATGATTGATATATAAATATGATATAATAAATAATATTTTATCACTTGAATGATTGATTGAATGCTTTTATTAAGTTTCCTTATGAGAGGTATGAATTTTTAAGGTGAGTTATGAATGATGATTGATCATGTATATATAACAATCTTTTTGGGAAATAGATCAAACCAAATCACATAGGCTGATCATAAGGACATGTTACAATTGAAAATTTGATTACTTGAGGGCAATTGACACTTGCATTGACATATGCATCTAAATGGGATGCAAATATCTAGGAATTTATAAAATAATTATTGGTCTAAATATTTTAGAGATAGATAACAAATAGGTTTAAACCATTCTAAGCATGATAAAAGCCTTGAGTTGTTAGAATAAAACTAGTTTGAATAAGAGAAAATAAATAAGAATAAAGAGATAACATATGTAAGCCTTTTGGAAATGGGAAAGGTCTAGAGATGATATGAACATCTAAGGGCTATATTTACAATGTGTACTAGACTGAGGTGTTATATATCTATATTTTATTTGTCTATGTTTCCACCATCCACGTAATATAGTAATTAAATTTCTAGTTTAAAGGTAAATAAATGCATACCTAGGTTTTTATAACACACCTTTCCTTTGTATAATCCCAACTTGAGTATTTTTTGGTGACTGACCTACAACCAAGGGCATGTTATAGTATATAATTAGTTTATATAATATGGAATTGAAAGATTTTAAATGATTGGAATATAAAGAACAAGGTTTAGGAGTACACCTATGTATCAATGCCTGCCTTACCTTTTAGAAATTTGATTTAAAAGACATGCTTCATTATGAACCATTAGAGTTGAGATTAGGACACACACACACACACAACCAAGGACATGTTACAATATATAATCAGTGTATATAGTATGAAATTGAAAGATTTGAAATGATTGGAATATAAATAATAAGGTTTAGGAGTACACCTATATATCAATGCCTACCTTACCTTTTGGAAATTTGATTTAAAAAGCATGCTTCATTATGAGCCATTAGAGTTGAGATTAGGACACACACACACACACACACACACACACACACACACACAAAATCAATGGAATGTTATAGTATATAATAAGTGTAAATAATATGAAATTGAAATCTTTGAAATGATTGGAATATAAAAAACATGCTTCATTATGAAGCATTAGAGTTGAGATTAGGACACACACACACACACACACACACACACACACACACTGGAGGACAAAATTTCCCCCAACCTTAGATAAAAGGTGATTTTCTACCCAATAGTTGAGATTAACTCAATAGTGCAACCCAATCATAATATAACCTATTGAGTGTGAGTGATCCAAATCAACTCAAACTATACATATGGTGAAGATAAATGATTTAATCAATTCCAAATTATAAACTTAGAAATATTGTGTGATTTTAACACCTCAACCTTCCAAAAATGTGGACCAAATATTATAGTAGATTGGTTAAATAATAATCTATAACAATCAAACCTAGGGAGTTACAGTTCATATAAGTATTTGAAATCTGAATTTTGATTTTAATTTTACAACTTAAGGTTTTATTTACATATCATATGCACATTAATATGTATCATAGTGAAACCTAGGTATAAATTGGTACCAATGTGTATAATTCTCTCACAAGTGTGAATTTGAATCATATAATCATGAAATTTGTCCAATTTGAAAAATGTGTAAGTGTAGAGAACATGTTTTGATAACATGACCCCATTAAAATGTGAAACTAAAAAGTGGTTTAAGTTTGGAGAATATGTTTCCATAACATGCACCCATTGTATATATAATAATGTGATAAATGTGGATAAAATGTTTCCAAAACATGCCCTTATTATAATATGAGTTTGTGAAGAATGTGGAAGCCATGCCTCTATGGCATGCCCCAACTTATATGTGCCCACCAATTTTTAGGTGAGGGGAAGTATCAAATGGTAGTTAACTTATCTCAAAAGGATAATATAATTGTATAATATGTTAATGAACCATTTTTCATATAGAAGTAAAATGTTTAGGTAGATATATCATTGAACCACATGGAATGTGATCACATCAAAGCCTACCATGCATGATATAGATCATGGCAATGTCTAGATAGTAATAATACAATATGACTAAGCAATCAAGAAAACACATAAGAGCACTCAAAATCAAATAAATAGGCAATGGTCCAAGGAAAGCTCAAACAAGGGGCATGTTCAAATGACACACAATCAAAGGGACATGACTTAGTCAAATCTCTCAAAAAGAAATAATGACAAATTCAAATGTATATATACTAATAAATGACATATTAAAATGTCAAAGATGAAAATAAAGGAATGTGGGATGAAAATAATGGCTCATATTCAAATTATCAATAAATAAAGACATGACACTCAAGGAAGTACATAAAGGAAAGCATAAACAACCAACACAAATGAAATTGACTAGTCCCTGGATATATGTGTTAGAAAAAAAAAAGTAAAGTACATTCCATACCAAGTACACTATGAAAAATATAATCATGGATAAATACATGTTTAAGTACATAAGCTCAAGAATTATAATGAAAAGTTATCATAGAAGGATATATCATGATCAAAGAAGAGGATGCCCCCAATGTCCATGTGATATGAGTAGAGAGGAGGTCTAACTTCTAAAAGTGCATAAATCATGTGCTTGTGTATGAATTTATCACACTCAAAATATCTGTTAAACATGTGTATATATAAATAAATGATATTCCGTATTCTAAGATGTAACTAACAATATATATGCCAAGGATCCAATAGAATATGTAAATGCTGAAAATACTTTTGGATTTTTGATTTTTTTAGCATTTTTTATTGGTGCCATGGACAAGGAAAAGTGCCACTAGAACCCAAGGATATCATGAAGGATATACCTATATGGAGGCCCTATATCATATGTGCCATACTCATATGATTCATAATCAGTATCATCAAGATCATACCAATGTTATGTATTATTAGGATCATAAGCATCGATGCAATCATGATTATAGGATAAAGGTTGTCTCTTAGGTTGTTCTTGATCATGTAATATACCATTTTGAGTAAATGTATAAGAATAATTAATGGTGTCATGCTATAGTTGTGACCATTTTGGTATGCCATTATTTATATCTATGGGACCCTTAAATGTTAATACCTTATGAACATCCTGAGCTATATGGTTTACCTTGCATTTAGTTGTGTTTGGGTTTGTATTATATAAAGATGGATCTAATCGATAAGTATCAGGTCATGTAGGTATGAATATATCATGTGGTAAAGTATTGAGTGGATCAAAATTAAGCTCAATCAACTGTTCATCTACCATATTGATATTAGGAATAATATCAACACTATCATAGTCATTTGAAATCCTAAACCTCTTATTATTCAATATTGACAAACAAAGGGAGCTCACATGTTTGACATTCTTAATGCAAAGATTCATTCACATACTCTGCTTATCCTTAATATTTGAGTACTTACAATTATTAAGTCATGCATACAATTTAGTATTTCATGACAATCTCTACTATTTGCCATCTCTTGATGATTCATTCCTTGCTAGTTCTCTTAGAATCTCAAACTATCCATTCCCATTTTCTACTTATTTAACATATATTTATGCCTTCTATAGGTTTCATAAATCCTATCTCACTTTCTCAATTTTAACCCAAGCCTTACCTTGTCACTAAAATATTCTTTAATAACTCTACACTCTTTTAACATAACCTTTGTAGCCTTTTTTGAGGTTTTCCTTGTAGTATAGACTAGTATAACTACTTTATAAGAAACCAATAATAAAGTATAACACCCTTTATCAAGTTATATCTCCACATGAAATTAAAATACCAAAATCTTATTATATCCCACCTTTTTAACCTAATCTTTTCCCCTATTAAGTCCTTTTAGGTCTCAGTTGGTCCCTTCTACTTATAGTTAGTCATATAAGTATGGACAAGTAACTATCTAGTCAAAAAACTTAAAAACCTATTACTATAAATTGAAACCAAGATAATGGCCAAATTTGATTAAATTATACTAGTGGATTCACTTGTCACAAACATTTTTCTTTCAAGAGAGGGATAATTTTTGTTTTAAGAGACTATAGAATTGTTTCAAAGACCTATGAAACCCTATCTAGGTCTATTTTGACCATGCACTCCTGAACAAACAAATAAAACATCACCCTCATGACTCTACTCACATTTTTAAACAAGTTCTTAGTCATTTTGTGCATACACTATCACCAGAATAGGGTTTGCCAATATTTTTTTAATGGTTTTTTATCTTCATGGGGTTACCAAGTACATTTTAATTTTTACTAAAATATATTCAATCTCACCATTACCTAATCTATCAACATACGACATTCCTGATATCTCTACACAAAATTTGGATTCAAGATCTTGAAGAACTATGGGTTAGACACAATCTCACTCAAAATAAGTAGGGTTCATATACTTATTATAAAAATTACATATTCAAGATATATTTCAAGCTTATAAAAGACTTGAATACACTCAACAACACCATTTTTAAATTATATTGGTGTTTCATACAATCCTTATTCTTCATAAACACAAAATTCATGCAAATAATTCCATTTAGGAAACAAGGTCTAACTATTTGTGAAACCAACCACTCATTCATATATATGAAAAGGTAAAATTATACAATTCCAAGAATGTATTGAATATAAATAAAAAATCACTTACCAATACTATCAGAAGGTTAAACCAATCTCTTTATCAATGTAGTTATCACATATTCCATTTGGATATGTTGGAGAGTTGTCATGACAATGTCATAGTGGTGTCATGGAGGTTCCTTAGTGAGGGGATGAAGTTCCTTGATAGTATTTATGACAATTAAAAATTATGCAATATGATTCTATCTGATAATGACAAAGTGTGCAATGTGCTTGTTTTAGTGTGATTTATGTATGGTTGGTTGATCTTCAGTATTGACATAACTTGAAAGGATCAAGGATGAGTATGGAGGTTTAAACATGTGCAAGGGATCCTATAAGATATGATCCTTGCTTTGAACTAATATGTGCAAAATTAGAATTCATTTGGTTGATCATAGTTCTCATCTAGATACTTTGGGTCTACTGGTAAAAAACTTGAGTAGGTAGTTTGATGACATCACCATTACCACATGGGAAGGAGTCAAGGGGAGATGGTCATATTATTGTGTTCAAAATAGTCCCTAGTTATTATGTGCTAGATCTCAAGTCATGTCAAATTTTTGTCAAGGATATGAGGGTGAAAATTTGGCTTCTCAGTCATTTACCATGTGGTTGAAAGATTCAAGTAAGCAATTTGATGATAAAATATCTCACACATGTGGATGTTTCAAGTGAATGTGATCATATGGGTCTGATGATTTTTTGACTTATTTTATTTTTTATAATGTCTAGATCATATGATGTAGCACATCGAAAGATATGATTTTGCAAATTTGGGCTCTCAAGCAAATTGACTGTGTTTTTCCATACTTAGCCAAATTTGCAATGTGGTAGAAAGAGTCAAGTAATCAATTTGATGATAGAATATCTTGCATGTGTGGACATTTTAGGTGAATGTGATCAAATGGATTCATTGAGTTTTTGACCTAATTTATTTTCACTAATTTCTAGATCATGCAATGTAGCACATTGGAAGATATGCTTTTACAAAGTTAGGTTCCTAGGTAGATTAAATGTGCTTTCCCATAGCCAATTTTACAGTGTGGTAGAAAGATCCAAATGATCACTTTGATGGTGTTTTATTTTGCATGTGTAAAGGTGTCAATAAAATTTCATCATAGAAGTTTGTTTAGTTTTGAGCATAGATAATTTGTGATAAATTTGAGTTCATGAGTTAAAGCATGGTAAAAGTTATGGTTGATCAAATTTGGCCTCTCAAGTAGATTTGGACATGGTTGGCTCTATGATAGGAGTTTATGATAAGGCATGTTAATAGCATTATATCTTGTATTCATGAGATTTTTAGGAGAATTGGGTTATATGGTTGGATTATCCTATGTAAGGATATCATCTAGTCCAAATTCAAGATCCTACATTGAAGTGTAAAAGAAGTCATTGAGGTGAAAAAATGGATATTCATGTATATTGAAAGGGTCTCCATACATAGTCATTTTTTAAAGTGTTAAATCTTGAGCAAGATCTATGGTGTGCATTGATCCAAGGAGTTAGGAGGCATTGAGATAAGGATAGGTGCATGATGTTTAACATCTAAGCTAAATTATAGGATCTTAATCTAACATCAAGAAAGCATTCATACATTTGATCAGATGGTGAGCATTAATCGCTACTAACATTGTTGATCTATATAAATTGGTAGAGTGTATTAAGCCAACTTTTTGAGATAGCACAAGATGAGGTCAAAGTAATATAAGTTTAATGTCTAGATTTGGTGGTATATACATTAAAGCTTAGACAAGATCAACGGTGTGAGATTGACCCTAAGCTGAGAATACATGAGATTTAAGCATAGTGTTCAAAGTTTAACTATGACTGTTGTTATTCAAATATTTGAATTTTACACAAGAAAAGTCAAAGATCTATATTTTAACCATATATTCTAATAAAATATGAATTTGATCATGCAATACAAATAAAAGTGGTAGAGGACTCCAAAGCACATATGTATATATAGATTTGAAGATCTGTAAGTGAGTACAGACAAAGATATTGAACCTATAAGTTGACTATCTATTCATGTTTATTCTACAAGTGACCCGAGAAAGATATTTGAGCTCTTATTGATGTTGTTTCAATATCTCATGATGAATTATCTATTGGGGAGTGTTTTAGACTCCATGAGGATGCTTTGTATGTATTTTAGAAGTATGATCAATCTATCTTGAGTATGAACAATGCTTAAGAAGTTGACTATGTGTTCATCCATGGTGACTACATGCATAAGGTCTATGTTTCAGTTGTTTGAGCATATGTAAAGGCAAGCTAAGTTGACCTTGATCATTTGAGGATGTCCTAGGGGACATAAGGAGTGGACCCATGTATTTTAAAGTGGCCATGAGTTATTTTTTTGCTTGAGGGTGAGCCTAATGGGTGAATAGGTCTTAATGAGACCTATAAGAGCTAAAAGTGGTTTATTAAAAGGTGTAGTTGCTTAAGGGTGACCCATAGCTGCTATGGCCGACCTATGTGTATTTTTTTGATCTTTAAATTCATGTGAGAGATCCCTTAAGGGTGAAGAAATGCCTAATATTTGAATAAGGTGATGGTGATCAAGATTGCTCTATAAATAGTTGAACCAAAATTGTTGTGTTCTAGACATGTATGTGAGAGACTAAAGAGCAATTATAGAGAATCTTATATGTGTTTTATGGAGTGAAGTAGGTGTAGAGTGCCATAAGAATGAGTTAAAGATAAGATTACTTTGAATACTATTTATATGACCTATTTGTCATAATTCTATTAGAAGAATAATGTTCTTTTAGTTTGAGTTTTAATGAAGGTGAAGATAGATAAGCTAAGTTACATCATCAGGTGTTGTTCACATCAATTCAAAGGTTTAAGTGTTTTATAGGTGTTATTGTGACACCTCAACATCTAAGGTAGTTGTAGCCTCCTTGTAAGGTAAAACTTACTGAAAGGTCTGATTGTTGTTACAGCTCAGCTAGATAGGTGTGGTAGCACCTTGTGGGATTGGAGTCTCACTAAATAGGGATTGTAGTTATTTTATTAGTTATAATTGGTGTTCTAGTAGGTTTTATTCCCTAAGAGGATTTCCCATGTATGTATTTTGTTATGTGATTGATCTTGCATTGTCTCTCTTGCTCATTGCTTTTAATGATATGTATGATTCATGAATGTTTGTGGTAGTTGATTAAGTATTTGTAAATATGAAAATTGAAGTTGGATTACTTGGGCTCATTGATTTACCCCTCCCCTTAGTGATTGTACCACTAAAAATTAGTTATATATCCAAGTCCTTTGGTAAAGGCTTAACAACTTGAAGGTGATCAAAGATGCAATGGTTAACAAAAATGTTATGGATTGGCTTCAAGACAATCTAGTTTCACTTTATCAAAAGTTAATAATGTTGTGCAAAATCTAGGATCAACTATCAAGAATTTGTATGTCATGGTGAATATATGTCTCAATCAAAGGATGGAACAATGTGAAAATAAGGTCTTGACATACTCAGATGTGATCTTATCCAAGGACAAAAAGGATTTTTGCTCCATCAAAAGGATTAATAATGAAAATCCATTGAGATGTAATTATCAAGAGAAAAGACGATAAAAAATGAACACAGTCTTCAATGGTTATTACTTCTCTTGCAATCAATTCAGTCATAGATATAAAGATTGTGCTCTCTCTATCTAGAGATCAAAAGGGATCTCATATGTTACAAATGTAACCAACAAGGTCACATTGAAAAGAACTATCTACCAAATGGTGTAAGGAGACCAATTATAAAGAATAAAAAAATAAAAATCCAAGTAGATCACAAAAAAAGAGTCATTATTTGTTAAAGTATCTTTACACACTCAAAACATTGAGAACAAGAGATGGTTCATATGACAGTGGATGCTCAAATCATATGATAGGAGACAAGAGCAAGTTTATCTCTCTAAATAAGACCAACCTAGGTGTAGTTAGATTTAGTGATAATAAGTCTACTAACATAGTCGACAAAGGTACTATAAGTTTGGATAATGGTCATATGAATACAGAGAAAATCTTATATGTAGAAGGTTTGAAACATAATATTTTAAGTGTAAGTCAAATGTGTAAATGAGGAAATGTTGTAACCTTTCATGATGATGTATGTGAATTAAGAAAGGCAAAATATGATAGATTCATTGCAAAGGTTCATAAAATAGGTAACATGTATGTGTTCCATGAATCCCATAAGGAACAATGCTTCATGAGTCATTTGGAAGAAAGCTAGATTTGGCATAGAAGGCTTGGCCATATAAATTTTAATAACATAGTAAATATTAGTTCAAAGGGGTTGGTAAGGCATATTCTCAAGATTTCTAAGATTCCTCATTATCTTTTCAAGGATTGTCTTCATGGAAAACAAACCAAGAGAAGATATGAGAAAAAAGAATTATCCACTACAAATCCATTGGAGTTGATCCACACTAATCTATATGGACCTATGAGAACTCATAGTATTCAAGGTAATAGTTACTTCATGCTTCTCATTGATGATTTTACTAGGATGTCTTGGATATTCTTTCTTAAAGAAAAATCATAAGCTTCTGTAAAATTTGTGGCATTTAAAGATATTGTGGAAAATAATAAAGGTTAAAAGATCAAGTGTGTTAGATCAAACAAAGGAGGTGAGTTTTGGTCTCATAAGTTTGATGATTTATATGATGAACATGGGATGAGAAGATAATACTTTGCTACTAGAACACCACAGCATAATGGTGTGGTGTAAAAGAAGAAGATGACTATGGTTGAAATGGTAATAACCATGCTTCAATATGCAAGGATATGAGATGGCTATTGGGAAAAGGTAACCAAAACTTATGTGTATATCCTAAACAAATGTCAAATCAAAGTAAATGGTAATAAGACACCTTATGAGTTATGTAAGAATGAATAAACTAATTTTAAACACATTAGAGTGTTTAGAAGTAGGTGCTTCATCAAAAGAGATGAAGATAATCTTAGAAAATTTGATTCAAGATCTAATGAGGGTATCTTCTTAGGATATTCTTCTATCAATACTTCCTATAGATGCTTCAACAAGAGACTTCACAAGATTGTTAAAAGTTTAAATGTAAGAGTAGATGAGACAAACAAAGTCAAGAAGCCAAAATTGTAGGTAAATGACTCAACTTAGAATGTTGTTGCAAATAATGATAAGTTATTTTTTCAAATAGATGATGAAAATGAAGAAGATGAAGAAAGATAAGATAATAAAGATCCATCTAGAAGAATTCAGGAAGATCATCTAATCTCTTAGATTATTAGAAATATTGGTGCAAGGTTTTAAACTAGAAGGAGAATATTGATCAATCAAAATCAATAATACTTAACTCTATTATCCATGACTAAACCCAAAACTTTTATGGAAGCTAGCAAAGATGAAAGTTGGAATGATGTAATGGATGAAGAAATTAGTCAAATAGAAAGGAATGAAATAGGGACTTAGTTCCTAGACCAAAAGATAAAAATGTGATAGATACCAAATGGGTTTTCCAAAACAAGACTAATGAGAAAGGAGAAGTCACAATAAATAAGGCTAGACTAGTGTGTAAAGGATATGCTCAAGTTGAAGGAATATATTTTGATGAAACTTTTACTCTTGTGGTATGGATGAAAGCAATTAGACTCTTTTTGGCTTATGCATGTTTCAAAGGTTTTAAGGTATATCAAATAGATGTGAAATATGTATTATTGAATGGAAACTTAGGATAATAAGTCTACATTCAGTTACATAAATGATACTTCATGTCAAGTAATCAAGATTTTGTGTGTAAATTGAAAAAGGCTCTATATGGTCTTAAACAAGCTCCTAGAGCTTAGTATGATAGGCTAGATAAGTATTTTTTGAGTCAAGGTTTTAAAAGCAGGGTAGTTGATAGTAATTTGGACATTAAGATAAAACGAAATAATCAATTTATAGTTGTTGTATATGTTGATGGCATAGTTTTTACATCTGACAATGATAAAATGAGTAGAGATTTTATAGATACTATGAAGACTGAGTTTGAAATGTCAATGTTGGGAGAACTGTCTTAATTATTAGGATTATAGATTAATCAAATTGATGTAAGAATTTTCAATTCTTAAGCTAAATACATACATGATATGCTAAGGATGTTTGACATGATGGAGTGTAAGCTAATGGGTACTCCAATGATCATAGGATGCAAGTTAAGTAAACTGGATGACTCACCAAAATTTGATCAAACTTTATATAGATACATGATTAGAAGTCATTTATATTATATTACATCTAGACCTGACATCATGCAAGTAGTAGGTATTGTAGGAATATTTCAAGATGATCCTAGAGAATCTCACTTGAAAGTAGTCAAAATGATCTTGAGATATCTCAAAGGCACCATAGACTATGGTTTATGGTATTCTGAGAGTAAAGAATTATCTTTAAATTCATATACTAATGTTGATTGGGTAGGATGTGTGGATGATAGGAGGGGTACCAGTGGTGGGGTCCTCTTCATGGGAGAATGTTTGGTGTCTTGGCTAATCAAGCCTCAATGTCTCTATCAATTTCATAAGTTGAGTTTATAGAAACTACCTCTTGTTGCACATAAATCATGTGGATGTAACAAACTTTGGGGGATTACAAGGTAAGACAAAAAGGACATTATCCTATTTTTTTGATAATAATAGTGAAATTAGTATTTCAAAGAATCCATTTATGCACTCAAAAACTAAACACCTTCCTATTAGATATTATTTATTAAGAGAATAAATGATTAATAAACGTTTCAATTTGGAGAATGAGCCTATAAAAGAGTAGCTTTTAGATATTATGGCCAAACCATTGTCAAAAGCTACTTTTGAATATGTAAGACAGAGCTTGGATTTCATTTATTTCTATATGAATCAATAGAAGGTCTTTGGTTAAGGAGGAACAACATGTTCATAAGACTTACTCTAGAAGTTTGTGAAGGAGCTGTAGTACAGAGTTAGATTCACTGGTTCCAAGTGACTCAATGAGATTGATGCAAATGAAAAGAAGTATTTTGGTGCTCAGAAAGGTCTATACATTTCTTTGTGGTGTGCTCTAGATGTTTTTTAATGTATAAAGATATGTATGTGCCAATTGAGGATTTTTTTTATTGCTCTCAGTTTTCTCTAATTTTGGTTTAAGGGAAAGTAGGCCTAAAATGGGTTATAGGATGTATGGGTCCTCAAAGGTGTGGAATCTCAATTCTTGTTCTAGAAGTGTCTGATGGGTGTCTATAGGTGTGCAAGTAGTTTCAAATGTGTGCATTGACTAGAAGAAGGTTTATTGACCTAACTTGTTTTGAGATTCTAGGGTTTTAGGCTATACTGGAAAAGTGGTTTGCCTTATGAGTTGAGTTCTAATTATTCTTTATTTACTGAATGGGCCAAATGGGTGGTCAAATCAAGCTTCATAAATGATTGAAGGTTTATGGTTCTCAATTTATTCAATGTTCTATAAATATAGAGGGTTAATTAGCTAATTGGTTTGTGAAGGAAGTATGTTGTAGAGGATTAGTTTGGTGATTAAATTCAGTGTACTTGAAGGGGCATATGAGATTGACCTAGATATGAAGTTTCAGGTCTTGAAGATGTGTTTAATCAAAATTTTGGGCTCTATAAGTTTTAGGTAAGGCTACAAGGAGTTTAAATAGACCTAGTTTGAAGAAGAATGCTTGTTGCTCAGTTTGTCCAAAAGAGCAAGGTATGATTTTCTAAAGGTATGTTTTTAGGTTGGTTCAATACATGTTTCCTATTTTTGTATTGTTCAGATGAAAATTTGATGGTCATGAAAGTTTCTTGAGATAGAAGGCTAGTAAGCTTGCATGGTGGTTCTTCATGGTTTGTGGAGATATAAAGATGCTTAGAAGGTGGAATTGCTCAAAATTATTAGGGGGAGTCCCTATCAAATGTTTCTTGGTAACATATCATATTTTAGTTCTTTTGTGTGTTATTTCTTCATTGTTTATAGTGCTTGATTGAAGAGTGTGTTGGATTAGAATAAGTGGAAGTTTTTAAAGACAAGAAAAGGTGGCTCAAGGTAAGGGGGAGTTTGTATCATCTTCCTAAGATAGTCCTTTCCTATCTTTTTAGTTTTTTTGGGTCCTTAGGATCAATTGGTTCCCATTTTTTCATTGTATCAAAGGGGGAGAAATTTCCTATAGGGGAGAAAGTCCTTGATGGGGAGAAATTTCTTATTATAGGAGTGATTTGAAGAGAGATAAGGTGAGCTATATATTGCTTTATTGATAAGTGTTGACATTAGTTACAAAGGGGGAGATTGTTAGTGAGTTGTCTGATGATGTCATAGTGGTGTCATAAAGGTTCCCTGGTGAGTGGATGAAGTTCCTTGATAGTCAATCTGATAATGACAAAGTGTGAAATATGCTTCTATGTGATAATGACATAGTGTACAATGTGCTTATTATAGTGTTCTTTTTTTATGGTTGGTTGATATTCAGTATTTACATAGCTTGAGGGAATCAAGGATGAGTATAGATGTTTAAACATGTGTAAGGGGTCCTATAAGATATGATCCTTACTTTGAAAGCTTATGTGCACAAGTGGAATTCTTTTGGTTAGTCATAGTTCTCATCTAGACACTTTGGGTTCAGTGGAAAAAATGCTGAGCAGGTAGTTTGATGACATCACCATTTCCATGTGAGAAGAAGTTAAGGGGAGATAGTCATATGGTTATGATCAAAGTAGTCCCTAGTTGTTATGTGACAAATCTCAAGTTTTGCATTGAAACATGGTCAAAGATATGAGGGAACAAAGTTAGCTTCTCAGTTGGAATTCATTATTTTACCATACTTAGACAAATTTGCAATATGGTAGAAAGAGATGAGTAAGAAGTTTGATGATATAATATCTCACATGTGTGGATGTTTTAGGTGAATGTGATCATATGTGTTTGTTGAGTTTTTAACCTAGTTTATTTTCACTAATTTCTAGATCATGTGATGTAGCGTGCTAGAATATATGATTTTGTAAATTTGGACTCTTAAGAAGATTGACTATGTTTTCCCATAGACAAATTTTCAATGTGGTAGAAAGAGCCAAGTAAGTAGTTTCATGATAGAATATATCACACATGTGGATGTTTTAGGTGAATGTGATCATATGGGTTTATTGATTTTTTGACCTAATTTATTTGTGCTAATTTCTAGATCATGTGATGTAGTGAATTAGAAGATATGATTTTGAAAAGTTGGGCTCCCATGCAGATTGACTGTGTTTTCCCATACTTAGCCAATTTTACAATGTGGCAGAAAGAGCCAAATGAACACTTTAATGATGTTATATTTTTCACATGTAAATGTGTCAATAAGATTTGATCATATGGGTTTATTTATTTTTGAGCATAGATCATATATGCTAAATTTGAGTTCATGCACTGAATTAGGACAAAAGTTATGGATGATCAAAGTTGGCCCCCAGGCAGATTTTGACATGGTTGGCTCTGTGATAAAAGTTTATGAGATGGTATGTTAATGGAATTATATCTCACACATGTGAGATTTATAATAAAAGTGGGTAACATGGTTGGATTATGCTATTTAAGGATATCATTTGGTCCAAATTTGAGATCCTATGTCAAAGTTCAGAAGTTATTGAAGTGCAAAAATGGCTACTCGTGTATATTGAAAGGGTCTCCATACTTAGTCATTTTTGAAAGTGTTAAATCTCGAGCAAGAATGACTGTGCACATTTCTCCACTGATTCATGAAGATATAAGATGAGGATAGGTGCATGATGTTTAACATTTGATCTAAAGTATAGGATATTGATCCAATGATGAGCAGGCATTCATACATTTGATCAGATAGTGAGTGTTGATTGCTAATGACTTTGTTGATCCATAAAAATCAATGGAGTGCATTAAGTCAACTTTTTGAGATGGCATGAGATGAGGTAAAAGTAATATAAGTTTAATGTTTGGATTTGGTGGTATATGTATTAAATATTAGACAAGATCAATGGTGTGATATTGATCCTGAGCTAAGAGTTCATGAGATTTGTGTATAGTGTTCAAAGTTTAACTATGGCAAGTGTTATTCAAATATTTGAATTTTACACAAGAAAAAATAGAAATCTATATTTCAACCATATCTTTCAATAGAAGATAATTTTGCTCATGTAGTAGTGATCAAAGTGGTAGAGGACTTTAAAGCACATCTAGTTATATAGATTTTTAGAACTGGAAGTGAGTATAGACAAAGACATTGAGCCTAGAAGTTGACTATGTATTCATGTTTGTTCTGCAAGTGACTTGGGAAGTATATTTGAGCTTGTATTGATTATGTTTCGATGTATCATAATGACTTATCTATTAAGGAGTGTTATGACTCAATGAGGATGCTCTATATGTATTTTGGAAGTATATTCAATCTATCTTGAGTATGAACAATGGTTAAGAAGTTGATTGTGTGTTCATCCATGGTGAATGTATACATAAGGTCTAATTTTGAGTTGTTTGAGCATACGCAAAGGCAAGCTAAGTTGACCATGATAATTTGAGGAAGCCCAAGGGGACATAAGGAGTGTACCCATGTATTTTAAAGTGGTCCTGAGTTATTTTTTTGCTTGAGGGTGAGCCTAATGGGTGAATAGGTCTCCATGAAACCTATAAGAGCTACAAGTGCATTTTAAAAAGGTATAGCTACTAAATGGTGATCCATAACTGCTATGGCCATCCTATATAGATTTTTTTAAGCCTTATCTTCATTTGAGAGATGTCTTAAGGGATAAGGCATGCCTAATGGCCAACCAAGGTGATGTTGATCAAGATTAATCTATAAATAGTAAAACCAAAGTTGTTAGGTTTTAGACATATATGCGAGAGACTAAATAAAAATTAGAGAGAAGTTTATGTGTGTTTTATGGAGAGAAGGAGGGCCAGAGTGCCCTAAAGATGAGTTAAAGAGAATATTATTTTGAAGACTATTTTTATGACCTATTATTCATATTTTTATTGGTAGAATAGTGCTCTTGTAGTTTGAGTGTGAATGAAGGTGAAGCGAGATAAGCTAAGTTCCATCGTTAGGTGTTATTGACATCAGTTGAAAGGTGGAAGTGTTTTATATGTGTTGTTATGGTAGATCAACATCTAAGGTGGTTTTAGTCTCCTTGAAAGGTAAACATTAATAAAAGGTCTAGTTATTGTTGTAACTCAGCAACACAATTTTGGTAACACCTTGTGGGATTAGAATCTCGCTAAATAGGGATTGTAGTTCCTTTATTAGTTATAGCTAGTCTAAATTAGATCTTTTGTTTATAGGACAATAGTAAAATTGTAAGTTATAGTGGGTTTTATTTCCCAAGATGGTTTCCCATGTATGTCTTGTGTTATGTGATTGATCTTGCATTATCTCTTTTTTTCATTGATTTAAATGATATGTATGCTTCATTAATGATTTTGGTAGCTGATTAAGTATTTGTAAAGATAGAAGTGAATTCAGATGATTTGGGATCACTGATTCACCCCCCTCGCCTCTAAGTGATTATACCATTAAAAAATTACAAATCACTTACCAATACTATTAGAAGATTAAACCATTCTCTTTATCAATGTAGTTATAACATATTCCATTTGGATCATCAACTTCATACACAATCACATAATGTAAGGTATACTTAAAAACTTTATATCAAACACAAAAGTATATATTCAGATTTTTTGGGGTTTTACATATTCAATCTTAAAATCTAACCCCTATATATCTTATAATTGACTTTCTAATATCTTATACAAAACCAAACATCTATTTAAAGCCTTCAAAACCTATATGTAACTTGGTAACTACCCATGTACTTTGGATAACCAACTCAACTACACACCAAAATGACTTAATATGGGTATTTTTAACCCTTTATTGGAACCTAACCAAAACAAAAACATTTAGCCTTCTTAAAACAAGGTTGTGGTCTCTAAACTCAACATGCAAATTTGAAAATTAAAACAAGAGATTTTGGTGGGAAAAAGCTCATATGAGCTTGATTCAAATCTACCAAGGATCTATCAACTACTACTAACTCCTAAAAACCTGCATTAATAAAATAACTTGTAATAGACTCAAAACTAACAATTTGAATCATTTACATAATGTGGTAGTGATCCTCCTGCATCAATTCTTGTGGTTTGAATATCATTGGTTTATTTGGTAAATTTATATCATTTGGAAGTTATGGAACCATTGATAATGGTATTTTATCTATTTATTTATTCTTTGTACCCTTATCTTGCTTTGAATTGACTTTTGGTAACCATATTTTTTGTTTTTACACATGTGTTTTAGGAGAGGTACTCATAATGTGAGTTGGTTGCTTGAGTGATTTATCAATTATAGTATCATCACTATCTTTGAGACTTTTTATTTTTTTATTTAAATTCAAAAATAATTTCTTTGATGCCCATGCATTCTATGATATGCATAATAATATTTGGATCTCCTTATAGGATGTAGAGGAGGTAATTGAATCACTTTATTTCAAATCATTTTTCTTATAATTTCACTCAATGTTGTAGTACACTTTGTACAATATACCATTGCTTGTTTTATATGTATTTTTTGTAGCTTTTCATTTGGATAGGAAACTTTTTTTGGCACAACATTGGTAGATGAGGATACAAACACATGATTAACATTAGATGTGTTAGATTATGTAGGTCTATAATATGATTTTATAATAATGTGATATTTTGAACTAAAATTCTCTTGCAAGTTTTCAATTAACATTCTCATAAAGATTATTTAATATTTTATTGCTTCACAATCACAAACCCTAGGTACTATGGATTGAATATACATACACACACCATTTATATGAGATGTGTGAAGGGTTTGAGGAAGGATATATTGGTTTCCCTCATTTGAAACCATAGGATGGGTTGTCTTACCCCTTAAAAGGTGATATCCTTAACCTAGATAGAGGGATGGTATCTATCACCCTCCTTATGGTGAGGGGAAAAAGGCTTGATACCATTAAAATAAGAGTTGTAAGGAGAGCCTAATATTTGATTTTTTTCAAAACCCTCCTTTTATATTAAACAAGTTGGTCACTCCTTTTGAATTTAATTTATTTCACCATGCATAAAACATAATAAGTAATAACTACCAATATGTACTACCTAATAAAGTAACTAAGAGATGTATATATATTTAACATGATTTTAGTTTTTTTTTAAAGAAAATGTTCAATTCAAAAATTGTAAATTAGAAAAAGAAATAGGAAACCCTAGGTCAAAAAAGGTTTTCACATGAAGAAACATAGGTAAAGTTAACCAAATGTTTAACCATAAATTGATTTAAAAATGGGTAGATAGGGTTAAGAATATATAGATTAAGAAACACAAAGGTAATAAAAAGATATATAAAATGCTAATTAATTTCAAACTTAGATAAATAATATTGTCAATTTCAATGCTAAGATGTGATAAAAATAACAATTACACCTATTGATTGATATTGCAATAAATTAAAACAAGAGTACATATCTAGATTATTGTCTACATGAAAAAATAATATGGAATAGGTTGGAAATATTCTAGATCTAGATTCTTGACCAATCATCATATTTTGGAAATTTGGCCTTTATAGCCTTGAATGCTTGTGTATACCTTAGATGGTTATGCCAATGCTTTTCTCTAACTTGGATGTGAATCTCAAGTATAAAATACTTTTTGGATATGGATGTGACCACTTAGGATCTTATGGGTATTTTGTCAGCTTCACTCTATTGTATTTAGATCTAGATCATGGATTGTCACTCTTATCAAAGCATCAAAACTATAACTCTTCATATTCATAGTGACCTTTTGAAAAATGGGTTAGTGGGCTCATAGTGTTGAGATAACCCAAAAGACCCATTTGTTAATGGGTGATACCTACATATCCACTAATCTGAAGAGGTCCTTAGACTAAGGTGGTTATTCCCTAATGTGTTGGATTGTATGTGCACACAAGTGCAATATATGGAAATAAATTATAACAATAACCTAGATTATATCTTTAAAAATAGGACTAATGGGTTGCTTATTTAGTAATTTAGACCTGCATATGTATTACCCATATGATTGTTATATAAATAGGAGATAATAATTAAGTTTTTATCACTTTAATTCTTGATTCAATGATTTTGGTATCTTGCCTTGTGAGAGGTATGAATCTCTAGGTAAGTTATGAATGAGGATTGATCATGAATAAATACATATCATATTAATAAATATCTCACATTAAAAAACTTAGGACAACAATAGAGACAAGATAAAATTACAAATTTTATGACTTTAGGGCATTGGGCACTTATATTAGGAACATGACACTTGCATGGTTGTAAGATTTTGATTGGGATGCATGCATCTGAGAAGCTAGAAAAATGGTATATGTCCAAAACTTGTAGAGATAAATGATAATCAAGTTTAAAAAATTATGAGAATGACAAAAGGCCTTGATCATTATAATAACACTAGTCAAACTAAGAGATAAGCAATAATCACAAAGAGATATTAGACGTGGGCCTTTTGATAATTTGAAAAGTCTAGAATTGAGTGAAATAACCAAAGATTATATTTACTAAGTGTACAAGATTGAGGTGATATATGATTCATATTTTAATGTCTACAAACACACACTTCAAACTCAACAATTTAATAGTAACATTATAGCTAAGTCTTCACAGAGGCTAAAGGCCTTCTAACACACTGCATAATAAATCATCACATAGATTTTTCCCCTAGATACTCTATTTAAAATAATATTATTTATCATAAATAAGTTTGGGATAATGATGAAATTTAGTGAGACATGCACAAGATTATCGATCAAGGAAATATGAGGTCTAACTCTTCTCAATTATAGAGTATAATAGTCTTCACACTCAATAAGGAAAGGTCCTAGTGACTTTGCATAGAATATCATGCACTCAAAAAATAAGGTGAATAATAAATATCCATTATCATACATTTAAAACCTTATGGACCAATTCGAAGTTGCAAATACTTTATAAAGATAGACTTGAAGTTAGCTTACCATCAGTTCTAGTCTATCCTGAAGACATCTGAAAGATATCATTAAACACATGGAAAGGATTGTATGAATGGTTTTTTATGTCTTTTAGTATTACCAATGTGCCAAAAAATTTCATACATTTTATGAATGATATACTCAAGATTTTCTTCAACTCCTCCATCATTTTCTACTTGGATGACATCCTTCTATTCAACATCAATTGAGAGGAGCATGTGAAACACATTACATCCATCTTAAACACCTTGAATCAAAATAAGTTATATGATAGATTCACAAGTCTTACATTTGGAACTTCATAGATCCAATACCTAACATGCATCATTGACTAATTAGGATTTTATGTATATGTAAAAAAATTTAAAGTGATCCAAGATAGGCATAATACCTGTAATCTCAGAGAATTGAGTTTTATTTGGATTAAAAACTTATACCATAGGTTTGACCCTTATTTATAACACATCTCTTGGTAATTCTTCTAGATAAAACATGAAAATCCATGTGAGATTCATAAGAAACAATTCACTTTTGAGGCACTCATGCAATGGCTCTATGTAGTAGTTATACTCATAATGATTGCCATTTCAATTTACTTTGAGATTCGCATTGATTTATTAGAATATGCACTTGGTATACTACTCATAAATCATGTAAATATGGAAACATACCACTTATATATATTCAACAACACATCACAAAGTACTCTGCCTATGATAAAGAGTTGTGTACTAGTTTTCAAGCAATCAATAAATAGAATCACTACATCTTAGGAAATGAGACAATTATTTGTTAGGATCATAATTCACTTTAGTTTCTATATACAAAAAGAAAAATGGAATATAGGATACATGAAGTGGATGACCTACATGTATTAGTTCTATCTCATGATCAAGAATAAAAAGAGGAAGGATAAGATGGTAGTAGATTATCTTATCCATCCATTGATTCACACACTCATCATAGTGATGGATATGCATGGACATAAATTCATATATAAGGTATCTCTATAATTTTTTGATCATGACTTCATCAAAGCTTACACCATCCTTAAATAATGTACAAACATCTAGGATATATATTATTTTGAATATCTTGTCCACAATTTTATACATCTTTATGTTCCTGGTGGTTCACATCATTAAAAAATCATCTAAGAGGAACACTCCACCAAGACCTTGAGACACTTTAACATGAAAAATAATCTAATTACATTTTAGTCTTAAATCTATTAGATTCACAAGAATAAAAACATGGAACACCACATTGAGTCTTACATTCCTTATTGCATTGCCAAGCCCATAAACAAGAAGCTATGAATTTACAAACCTCTATCAATTCCATCCAAACCATGGGTGTCTTTCAACATGGATTTCATTATTGGAATGCTTACAAAAATATGTAAATATGATTTTATGTTCATTATAGTTGGTAGGTTTTCAAAGATGGCTATCATGGTTGCTTTCAAGAAAGACATTGATGTAGTTGGAATTGCATAAGCCTTCTTAAACCATGGTTGGGTTCACTTTAGACTCTCAACATTTAATGTCTTTGATAAATATTCATACTTTTTAAGTCAATTTTGTCAAGAATTATAGGACTTGATGGGTATGTAATTGTATCAATTGACAACCCTTAATCCATAAACAGATGGAAAAATATATTTTTTTAATTGAACATGTGTTCATCTTATTCGAATGTATAATCATACACATAATTTCACCTAGGATGACAATCTATTGTACATTTAACATGCTTAAAATATATCCATGCATAGATCTATAGGGAATAATACATTATTGACATGTCTTAGGTTCTAGCCTTTGGCACCTCCATAAATATCCTACCTCACACCATCTGGCATTAAAACACATGCACAAGAATGAGAAGTGGATAAATATTAGAAGTTTTTTTGGTGAATAGAATCTATTCATCAATAGGTAAAGTAGATTATCTCTCACACTAGATAAAATTACAAGGAGTGCCATGATGCACATAACACACCTCATGCATTATGATATGGAAAAAAATTATGGTTGTAACTTCATAAAGATCACTTCAAATGTACACAATGGAAGATTGAACCTTTATTCTATGTTCCTTACACCATTATACATGTATCTAGTGAGAACATCATCATTATTGATCTTCCTTCATACTTGGGCATGTATTATTCTTCAATATAGAGATCCTTAAACCTTATGTTCCTCCATTTATTGAGCTAGTGGTGATAAAACATACTTCTAAATTAGATCCAAAACACCTACACCCTACATATAAGGATTAAATCATTGAATTGATAGAAACATGCACTGGCAATGATACACAAATTTTTTAAGTGGTTAAAGTGGGTAAGTATGTTGATCAAGATAAGTGTTATAAATCTTAGTAACTTAAATTATAGTTCTTGAACCTACACATAGACATAATGGATACCATTTATATTCTTTAAAGGGACAATGATCCATGTGAAAATTTTGCATAGTGTACATATTTTCTATCCTTTCTTGTGACACATTCCCAGTTATTTCACACTCTTATTCACACCACTATGTTAAAATTTATGTAAGTATCTCACACCAATTTCATGTTTTCTCATATAAATATGTGTTCATGTCACACTATATCATAGTTCTACATACTCCTCTATCACATCCAGTTCATAGTTTTTTTCATCTCACTAGGAATTTCACATAGACTCATAGGCCTACACTTATATCAGATCCAACACATCCATGTGTTAGGTTACTATGACCATTTATATTTTCAAGGCACTCTTCAACCTATAATCTATTATTTATTTATATGTAAAGTTATTTGACACACACTTGGAAGCTCAAGTATCACCAAAAAAGGAATATGAACCATCTCATACCTACCTTCTTTGTAACCAATAATAGTTTTAACTGATCATTTGTATATCATGTATAAATATATAATATAAACATTCATCCAAGATTTAATTCCATACATATTAATAATGATAGATAATATAATATGCATATCAACTTTTTCAATATATGCACTGTAACAAATTATACCATGTTCCCTATTAATTCATTTTGAATATAATTTACATCTATACAAGTACAACACTTCTAATAGAATTTAATGTGTGTTGTTTAATTTTTCTACGAATTGTTTCATGTATTCAATCTATATAACTATAAGCTTTATCTCTAATTCATGGTTTTCCCAGGAATGCCTAGTCCTAGGTCCCCACAACATGAATGAAAGTCATTCAAAATTATTAAGACAACCATCTCAATTGATAAAAACACCATAAGTGTAAGGTGATCATAAAACCTTTGAAGTAACTGATATTGGTTTACCAATCAAGTCAATTTTATTCATCAAGTAATCAAAACCTAACAATGAATATAAAATAAAAAATATTTAACAAAACAAAGTGCTCCAAAGTCCACATATGAACAAGATATCATGATTGTTTAGTTTATTTCTCTAAGTAATAATAAAAATCACAAATGATAATCAAATGAACTTAAAAATTAAATTTTAGACTACCCAATGATAGTCAAATAGACTTACGATTTAATGCCAACTAATTTATTGACATCTCACACTATTAAACTCCACCACCACCCCCAAGTGCCATTGTAGGATATGTTTATTGTCATAAAAAAATATACACATTACTTAAGTAAGTAATTTGTATTGTGATAATTAATTATATACTCCAATTAATAACTCAAAATTTTATAATATTTTGTTCATTCCTCATTTAATGGCTTACCATACTTGAATAAGTCAAGTATCACCATTTTTAGGATGTTTTCATTAATGAATTCCCCCATGTTGTATTATTATTTATTCAATATTTATATGTTTACATGATGAAAGTGACATTTGTGTATGTTATTTAGGGAAAAAGTCCTATCACTCCTCTCTTTTTAAATTATATTTTGTTTGATATGGATATTCAATAGAACATCAAGACTAGTAATAATGATGGTAGAGAGATAATTATATTATTGATACATGCTTCATTTATCTTCAAATTCTTCTAGATCAATAAATCTTATTATTAGTATTTTTTATTTCAATTTTCATAAGGTTATATTTTGTTTGTTACATATTTATACCAATTTTTGTTTTGCTTTCCCTTGGGGATATTTTTAATACCTTATTTAGATTTTTTAAATTATGATTATTTACCACTTCATAAAAAAAATTAATAGCCCTTTAAAATATTAAAAACTTTGTTGATAAAAAAAACACTACATATCACAAGAAGTAATAATAAATTGGCATGATAATGATGTGTTGTGAATACTAATGATGTGTTATATAACATGAGAAGTGTATCAAAAATTAATCATGGTCTAAGTATATAATGAAATGAATATGCACCTCTATATCTCAATTTTTCATTTTAAACAATCCTTAATTCCCTAATAACCTAATTTTTTAATGGTAAATAAAGGTGGCCCATCTCATATAACATTTTCTAAAGAAAGGAATAATGTTCTAACACATTAAAAAAACCTCACAAAAAAATTGAATATGGATTCATAAATTCCTTTGTCTTATCTAATGTTATTAGTAGCGAAGACAATTATCTCAAATCTCATCATCAAGGAAACTCCTCATCATGTCATAAATAATTTATTTTGTTGTTTATTTCATAAATTATATATCCATAAGATTATAGTTTGGAATTATTCCTCGATACCAATCTTAAAGCTACATTCTCATGAGAGGGGAAATAAAATAAAATAATTTGAATGTAAAGTTCTCAAATGTCCCCACATCCCCAACATTGCAAGAAAATTCCAAATAATTTATGATTGCTTAAAAAAATATACATTGTACATTATAAAATGATATTTAGATAAGCACCATATGGTTATGAATAAATGTGTTTAACAATTCATCAACCAAAGAAGAAAATTTATCAAAATTGCATGAGATAAAAGGAAATTTCACAAAAACTTGCCTCTAGACATGAATGATCTCTTTGAACTATACCGAGATATTATGAGAGAAAAAATAAAATAAAATATCTCCTATATGATCATCAATATGTTTGATACTCAATTAATAAGTTTAATAAATGAATCTCCAACAAAAAATTCCATCTTCATGTAGGCATAAAAAGTACAAACCTTAGACCAATCATCAAGAATCCCAACTTTTATCTATCCACATATGAAAAGAATTCCTTGAATTTTTTTGAAAACCTTTTGAATGACTCATTAATATTTTTAGGGTTCATAGGAGATAAAGGTTAATATTGAAAGGATCCAAGTTTTGGGGTTTTGAGGAGTTCTGAGAAGTGCTGAAATGGACCAAAGTTATGATAGGGGTCAAGATGGACTAAAGTTTTGGCACATAAAGATTTATAGGAGATTTTGAATAAAATGGAAATGAGAGTGACTCTATAGGTTTTAGATAAAAATGGTGATTTTGATAGGTTCTATCATGGGTCATAACTTTGATAGGTGCATGAAACAATAGAAAATTCACTTTTGCAAAAAACATTTGATCAAACAATGGTTCCCAAAATCCATAAAAGAATCACCAAATTTATCAAAAACCTAAAAAACCCATAACTTGTTTCTTCTTAGAAGACCCAAATGGTACAAATTTCAACAATTAAATAAAATGTTGTGAAACCCTCCAAAATGGCTGAAATTAACTATTACAAAATTAGGTCATGTTCACAACCATTCCTAATATTTTGACACCTTTTGAATCTAATGGTGGAATATATTTTACATGAAAACCTATTGGATGATATATGATAATAAAGAGACACCTTCCATTGTTATTTTTATAAATATGTATCAATATAGTGTTGGACATGGTCATTGGTGTCTTAATTTGTCATTGATGTCAAAGAGAGCATATGATACTAATGTATGAAAGACAAAGTTATCTAATTGAGAGATTGAAGAGACATGACATATGTACATGTCTATAAGGAAAAATAATATGTTTTGAGGCATCCATATATGTCTTTAAGGGTCTCTAGTATGTTTTTTGATCATTTGGAATGAGAAAAATGCATCTTCTAGTTTAAGAGAATCAAGATCATCACTGCACATCATGCATTTATGAAAGATCTAGTAAGTTTGATAATTAGTTTTAGGTATGTAAAAACTCAATATTACTCAAATGATTATATGGAGATGGTTTTATATAGTGTAAATAAGCTACCCTAAAAATTTTGAGTCTTAAAGTGTTGTCTAGCTCAAGTTATAAAGCTTCAAAGTTGCTCTAGCAGACTATGATGGGTCAAAGATTGTCAAGTTTAACCACATTGATGACTGAGGTCATTGGTATAAAAGATCCAATGGTTAGAAATTATTCATATATATTGATATCAATGGTGTGTATGAATTCAACATGTTAAAGGTTTCACATACTAGTGATAAGTGTCCCAAGATCATTAGTCTGACAGAAGATCAATGATGAGTGGTGATTCATATTGATGAAGATCAATAGTGCAGGACAAGTCAAAAATTAAACAATGCACATAATACTAACAAGTGGCACAAGCACAAGATAATATCACTAAATTTATCAGAAGACATACAAGGGTGTCAAGTATCATAATCTTAAGAATTCTAATCAAGATATAATGGTGAACATTACAAGATAAAAACCTAGTTAATCCATAAATATCGATAGTGCACATTTGTTCAATATTATAAGGTTGCAAGAGATGAGGTCAACACGTTTGAAGGTTAATGTTTTCACAGTGAAGAAATGCAAGGTAAATATTAATCTAATTCTGAATAAGATCAATGATACATATTGAGTGAGATGAGCATAGAGCATAAGATGAGTTTCAAGTGATCGATGTTTAAATGTAACCATTTAGATTTAAATATTTGAATTTAAGGAAAGACCAGTGATTGTTTTTTAATCCATAACATTTGATATATATAATTTTATCATGGTGTAAAAATCAAAGTTGTAGAGGACTTTAAAACACATCCAACAATATTGATTTGAAGGTCTAAGTATTTGTATAATCAAAGTTATTGAAATCCAAATTTGATTATGTGTTCATTCATACTTTGCATGTAACTTGAGAAGGGTAATTGAGTTGTTCTTGTTGGTATTTAAATGTTTCAAGATGAGATAACTATCAAAGAGTGTTGTAGACTCCATGAGGACCATATGTGTGGATTATAAAGGTTTGATCAATTATATTTAGTATGATAAAAGGATTAGAAGGTGATTGTGTGTTTCTTCATGGTGGTTGTATGCATAGAATGTTGTTTGGGCAAATTGAGATTTATAAAAATGGTGATGTGATGGTTTTTATCACTTAAGGAGGACCTATAGATTGTGTGCATGGGTCCATGTATTTTAAAGTGTTCTTATTTTCTTAGTTCGCTCAAAGAAGTATCAAATAGGTGAATGGGTCTTCATAGGACCTAAAAGGTGACTTAGGCTTATTTGAAAGAGGTTGTGCTTAAAGGTGACCCATGTTAGATTCCTTAAGGGTGAATTCATGTGTTATGGCTGATAAGAAAGGTTGTGATTATAATAATCATGAATACTCTATAAAAGGTGAACCAAATGTGATGGTTTCTATGTTTGTTGAATAGATGTGAGAGATTTGAGAGAAGAGGTATGTGTGAGAGTTATGGAGTGAAAGAAATGGTGTGTGCCTAGTAGATGGATTATAGATCAGAGTAGGTTGATGATTATGTGTATGATTTATAAGTCATATTTATGATGTCAAGGATAGTGATATTGCATGTTTGAATATTGAGGATGAGCAAAGAAGTGTAGAGTGATCTAAAAGGTGGTTTTGGATATTTATGGCTATGTCAAGAAGTGAAGGGAGATAATATAAATTATATTTACATTAGATTGGTAGGAAATGAATGATCAATATATGTTCATTTTATAGGTGTTGGGAGGGTGCTCAACATATAGGTCAGAAGGACTTGATCATATTAGGGTTAGGTGATCCTTATGAAATAGGTGCTTCACTAAATCAAATCAGAGGGAATTGATCATCTTAGGGGTAGGTGCTCCTTATGAAAAAGGCATTTCACTAAATTCTAGTCAGAAGGACTTGACTAGTCTCATTTTTTTGATCACCTTATATGACAATTAGTCCATCTGATTGTAAGACTGATAGTGGGTTTTATTCCCCAAGAAGGCTTCCCACATAGATCTTGTGTTGTGTGTATGATCTTGCATTATCTATTGTTAATTATTATAAATCACTTGTATATTCTATAAATACTTGTGGTAATTGAATAAGGGTTTGAAAAGATTGGAATTAAAGTTAAAATATCTTATATCACTGATTCACACCACCTCTCAGTGATTTTACCTCTAAAAATTAGTATCAGAGTAGGTCCTTTGGTAAAGGCTTAACAACTTGAAGGAGATCCAAGGTACAATATAGGTATCCATCAAATATAAGGAAGTTTTTCCACTAATCAAGCATTGATGTTTAATTGATCTAATTATGCTTTTTGGAGTGCAAAGATTATGACCTACATCATGTCCCTAGGGTTTTTCACTTGATAATCTATTTTGGATGGTTATTTTGCACCTACTATTCCTCCATCTAGTGCTTCAAATAAGAAGTTGTTTGAGAGCAATTCTAAGGAAATGAATGCTATCACTAGTGGTCTTTTAGAGATTGAGTACAACAAGGTAATCCATTGCATATCTTCCAAGGAAATATGGGATAAGTTGAAGACTATTTATGAAGGAAACTCAAAGGTTAAGTTGGAAAAGTTGTAGACTCATTGAAGATAATTTGACAATCTTGAGATGAAGGAAGAAGATTCTATGGCATCTTTTATATAAAGAGTTGATAAGATTGTGAAAATCATCAGAGGTCTTAGAGAGAATCTTGAATAAGATATTGTATTTCTAAAGGTATTAAGGTCTCTCTCTCTCTCTCAATTTTTATTCTAAAGTATATACTATATAAAAAAGTCATGATCTTACTAAGTTGAATATGGTTGAATTTCATGGCATCCTTACTACCTATGAGATGAGAGTAAATGATGATATAACAATAAATAAAGAAGCAACATTCAAGACAAAAATGAAACCAAAGAAGAAGTTCCAAGGTAAGAAACTCAAGGAGGATGACATATTTGATTTTGATGAAGATGAACTAATTGCTTTGTTTACAAAGAAATTAAAAATAGGGTTAGGCAAGTATAATGGTAAACTACCCTTCAAATGCTTCAATTGTGGAGAAGTAGGACATTTTGCTAACAATTTCCCTTGAAATCATAAAAATAATGATGATGAAGAACATGGTGATGTAAAATATGAAGACAAAAATACATATAAGTCTGATAAGAGGAAGAAAGGATTCATAAAGTATGACAACAAGAAGTCCTTTAAGAGCAATAAGAGTCTCTACACCAATAAAGATTTTAGCTCATCAGATGAGAGTGACGACAGTGACTTTGAGTTTGATGATGAAGATGATGGTCTGATTGGAGATGAAGCCCTCTTCATTGGCAAGGAAGCAATTTGCTCATATCAAAAGGAGTCTACTTAGAGTGATTCAGATGATGACAAAGATGAGGTGGATGTAAGATTGAATTGATGAATGCTCTTAAAGAACTGAAGATTGAGAAGAAGATTAACAAGAAGATGAAGTCTCAAATTAATAACTATGATGATTAATTCAATGTGTTTGAGGCAATAATTAATTAAGACACCAAAGAACATAAAGATATAGTCAAACATCTCAGTTGTCAATTAGAAATCCTATCTATTAGCCTAAAATCTAAAGAAGATGAATGTTCGAGGTATGTAATTGAAAATGAATCATTAGAAGATGAGTTAGAGATTACATCTAGTAAGGTAAATTAATTTTTGAGATTTGAAAAGTGATCAAGTGATCTAGACAATATTCTAAGTGGGTAAAATCATGCAAGTGATAAAATTGATCTTGGATACAAAGAAGAACTAGAAAATGCAACTCAAGACAATATGAAGACTAATGTAAATCAGATTTTGAAGGTCAATAATCAGTCATAGAATGAAGTGCTAGCAGAGTGAAGAAAAATCACATTTAGACAACCAAATTCCATGACGTATGTAAGTTTCAATGGTTATTGTTACACATGTAATCATTTTGGGCATAGAGCTAGAGAATGTAAGAGACCTATTATAAATGATTTTTCATGGAACTATGTTGGGGGTCATCAATCAAAAGGAGTGAAAAAAGTTAAGTGATTAAAATATCTTGATGAGGGAAATTTTTCTAAGAATTATCCGAATAAGGTAAGGTAAGGTGAGTCTTCTTTAAAAGGAGTAGTTTATTTCAATTGTCAAGATTTTGGTCTAATAAAGAAGATAGGATATGATTCTTGAAAAAGGTATAGTGTGCTTTAATTATCAACATAGAGGTCACATTTATAGATTATGAAAAAAAGGCCTACAAGATAGAATAGGTATAATCAAGATCCTAGAGTGTAAGAAAGAAGGAAAGTTAACTCATGGAAACCAAAGGTGGTAATTTTGAGTCATGATGAGTCTGAAATCCAAGTAATCTATTTTCTATGGTGGAGAATGCTACAAAAGTTAGAGTGTGCCAAGATCTCTCATTGTCTGCTCATGTTGTGAATGAAGAGACCAAGCTTAAGGAGAAGGAGGAGGTTCTAGTTGAGGCTAGTTCTAAGATGTGTTTGGATGTTAATGAAAAACTTGATGTGTGTGAGCAAGTTTCAATATTGGTTCCTATGTTGTCAAGTCTAGGTGATGTTCTATAATGAAAAGAAGCTACTTCAGTGATCAATGTATGTCAATATTCCATAGTTTCTCCAAATGTTATATATCCTATCATAGAAGAGAAAGTGAGTGATGTAGAAAAGGAACAAGTTGTCAATTTTTAGACTAGGGATAACAAGAGAAAGAAGTCTTATAGCTATAAAAGGATTATAGTGGTTACTGAGGAGATGTGGGCCACTTCGGGCTTCACTTTATTTTAGGGCATTGTGGTGTAGTGGATATATCTATCTATGCTTCTTAAGAGACTCCTTTTAGTGGAGAAGTAAGTGTTACTATGGTGTTCTTCAAAATTTCCTAGAAGGAAAGAGATGAGTGTTTCTAATTGGAGTTGGTGTGTTAAGTGGGAAAAGTGATTTGATGAACTCAAAGTTATTTCATAAGGTGTTTTTATTATGTATGTAGTGTTTGCAAGATCATAATGGATGTTTTTAGGTGGAATAATGAGATTGATGGAATGATAATAATACTTTGGTGTTAAGAAAGGGATTTTCACTTATTTGTGATGTGTTCCAGGTGGTTTTGTGTCTTGATGATCATGTTTATGCCCTATGAATGTTTTTGTGTGCTCCTAGGTTTATCTTTCTTATTATAGATCAAAGCCATAGTATTGGAAGTCAAGGTTTTTTATTTTGTGAAGGCTCAAATCTTGGTATATAAGTGTGTGATGGTTGTCTCTAGGTGTGAAATATGTTTTAGATGTGGATGTTGACCAGAAGGAGGTGTGTTGACCTTATTTGTTTTGAGATTCTAGAGTTTTGGGCTATGCTAAAAAAGTGGTTTGCCTTATGAGTTGAGGTCTGAGTCTTCTTAATATTTTGAATGGGAATAATTGGTTGTCAAATAAATCTTCATAGAGATTTGAAGGTTTTTTTTTTCAAATTATTTATGTTTTTGTCAAAATGGATGCCTAATTAGCTAGTAGATTTGTGAAGGAAGTATGTTTTAGAGGAGAAGATAGGTGATGGAAATTGGTGTGCTTAAGGGGGAATATGAGATTGATCCAAATATGAAGTTTTAGATCTTTAAATTATGTCTACTAAATGTTATGGGATTTGCAAGTTCTAGGTAGGGCTACAAGGATTCTTGACATGCCTAATGTGAAGAATTGATGTTTTTTCTTAGTTTCTCCAAAAGAGCAAGGCATGAGTATTTCAAGGTGATTTTTTAGGTAGTTTAGAGCATGTTTACTATTTGTTTTAGTGGCATGAAGTTTTGTTGATATTCCTTAAGGTGGCTTCAGAAAAAAGGCTTGAGGGAAGGCTAGTAAGCATGTGTGGTGGTTCTTCACGGTATGTGGAGATCTAAAGATGATAAAGAGGTAAATTAGCTTAGACATATTAGGGGGAGTCCCTCTTATAGTTATCAAGGTGAGTTCAATCATTTTTTGGTGTTTATATATGTTTAGTCTTCATTGGTAGCAATGCATAATAAAAAAAGGTATTATCATAGAGCATGGTTGAGTAATTGAAGGTAAGAAGTGGTATGCACATTGTTAGGGGGAGTTTGTGTCATCTCTAAAAGGTTGTCCTTTATTATTGTTGGTCTTAAAATCCTTTTGAAGTCCTCAAGATCATAATAACCAAAGTTTATATTGATGTATGTCAAAGAACAAATGACATAAGATGGATCATGATGTTAGGGGGAGCTTTCTAAGCTTTGTGATCAACTTATCAGGTCTAGGGATTAGAGATGTCCCAGTTTAAATGGATGAATGTATAATAAGGATCTATTGATTTATTTTTTTGAAAGTATGTATCCTGAGCATCATAAAATAGTATTTTTATTTCATACATGATGTTAAGTAATGATTTGTGGCATGTTGAGGAAGAGATCCTTTATTATTAATGTCAAAGGGGAGAAAGATCAAAATGGAGAATTGTTCAGTATGAGAGAATATATTTTGAGCACGGTTTTCTATAAATAATAAAGGGGGATATTTTTGGACATGGTCATTGGTGTCTTAATTTGTCATTGATGTCAAAGAGAGCATGTGGTACTAATGCATGAATGATAAAGTGATTAGATTAAGAGTTTGAAGAGATATGACACATGTACAGGTCTATAAAGTTAAAGAAGAGATTATGAGGCATCCATATATGTCTTGGAGGAGATTTGGTATGGTTTTTGATCTTTTTGAATGGTCAAAATGCATATTCTAGCTTAAAAGAGCTTAAAAGAAGCTAAACCGTCATTGCACATCATGTAAATATGAAAGATCCAACAATTTTGAGCATCTATTTTAGGTATGTAAAAAGTCAATATTAGTCAAAGGATTACATGAAGATATTTTATATGGTGACAAGAAGTTACCCTAAAAATTTGGAGTCTTGAAGTGTTGTTTATCTCAAGTTATAAAGCTTCAAAGTTGCTCTAGTAGACTATGATAGGTCAGAGACTGTCAATTTTGACCACATTGAAGCCTAAGGTCTTTGGCCTAAAAGATCCAATGGTGAGAAATTAATCATACATATTGAGATCAATAGTGTGTACTAAGTCAACATGTCAAATGTTGCACATGCTAGTGATAAGTGTCATAAGCTCACTAGTTTTATAGAATATCAATAGTGAGCGGTGATTCGTACTAACACAAATCAATAATGTGAGACAAGTCAAAGAGTCAACAATGCATGTGAGATTGAAAAGTGGCACAAGCACAAGGGAATGATAGTAAAGTGCTCAAAAGGCATGTAATGGTGCCAAGTATCATAATCTTAGGATTTATGATCAAGATCTAATGGTGAGTATTGAAAGATAAAGACCTAGTTAATCCGTAGAGATCAATGATGTGCATTCAATCAATAGTGCAACAATGCATAAGATGAGGTCAACATGTTTGAAGTTTAACATTATCATAGTGAAGCACTATGAGTTAAAGATAGATCTAATTTTAAAGAATATCTATGGTTCTTGTTAATTGAGTTGAGCATAGAGCATGAGATGAGTTCTAAGTGATCGATGTTTAACTATGCCCATTTAGATTTAAATATTTGAATTTAATAAAGGAAAGAGTAGTGCTTGTTTTTTAAGCCATAACTTCTAATGTATGAAGAATTTGATCATGGTGTAAAGATAAAAGTTGTAGAAAACTTTAAGACACATATAAATATTCATTGAAAGGTCTAAATGTTTGTATAGTCAAATTTATTGAGCTCCAAAGTTGACCATGTGTTTGTTCATGCTCTATAAGTAACCCAAGAAGGGTAATTGAGTTATTCTTGTTGGTATTTAAATATTTAAAAATGAGATAACTATATAAGAGTGTTTTAAACTCCATGAGGACCATTTGTGTTAATTATTAAGGTTTGATCAATCATATTCAATATTATCAAAGGCTTAGAAGGTTATTATGAGTTTGTTCATGGTGGTTATGTGCACAAAATATTGTTTGAGTGAATTGAGATTTATCATAAGAGTGTTGTGATTGTTTTTATCACTTAAGGAGGACCTATAGATTGTGTGGCATGGGTCCACGTATTCAAAAGTGTTCTTGTGCTCTTATTTTTCTTGAATATGTGTCAAAGAGGTGAATGGGTCTTCATAGGACCTAAAAGGTGACTTAGGCCTATTTGAAAGAGGGTTGTGCTTAAATGTGACCCATGTTAGATGTATTAAGGGTGAAGGCATGTGTTATGGTTAACAAGGAAGGTTGTGATAATAATAATCATGAAGAATTTATAAAATGTGAAACCAAATGTGATGGTTTCTAGGCTTGTTGAATAAATGTGAGAGACCTGAGAGAAGAGGTATGTGTGAGAGTTGTGGAGCGAAAGAAAGGGTGTGTGCCTAGTAAATGGATTGTAGAATAGAGTAGGTTAATGACTATGTGTATAACCTATAGGTCATATTTCTAATGTCAAGGATAGTGCTCTTGTAAGTTTGAAGATTGAGGATGAGTAAAGAAGTGTAGAGTGATCCAAAAGGTCATTTTGGATGTTTGTGGCTATGTGAAGAAGTAAATAGGGATGATATACATTGTATCTCCATCATATTGATAGGAAATCATTTATTAGGAGATGTTAATTTCATAGGTGTTGAGAGGGTGCTCAACATCTAGGTCAGAAAGACTTGAGCAATAGGTGGTTAGAAGGACTTGATCATATTAGGGGTAGGTGATCCTTATGAAACAAGTGTTTCACTAAAGCTAGTCAAAAAGAATTGATCAACAGGTGGTCAGAAGAACTTGATCATCTTAGGGGTAGGTACTCCTTGTGAAACACGTGTTTCACTAAATTTTGGTTAGAAAGACTTGATTAGTCTCATGTTTTTTTATCATCTTATAGGATAAGTAGTCCATGTGTTTTTAGGCTTGAGAGTGGGTTTTATTCCCCAAGATGATTTCCCACATATATCTTTTTTTTGTGTATGATTTTGAATATACTATTGTTCATTGTTATAAATGACTTGTATATTCTATGAATTCTTGTGGTAATTGAATAAGGGTTTGAAAGGATTAGAAATGAAGTTGAAATATCTTACATCAATGATTCAGACCCCTTAGTGATTGTACCTCTAACATAGAGGACCCTAGAAGGAGTACAAAATCTAAGAAAGGGTGAATCTTAAATATGATAGGCTAAACAATGGTATAAATGTGATGTGTAGGTTGAAATTCAATATTTCACAATAGAAACATTAACATTCAACTATCAAAAACTACACTTTGATACCATGTCAGATTGGGCCATAATTTAGGATCAAGGTTTGAGTAGACACAAAGTAAAAATCTCTATAATATAATAAAATAATTATGTAGAAGACATACATGTAGAATCAAAATCAAACATGAGACAAAAGAAGCTTGTTTAAAAAAAAATAAAGACTATTTTATTATGGTTAGCCAGAAAACTTTAGCAAGTTACATATATAGGTAGAAGATAGACATGACCCAACATCCTCTTGTATGTGGGATTATCTTCCCCAATGATCTAAAATAACACCTAGGCAAGATGAACAAAATGTGTGGGGAAATACCATTAAATGGAATAAAAACCTACACTAACTCCTCATCTTCTTCATTTGAGGTAGATCGCCTACATTAACCTATAAAATGACAATTCTTTTGCAAATAAAAATATAAAAAATAATAAAAATTTCATAAAATCTAATATATAACATGAATTTTAAACAAAGATACATGATGGGATATAAATATGCCACTTATAAAAATTAAAGGAGGGATGTATATCGAGTATAAATTGTAGGTTTCCCATCCCAATTAAAATCTCTTAAGCATATTTAAAAATAAAAAATATTACTTGATAGAGAGGTAATCCATATGGAAATGCTGAATAATATCAAATATCAACAATTTCATCTACCCCTCTTAGAATGAGTAGGCCTAAAATGAAATGAATATTTATTTTATTTGATTTGGTAATAAATAATTATGAAACATGTAATGAAATTAAAGATATGTAAATATGTACATGGAAAATATGAACTTTCTATGGTTGATTTTTCAATTCACCACACCCTATTTTATCTCAATTAAATGCAACCCTATTTCTTATTTCAACAAATAACCATTTCATTTTAGATACTCAAAGAAATGATCCATCAATTTTTTGAAAATGATGCATTGATTTTCTCAATTCATATTTAATTCATTTAAACAAGAGTCCAACTCATCCTCAATGAAATTTTAATTCCTAATGTCATCTGAATTTAAAATAATCCTCTTTCTCATTACATCAAATAATTAGTTCATTGCAAATACTCAATAAAATGATTCATGGGTTTTATTGTTTATTTGTAAATGTTCAAAAATATTATGTTGTGGTTTTCTCAATGAAACTTTTTATACCCAAATAATATATTACACTTAAATATAAAAATAAATTCATCATTAGTGATACTTGAACATCGCCTTTAATGATGAAAATAAATTTAACGCTCTGGGGTTAATTGTATACCATGAATATGAATAAAAAATTGTACAAATGGGTGAGTAGAGGTTTATGTAAATAAGAAAAATGTTAAATAATATTTTTTTTTAATAATTATTCTTGTAAATTTGTCATGTAAGACTTCAGTTAACTTTTTTGAAAATTAAAATTCATAGAATCATAAGCATCCTTGTTAAAGTGTTTTAAGTATAGTTGTGTTGTATTTTGTACTTAGTATATTCTTGATGTGCCTTAATTGTTTTCTATGCTTACCCTGTGATTTATTTAACTTTGCTTCCTTATGTTTACTATATGTGTTTGCCATGATTTTTGTGTCTGAAGTGTTTTGTATGTGCCTTATCATAAATTTGACATGTTTCATGTTCTAGCTGTTGTCATTAAGTTATGGATATGTTATTGGTGTGATGATATATATATTATGAATAATGTTTTTATTTATTTCTTAGGTTTCCATGATTCCCATCATGCATCTATTTGAGGAAATAAAACAAACACATTAGGGGCATCTATTTGGTCTTACATGACTTGCATTTTTCTATGTCAAGCACATTATTCATGTAGTTATATTGACTATATAATAGGCCCATATGGGGATAATTATTGACAAAACATATGATTTAAATATTGTTAGTTGTATTTCGTAGAATCACTCATCATGATATGTTATTTGTTATAGTTTGTGAAAGTTGAAATGAGACTCAGAATGGTTAGAACAAGTATATAAAATTATGGCTAAATGCAACACATATGTCCATGTATTCTTTACAAAGATGTGTGCTTATTAAAAATTTTCCATTATAGAGTTAAGAGATAAAAACAAGCAAGAATACATCAATTTTCAAGGAACATGAAGATAATTTGAATAAGATTTTTGTATGTGTGAAATGAACTTGACAATAGATTATTGAATCAAGGATTAACATATATTGATCTCTATTAACAATAGATTACCATCCATCAATTCATTGCATTTTGAAAATATGTGATTCCATACAACACCTCATATTACTTGAAAATTATATTAATATTACATGAACCTTATCCCCATGTGCATATTAATTTATAACATATAACATGAATTTTCTTATTAGAACATTTTCCACCTCTTGTGTACCTCATGTAGAGCTTAAATTCATACCACATGTATACATAATTTTTTATGGTAATCTCCACAATTTTACCACCTTATATCATTTATCATTGTAACGCACAACCTCTACATCTAAAATATATCAAACTATCACTTGGGAAGAATATGAGTATCTCTTGTAACTACTCTTCTTTGTAATAATCATAATTTGTAAATGATTTCTTATAATTTTATATTGTAAGACATTCAATAGAATGATGAGGTAATTTTTACTTTCATAGTTGTATATGTCCTAGCATCTTGATTACTTGCATGCCTAATGAGTCATTTATCATCAATCAACCATATCTCCCATATGGTTAAGTGCATAGAATTGGGGGGGTGAAAAGGGGGTTTATGTGGACATGTACTTCCTAAAAAATAAGAAACCTCAACTTGTAAGGATTATTTGAGACACCTAAACTAAAAAATTGAAGATTATATAAGAACATGAATTGTATAATTTCTAGTTTAATTTATAAAATATATTTTGTTAAAATGGTCAAGTATAAGTAGGTCAAATATTAAAAAGTTGAAGGGGTACTACTATCTTTTATAAAAATCATAGTGGATAGCCTATTGTGCGCCCTATCATTTGTCTAGCATTTTTTACTTTTTTAAAAATCCTTTGGTGGGAAGTTTGATAAGATCATCTATTTTGTAACCTATAATTTTTTAATTTTTAATAATGAATATTTAATTTTTTTACTAATTTCATAAATCAATAGACCCTAAAATATGATCAATAATTTATAGTCACTATGTGTCTCCCCCTAAATACCTCAAAAAATATAAAAAATCATATTTTTTTAATGAGGATATAATTAGGTCTAATTTTAACCCTATAATTTTTTTCTAGTTTGAATAAACAAAATGAAAGATACATAAGCAAAGATAAATGTGTGAAGTTGTATCATATAGTGCTACAAAAAGACATACTTATAAATAAATATAGATAAAAATCTTAAAGTAAAAATAGACACACACACACACACATATATATATATATATATATATATATATATATATATAAAGAGGAGAGTGTGTTCGACATTGTAGTCATATTTTCAATAATTTTTTCATTATAATTCATAGTGTTTTGTATAAAAGAAGATGCATTTTTTTTGTTTTTATTAAAAACAAACATTCAACTATGTGTTTGTAGGTCCATGCCTTAGGATCAAGAATCGAAGCATTCCCAAGCCTTGAGGCATGTGTTTAAAATGTCAAACATTAGAATCGTATACATATAAAAATTGTATACGTGAAAAAATAACATACACAAAATATTTTATTATTACATTAACATGCTTTTGGCCACCTTATGGATTTTATTATAGTTTTTTTAAATTGTCAAAGTTCATTAATGTCCTTAGTCGATGTTAGTTGTTAGCATTTAATTTTTGTACATAAAATAAATGTAAACCTAATTATAACTGTAATTTTGATATCATTTGCCTAGATAAATAGATTTGTGACTAAAAAATGTGATTTTGGCTAGACCCAATGTCATCATAAATTGATCCAATTAGTTAATTAGGGTAATACGTGTTGAAATTTGAGTTAAAACGAACCCTATAAACATAATTCTTGCTTAAAAGGATATTAATTGGGGCTAAATTGATTGGTTTATAATTTATGATATAGAGTTTAGGGTTTAGGGTTTAAGGTCTAATAATGAAGAAAATTATGGCTAATTTGAGCTCATTCAACCTATTTATGACTACATAATGTGGTTTTTGGATCAGTTAACCCCAATTTCATCATAGATTTAGCCAATTAGTCAATTAGGGAAATAAATGATATGATTTGGGCCAAATTGAGCCCTATAAACCTAATTATTACTCTAAAGGATGCTAATTAGGATCTAAATCTATTGGTTTAGGGTTTAGAGATTAATTTAGGGTTTAAGGTTTTGGGCTTTGGGTTTAAGGTATAAGGTTTAGGGTTTAAGGTTTGATCAAGAAGGAAAATAGAGATAATTTGAACTTGTTGAACCTATTTGTGACTAGAGAGTGTGATTTTTGGCTCAATTATCCCCAATGTGATCACAAATTAATCCAAATAGTAAAATGGGGAAATCAATGATGTGATTAAGGTCTAAATTGAGCATTGTGAACCTAATTATTACTGTAAAGGATGTTAATTGAGGCTAAATCCATTTTTTAAGGCTTAGAGTTTATGATTTAAGGGTCAGGTCTTAGGTATTAAGGTTTAGGGTTTACATTTTAGGTTATGGGGTCCAATCATGAATGTAATTAGGGCCGATTTAAGATCATTGTTCACCAATTTATAATTTTAAAATGTTATTTTAAAGTGTTTATGATTTAGGGTATAGTGTCCAATAATGAATGTAATTGGGACCAATTTGAGCTCAATGAACCTATTTATGACTATATAATTTTATTTTAGGATCAATTTTCCCCAATGACATCATATATTGAACCATTTAGTCAATTGGGGTAATCACTAATATGATTTGGGCCAAATTAAGTGTTATGAATATAATTTGTTTAGGATTTAGAGTTTAGAGTTTAAGGTTTTAGTGTATAGAGTTTAGGTTTAGGATTAATTTTATAATAAATGTAAACATCATGTAATACATAAACAATTCTACCAAATACATGATTTTAGCATGTATGTGATTTTAACGTGTACATGGTCATGTGGGTATTAAAATAGTAAAAAAGTACATGCACCAACATCATTTTTTTCACATTCAGAGTTCTATCCCCTAAGTACTATGCTTTATTTCATTCTATATTGTCAAGGTCTATTTTTTAATGATTTGATCACTATCCTCACTCTCAAAAATAGATAACTTTATTTAATAATGGTTCACTACATAGTTTATGTCTATTATTTTAATAATTTGATCATTGTCTCCACTTGGTACTACATAGTGTGGGCTTATTTTTTTAATAATTTTATCATTATCACCACCCTCTAAAGTTTATAACTTTATCTTATAATGGGTGATGTAAATTGTTCTAGTGGGAAAAATAAGTTAAAGTGAAAAATAATAAAGGAATTAGAAGTGATGAGATAAAATTAAAGGAAACAAATACAAAGAATTTGTGTAAGTATACCATCACTAATAAATTGAATATCATAAATAATTATCAAATAAATAATGATAGTAAACCAAATTCTTATAGTCTACCAAATTAAAATTCTACAATTTTTAATTTTTTGACATTGATAATATGCATGGTTATTTACCCTCTGAAAATGAAAAAAAAAATGCATGGAAACACTAATTAAAGAAAATAAAAATAAAGAAAATAATATGGGAACATCTTTTAAAGAATAAATTTCTAATGAAGATAATAATATGGAAACACCAAATCAACCAATTTTTCCACTACGAAAACCTCCTAGTTAATTAAAATTGATGAAAACATTTTGAAACCAATGTGTAACCAAATGTTTATCTGCCATATGAGAAGAAAAGATGAAATAATTTGGGACTGACACTTTGAAATATTAAATAAATCTCCAAGATTTCAATTATTTTTTGCATTCATGAAAGTTCTTAAATTGAGACTTATAATGAACACCTTAGTACTAAGAACATATAATATTAATGCTAAAAAAGGCAAGTGTTGAACAAATATATATAATACATAAGATAAAGTAGGTATGAAGAAACATACCAAAGATGGTAATGTTTCTTGACATGTTATTACAACTTGTATTGAAAGTTGTCATATAAGGAATAAATGCTTGATTAGATAAACAAGTAAATAATTTAACATAACATAAAAACACTAACAAAAGAAATTGGGAGACATATAAGATTTGATGTTGCTAATAAAAATGAATTGATGGCATTCTTCAATAGAATCCCATAGAAATACAATGGTACAATGGATACCCTAAAATATTTATTTGCACAATTATGGAAAGATAACTCAAGAGTATCACCTAATATAAGAGATGTAATGAAAATAGGATTTGGTTTTCATAACTATGAACCAAAACTAAAGTATTTTTTTTATATGATTCAAACAAAATTACACTATAAACTTATTAAAAAATATTCACAAATTTATACTAGTCAAATAATTTTTGAAATGTCCAAACCCTTATATATGAAAATAAATCACACATGGACCACTTATTGTTGTAGGCAACATGTTAAATTTTCAAGTCATTATGATGTTTTCATCATGTTCATTTTAATTTAAATACTAAAAACATTTTGCATGAGTGTGGAATGGAAGATCCACCAAAATTAGAAAGGGAATTTATTCCAACTATTTTTTTTGAAATACCATATAAACAATTTTTTTTCTAAGAAAGCATGTTTGGATGGAACTTGCATCATTTGTGGTGGATTGCCAAAATTGTAAAATTGTACCCATGAGGATAGTACACACAAAATAAGAAAATAATTAGTTATATTAGTCAATATAGATCTAACATATAAATTAATATGTAAATGAATCTAAAAGGTGAAAGCTTGTTACATAACATTTACCTATTTCCAAATTTATGGTCAAATTTAGGGAGGAATTTTTTTATGAGTATGCAAGCACATACATAGAGATTGATGGATAGATGAAAATTTTATGTTAAGCCACGACACATTTCCACTTTGTACTATCATTTAAATAGTTGAATTTGTAGAGAATTACACATTGCAACCACAAATGGAGGTTCCATCACAATATTACAATTTAGTAAAATTTTCCATTTTTATGTAGATAGCATTCATGCATGTAATTAATAGTATAAAACATGCTCAAAAAATATTAAGGGAGTGCCTATTATTTATCAGTGATGATTGAACACATTCTATAGAGTATGTGTAGGGTTGGTTTTAGATATCCTAAGGAAAGTTCAGTGAAAAAAGCATTAATTTCAATCAAGATTATATTTAGTTAGATAAATGCATGCCACAAGTTAAGAATGCACAAATGTTCTACTAGATTCTAAAGGATGCATGTGACCACTGGCGTATAACATATTTTGATTTTCATTAAAATGGGCCATGGAAAATGGAAGCATGATCATGGAAGAGCATACATAAAAAGATCTCTTGCAAGAGAGGACTTAAAGTTTGAAGTTGTTGTTGATCTAACAAATGCAAAAAAAAACATAGTTGAATGGTGTAATGAGAAAATTACCCATGGTACTCAAGAAAAATCTAATGTTTTTAAATATATCTAGTTGATGTAGGAAGAACAATTGGAAAGCTATGAATATTTTATTGAAATAATAGTATTGAGTGAGTTCCACTCATTTTGTAGCTCAAATACAGGTTCTTGGATAGTTCATACAAGGTGAATGACATGATTTTTCTTCCTACATAGACTTTGTTTCGAATGAGTGCAAATCACAAAAGTGGGTAACCAAATACAAGATGAATTTTTACATTTAAATTATATATTAAATTAAATTTAAGCATGCATTATTTTATAATTTGGTATGTATATTTATAGATCATTATTAAATCATTTTTAATTATGTAGGGCATGTTTTTGTAGTTATTGTATATGATGATAATGAGGGGAAAACCTACTACTTTTTATAGTGGAAAAAAATGACTTTTATGGTCATAAATGGGAAAAAATACTATCCCATTGGATCAATGGTAGTTACTAGAACTAGAATTTGATAATATCCTATAAAAACTTCAAATATACAATTGTTTTAAGACTCTAAAATACATAAGACGATACTCCACTGTTCAAATTTGGTTCTCATAATAAATGTTTAATTGCAAAAATATTAAGGTAAGTCATTAAAAATGAATGCATATAATGTTCATGAGTATGACCAAGAAGCAATTTTTAGTGCTATCAAGATTAAATCTGATCTTAGTTGTTCCTTGGATGGAACTCGTAAGATATGTTGAGTTATCAAATGTAAATGTGTTTAACTTTATCAAAGCTTATTGATTTGTTAGGTAGCACATATAAATTTTAGTTTAATTACATCATAACATATTTTTTGTATATTAGTTTTACCAAATTAGCTTCCACCTTCACATGGTTTGAACTATTATTAGATAATTCCATATTCTCTAAGATAAGAGAAGCTTTTGGTTCATATAGATGAATGATCATTTTACAGAATAGGGAAGAAGCTTCTTGAGGTTAGAATGGCTAATCTGTCTCCTAATCAAGCATACTCAAAGGAAAATATGCATTCCTTGATGTTATTTGTCACCCCAGACATGGTGGTGATTCTAGTTTTTAGCCATGAGACCCTAGATATGGAGATCTTAAATTATGACTTAAATGTTGATAACATTTATTGTCAAAGTTTCCTAATGACAAAATTATTACAAAAAAATTTATCCACATGGATTTATAGGTCATGGTGGTGGCAACATATGATATTTTAATATAAAAATTATTTTGAAGTGATGGATTTATAAGTGGAGGTCTTGGAAGTAGAAATTTCTACTGGAGGCAAAGAACATGTCTCTTAACTACATAAAAGTAGCATTTTAAGACTGATCATAGAATAGTCTGTTATATATTCATCTCTTATTTTCAATCCAAGTGATATGGGGTGAATGAACATGTATTCCACATGAAAATGATAGTTATGTGTGTTCATGTAGATGGCTTATGTTTTTTTTTGATGTGTGTCAAATAATCTCCTAAAAAGTGTAATTTTACCATATAAGAAAACTTTCTTGAGGCTATAATAGGTGATATGTATCCTAACTAGGCACAATTAGAGGAAAATAATATGATCTTATTAGTTATTTTGAAACATTGACATTATGTTCATGCCATTTACTAGCTTCAAGGCCCCAAAGGTGGAGATATCTAGTTGCAAATTGAATGTTGAAAAATTTTCATGCCAATGTTTCTTGATGTCATAATTATTTCAAAAATATGTATATGATTGGATTCAAATGTCTTGGTGGTGGTAAAATATGTAATTAAAATATTTAAATGTGGTAGAAGTGATGTTTTTAAAATGGAACATCCAGAAGTGGAAATGTTTACTAGAGGTAAAGAACTTGTCTCTTAACTACATAAAAGTAACATTTTAGGATTTATAAAAGATTTGTCTACCATGGATTCATCTCTTATTTTTTATAAAAGTATTATAGATTAAAATTATATGGACTTATTATGAACATGATGACTCTTTTATATTATATAGATTACTTACAGTTTTTGTTTGATGTGTGCACAAATCTTTCCTAAAAAGTGCAATTTTATCATAGAGGGAAGGACCTTCTTGAGGATGAAATAGGTGATCCATCTCCTAAGTGGGAATAATAAAAGGATAATAAAATGTACTAGATGTTATTCATCATCACCCTCAATGTTGTGGCATTGAAAATTTTCATCCACGAGGATTCAAAGGTGGAGAAATCTAGTTGCATCTTGAATTTTGACAATATTTATTGTCAATGTTTCCTAATGCCCAAATTATTACAAAAACATGTATCCACAAGGATTAAAAGGTTGTGGTGGTTGTAAAAAATTTAATTTGTATATATTTATGAGTTTAAAGTGATGCATTTATAAATGGAGGTCCCAAAAGTGAAAATGTCTACTGTAAGAAATGAACTTATTTCTTAACTATATAAAAGTAACATTTTAGCTTTATCATGAAATCATCTGCCACATATTCATCTCTTATTTTATATCCAAGTGATCTATGGTGAAACTATATGGATTATAAATTGATTTGATAGTTATTTTTATTCATGTAGATGACTTACAATTGTTATTCAATGTGTGTCCAACTTTTTACTAAAAAGTGTAATTTTATCATAGAGGGAAGAAACTTATTGAGGATGGAATGGGTATTTTACATCATAAGTATTCATACTTATAGGCTAATAAAGTACTCCTAGAGGGTATTTGGTATCCCTCAATGTGGTATAAATGCTAGCTTTCAACCTTAATTTAGTAGAGATAGAGATCTCTAACTATGACTTGAAAGTTGATAACATTTCTTGTCAATATTTCTTGATGATAGAATGATATTTTAGTTTTGTTTGAAAATGAAAAATTAAATGGTTGGAAATAATTATAAAATCAAAGATACTTTTGAAAATAAATAACTAGTAGTGGATGATTCCTTTGAGGATCCTAGGATTCATTTGTTCAAAATGGGTGAGGGTAGCTCTGATTTTCTTATTGGTCTTCATTTGTGTTTTTTATGGATGAATTATTATATATTATAAAATATTTACTCATTGAATGAATTAAATAGGAAACATTTAGCAAGGACATGGATTAATGATCTCAACTCTACAGAAGAGAATGCTGAACATCAAGCTGCATTTACCATAAGTTTCCTTACTCATGGGAGACTTAATGATGGCCATATTTTACTTCTCATTTGACAGATATAATATCTACTTATCCAACATTATTCCCCCTATAATTCTCAATTAGGTTCATATTTAAACCTTCATAATAATCACTAAGATAGATAGTGTATATGCATACAGTTGGAATGGAAATAAAAATGTGATTCAATAAAGGAAATTACATCCAACCATTCCAAATATATACATACCTCCAATTGGGAAAGGTACATGAAAAAAATTCCAACAATAAAATAAATATTTTTTTTAACTCACTTCTGAAAAATCAATTCACCTCCAAAAAAAGGATGTGCCCTAATGCCAAAATGATGATGAAGCTTGATGGATTATTTTATTGTTGACTCAAAATTTTAGATAGTAGCAATGATTATGATAGATCTATAATATGATAATTTGACAACATGAAAATTAAATATATTCAAATGATGTTCTTTAATATAGACATGCCTTATCCAAGGTTTGAAATATTACCATGAATTATTTGAGACTCTTTTGATGGCTTTTACATGGAGTGATGGCTTGCTAAAATGGAAGAATGTCAGGGGGAAGATTTCTAAATAATTAAAAATTATTTAGAGAATTATAAAGAAGAAATATTTAGAGATTTGAGATAATGGTGGAGGATAATAGACTCCATTAGAAGAGTCTAAGTGTTATTAGAAGGAGATTAGGTGAAAATTAGGGACTAGGCTTGTAGGAAAGCCTTGTGATAAGTAGGTAGGTGGGATTGGAATTTTAAATTCTGATATAATATATATGACATGATTTGGAGTTATGTGGGATAAATGACATGAGATAATGAATAATTAATTGATATGTGGGAGTTATAAGGCTAGTATGTGATGAGAGGAAATAAAAGAATAAATAAGAAATGTTATTTAAGACTATGATGATGTTAATATGATGATTAGATGAAAATAATGAAAAAATTAGTGTTAAGTAATAATAATATTAGTGATGAGATATGAGATAAGTCAATTTAAATATAAATAGATAGTCAGAGTATTTTTATTTTCTATGTGAATAGATTGAATATTTCTCTTTAGTGAGCTGTCACAACTAAAAAATGGGATCATTGCAAGAGTGAATCTATGTTTTCTCATATGACCCAAGTTTTCATGTCTCCATTCACTTCCTAGATAGAAATAGTGACATGAAATGGAGGTGATAATTTTGGAATTATTAATCATCCATATGTCATAGTATACTTCATTC